>ML170207.1:10673-212624 GCA_004355085.1 Rickenella mellea
CGAGGTTCTTTGATGATCTCGATTATCTTGAAGGTTATCATATCTTATCTCGGTTATCTTGTCTTATCTCGAGATAAAGAATTTTAACCGTAACAGATAGGCGGGCATGACATATCATATTCATTCCTAGATTGTAACAGATGCAGGAAACTCTCGAAGACCCTCTTCAAGCAATAAATTCACTCCCTTGACCAAACCCACCGCAGGACACGTCTCACCGCTGCTAAGAGCTCAAGATAAGGCATGACTGAATGTTCACCTTCGCCTCATCCTGACATCTGCGGGCGGTTGCAGTCGAGTGGCAGGTGGTTTGTGTGACTCACCTTTTGCAAATCTCATTTCTGGTATTTTTAGCTTCTCCCCACGAGGCGCACCTCCTCCCACTTCGCCAGAATTATCCTCAACACGCTTATTTGGATGGAGGTCCACAATCTTCACTAGATCCTTAACCTTTGTAATGACGCAGTGCTGTAGATTTTCATTGTCAATGTCCTTGAGAATGTTGGATGCTCATGGTAGGATTCATTGCCTTCAGTCTTCATAAACTCACACGGCGACTTGCAATTCCTTTGACGTTCTCAAATTTTTCTGCTCAATGACGTCAAAGCTCAATTTTCCTCAACTCCAGTTGCATCGGCAAATCTGCACCTGTCTCGTGCCATTGCAGTAGGTTTTTTGGTGTTAGCTTGGTCACACTGAGCTGAATTTCATGTGCAAGCTTGTAAGATCCTACCCACCGTCAATATTTGCCTGAAAATCTGCGTGAAGCAGCTGTCTCGGACAGCACATACATATATTTTCACAAGTCGGCGGATAACTAGCTTCTAACTTCACCCGTACGTCTTCATTCACCTTCTCAGGCTGCTTCAGAGCCCCCGTCTGTCTCGAAAGATTTTCAAATCATCTGGTGCCTTGTCAAGATCCTCAATGCGCTCCACCTACGCCAGCAGCCGGTTCCTCACCTCCGCCGTGCCGTTGAACATGTTGCCTTGCAGCTTCTCCTTTCCGGGCAGTTGTATTGTATTCCGGCCATTCAGCTTCCGATTCTGACATTCAAGAATTGCAACCTAACACTTCAAGTATGTGCATTCAATGATGGGAGCAACAGCAGAGGCGTTTGGCATTATTGATGGCTCTGTAATTTCCCGATGTCATATCACCACCATTTTTACAAGACATTTCTCTGTCAGAGCGTGGGACAGTGTGGGTTGTGTGGCATCAACGAGGTCCGTGGGTCAGTTGTCGGTGGGCGTGATAAAACACCTTGCAGTCCAATCTCAAGGTGAATGCGAAGGACTCTTCTCCTTGCTTGGGGATTGGCTCCTTATTGTCAAATATCTTGCAACTTGAAATACACATAGATATTGATGATCAATTGCAGTTATGGATCAATGGTGCAAAGCAAATGTGAATTATCGAGTATCCCCTGATTTGGAACATTGGCAATTTCTGAGGATAATTCATTGGTATTGCTTGAGAAATTATTGGGGTATTCCTCGCGAAAGAAGACTTTACCACCATAATTCACTTTTGGGATATTTCGTGATATTGTTGTCAAGATTTGCAGAACTCTCAAATTTCACCAGAATTTCCACACTTTCGGATTTTGACGTTTTATGCTGTGTGCATTCTTTTTGCTTGCCACTGACATAAATTATTCTCTTAATTCTGTCACACTTTGAATTTTTCTGAAGGTTCCAGGACACCCGGAGGGGGATACTTTAGGCACACAACCTTAAGCATTTGTCACAGTCACATGGGTTTGCATGCATGTTAAAATTGTGGTTTTGCACGCATCACAAGGGCCTGCATGTTAGTGCCTCCACCAGTGTCACAGCCATAGGTTCCAGAAAATTGCCACATCCAGCAGTTTTTGCAGCTTATTTTTCAAATTTTTGCCCAGTTTGTGTCAAATTTATCACATTAAAACATTCTCTGAGCTATTCATGCTCCCCTTCCCTCAAATATGCACAGTGACTGACAACCCTTCGACTCTTTGCATGTTAGTGTCACAGGTCACTGACCTTCACATGTTATGACATCCCCGTGTCACAAAGGTTTTTAGCATGCTTAAGGTCGTGTGCCTACAGTAGTCACAGTAACTAGTGTCTTATAACATATCCAGCACATCAGTAAAACTGCAAGTCCCTGAAGGCCTGAAGGCCTGATGGCCCTGACAGAACAGTCTCAGGGTTCACGCACTTTGACTTGATCGCCGCAACCCCGGATAAACTCCAAAAATTTCCGTAAAATATGTAAAATACACTTTTAATAAGCTACTATTTTGTTGTGTAGTTAAAATATTTGCTAAGGATGATGGGACGGCAGTGGAGTATTGGCAAGGTTGGTTTGCAGAAGTCCTGATGACCGAAATACACCTGTCTGAGTCCTGACGTCCTGAGAGGTCCTGAGACTGTACTTTACAGTCCCCCACAGATCCTCATGGACTCCATGTGGACTCCACTTAGTCCTGATCAACTCCTGATCCACTCTTCATAGGTTGTGTAAGTTTCCATTGGACTATATCAGGACTCCACATGGAGTCCATGTGGAGTCCATGTGGAGTCCTTCATGACTTTATGCATATACATATCCTCTGCTAGACATTTGGAGTCCATGTGGAGTCCATGTGGAGTCCATATGAACTCCATCAAGATCTACCATATTTCAGTAAGTGCGAAGCCATGCACACCAAGGCGAATACATCACATGATCAAGTCACATGACCACTTTAGGAATAAAAGGAGAATCGCCGTAGTTCATGGCCTCGCTGGCTTTTCTAAGTCCCTCGACATTATTTTTTATGCAAAAAATTGTATTTAATTTTGTATTACTACATTTATGAAATATATGTACGTATGTATTAATTTTCTACTTGCGAACCCGCCGCGCACTTGCGCGGCGGCATCCCGTCGTGCCGAACGTGCTGGGTGCTGGGTGTGCGTGGACGTTGTGCGCGGTTTGTCGTGCGTATTGGGTGTCGTCGCGCAGATGTTGGTGGCGGGATGGGTGGGTCCGCACTGGATGCGGCGCGCTCTTCGCGAACGAGCGGTGGGGCGGCTGTAGTGGGTCGGTGTGCACTGGCGGGTCGTGCGTGAACGGTGGGGTTGCTGGTGGGCGCTGGCGTGCTCGCGAGTGCATGGTGGGGTGGGTGGTTGCTGGCGTGCTCCCGAGCGAGCGGTGCGGTGGCTGGCGAGAGCGGGTGGGTCCTCGCGTGGTCGTGCGTTCTTCCCGAGGAAGCGAGCAGTGGGGTAGGTGCTGGGTACTCGCGTGCTCACGAGTGAGCGGTGGGGTAGGTGCTGGGTACTGGTGTGCTCGTGAGCGAGCGGTGCGGGTGCTGGCTTGCTCGCGAGCTGTGTGGGTGTTTGCGTGCGGTCAGATGGAGCGGGTGGGTGGGCGCTCTCGGCGAGCAAGCGGTGGGGTGGGTGCTCCCGTGCGAGCAAGCGAGCGGTTGGGTGGCTTGCGTGCTCGTGGGGTGGCTGGTGGGAGTTGGTGGGCCGCTAGCGCTGTTCCGCGCTCTTTGAGTGAGCGGTGGTGGTGGGAGTAGGTGGGTCGGGGGCTCGCCGTTGCTCGCTGTGGCTCGACGCGGGTGCGTTGCCACGGCGACGTGGTCTGGGGGGCGCTTCGTACGCCGTTCCGTGTGCTGGATGCCGGCTTCGTGGGTTCTGGCGGTGTGGGTGGGTGGTGATAACGAAAAAGAGAAGAAAAAACATAAAAATGAAGTAAAAAAACAACAGATGGCGCGATCTTTGCGATCGCACCGTCGTTGTGGGTAAAAGAGGGGTGGGGGGCGATGGGTTGGGAAAAAACAAAGAAAGAAATGTAAATTTAAAAAAAAAACGTACCTTGGACGCCGCGATCAATCGATCGCGGCGTCGTGGGCCACCAGCGCCCCCTGTTGCTCGTCCTCGTCGCGTTTTGCTTGTGCTTGCGCCTCGTGGTGCGTGGTTGGTGTTGTGTGTTTTGCGGTTCGTGCTTGCGGCTCGTGGTTGGTGCTTCGCGGCTCGTGGTTCGTGGTGCACGGCTTGCGGTTCGCCGTTCGTGGTTCGCCGTTCGTGGCTTGTGGCTCGCTGTTCGCCGTTTGCGGCTCGTATTTCGCGGTTGTTCGCTGTTGGTGGTTGGCGGTTGGCGGTTCGTGGCCCGTGGCTCGCTGTTCGCTGCTTGTCGTTGGCTGTTCGTTTTCTGTTGTTTCTTGTTTGTTGCGTGGTGTCGCTGGTTGCCGTCGTCGTTGTGATGCGCGGTGGTGGTGCGTGGCAGGTGGTGGTTGTTGTGGTTGAACAACAAACAGGTGACGCGTGACGCGTCTCCCGATTTGTCGCAGGCACTTGCCAGTGCGTACAAATAGGCTGACTTACCCTTGCTGCAGTATGGTCTGTTGGTATAGTAGTATTAGCACAGGATATTGTGGCTGTGTAGTGTGGCTGCACTGCAGGTCTTGGGTTCAATCCCTGCTCCTGCCAGTTTTTTTTCCTTAAAATTACAAGGATGTGAACCGGTGGCACAACCCAATTTGGGAGCGGAACACAATTCTTCGAGACTCCTGATGGAATTAATCAGGAAACTCCGGATACTGTCCAGATACAGTCCATTTCATGAGTAAGTCCATGTGGACTCCATGTGGACTCCATATGGAGTCTTCTAAAAATATGGAATTTCATGATATACTAATTCTGGTACATTGTCCTGGTGGACTCCTGGTGGACTCCATGTGGACTCCATATGGACTCCTCATCGGGTCTCAGTGATTCAGTGGACATAGATGAAGAATCCATCAGGAGTCCATATGGAGTCCACATGGAGTCCACCAGGATGTGTGGGGGAGTGTAAAGCCCTCTCCTGAGAGGTCCTGAGATGCCCTGACAACCGCTTGTCAGTACCTGTCAGGACAAATGCAGGTTTGCTGATGCATATATTGTATGGTGCAATCGGTCATTGTTATTTTATGTTTTCAAGTCTGCTGTGCCATTTTGAACTGGGCTTCAGACACGCGTCACACAGGTGTCTGTAATTTCGCGGTCATCATGTCGTACCAACAAGTGCACCCACAGCTTCTTTGGCTGAGTCAGCTGTTGGCCGATCGGCAGAATTGGTTCTCCGCTTCTTTGATCTCGCACACTCCGATTTTGGTAGCTTCCTCGACACGACCAGACCCCATTTTGAGTATTTCGTCGAAATGGGAGATGCATGGTGTTTATATCTTTAAATGTTTCGATGAGCGGGAAGGACCTGATGATAAATTGGTAGTAGGTATACTGAACAGTTCTGAGCTACTGTGTTCAACCCCCAGCTGTGCTTTATTTTATTTCATCATTCCCTGCTATTTCCACTACCGCAATCAAAAAAACAATTTGTACATTATTCACAATACAGTCGAAACCGTGTATAAGGATCACTCTCGGTGGACAGGTTCGGTGATCCATAACAAGAGGTTATGCATATGCACAACCATTATATAAGCACCACTTATGGATAAGCTACCATCTAAGCGAGAATTTTGTGATCCCCACCGCCGGAATTGACCTTGTTTTGCCAAGTGATGATGCAAAACGAGCCTGTTGACGTGATTCCGTCAATTTCCGTGTTGAAATATACCGTAACCTGTGACAAACCAGGGTTTACCGACGAGAGCCGATGCTTGCCGATGCTTGCCGAGACCGGCATTAAGGATATGTCTGCCAAAATTCTGGCCAGATATTGATGCATTATGCATAACCACGGTGATCCTTAATGCTATAGGAGAATCAGTGACTACCGTACCGGTGGACTGAAATTTTGAACCTTAAGTAGAGGTTATCCTTATCGATAGTGATTCATTATCACGGTTTCGACTGTAGTCTGCTTACATTTGTTCCCGAGTTGACGAGCGGCGTTCGCTTTAGATATTAAATGCCATCAGAGGAATTGGACCCGCATTTCGTTCCGATGACGTGGGGAGAGATTATTCTGTTCAAATCATGGACAAATATTAATACTGTACTTCAGCATGCGTGCCAGCCGCCAGCATTGCCAAGGCTCTGTAAACCACACTACTGTACGCATCAGACCATTTGCATGGGTCACAGTCACACACCCCTCGCATACCATGCAAATTTTGCAATTTGTCCTAGGTCACAGGGGGTCGCATGCATATAGGTCCCATCAAGTTGTCACACCCAAAACGACAGTTTTGACAAAAAAATGCCCTTAATTTACATTTTTCGCCCCAAATCTTGCTTTCCAAACCTCAAGATGCATCAAATGCTTTGTGAATGGCCGGATGATTCTAATAAGCTGACTGTCAGACACCTCGTCCCTTGCCAGCCTCCTCGCAAGATAGGTATACCTGAGCGATTATCAGGTCTGTCCCTCATTACTGAACCACATCGAACACATCGATGTGTTGTTTATTTTTCCGTCGCTCCTGATGCTGCCTTTGGCAGCATTCTACTTTACGTTCACATCGTCCGTCGGCCAACTTGGCAGCCCATTCTCCCCGGGGCCGTTAAGCATATGGTCGAATTGGATTTCTCTCCGGATTTCCCCTCCGTCCCCCATCCCCACCCTAATCCCCACCGTACTCGTCACTACTCCCGAAATCGTCCAGGCGTCAGCTACTCCATCAACGGCCGCAACCTCTTCGCCGTCGACGTTGTCGATCGTTGTCGAGAGCGGCGGTCAGCCACCTGCTCTTCGACAACGTCGTCCCTTGGGTTGTACATGCCCAATTAACTGACTACGAAGCGCAACTCGCACTGGCATCTGAGATGCTCGTGGAGTTGATGGAGGCGAATTTTGACAAAATTGGGTCGTCTCACCAGTCACCACCACCATCATCGCCATCACTCTTGCTCTCAGAACCTGACCTGCTCCTCGATGCTTCGCCTACGCCTACGCCTTCGCCCACGGAACCACTCCGAGCTACTCGCACGCAATCGAAGAACGTCGTTGAACGATGTCAGGCGTTCGATACCGCTGAGGTTCGTCACTCTCCGGGAGTTCCGGGCCTGTCCGTCGTCGAAGCAGGTTAAGTCGTCGACGCCGACTCGCATGTCTAGGTCTGAACACATGCAGGTCAAAGGGTGTTTCGTGGATGATCCCCGCGCGTGCCCGAACACAAGCTTGCTAGATACATTGCTTGATTCGTTAGCAGACCCTAGTACAGTTTTCCTGGTCTTAGTGATGGCCATGGTACACCTGTTAACCACTTATTTACTCTTGCGAAACTGACGGTTTTACACAGGTTTGTGCTATCGGTATTTCCGTCGGTAGCACACATTACTCGAGCGAATCGATCGGTGTTGAACCGATCATTACGCATACACCGGCGATTCCTACGGATTGTTCGGTTCCTCATCTTACTTTCTCTCATTTTTGAACAGAACTATGATTAACTCCGTTCGCTTTTCAGGCATCGCAGCAGGTTCTCGATGCCAGCAACTCAGAGCAGGATAATGTCTCCTCCCCCTTGTTGCTTTCTGTGAAGTTGCGATTCAGACAGACGATTCGCCTTTCTCTATCGCTTGTTCCTCCTCCGTTTCCGACTCTTCACAAGCGCATCCGGACGACGCAGCTGCTGAAGAAGCCCAATCGTTGAACGAAGAGCCAGAGATCGAGATCGAACAACCCGCAGGTCCACCGGCTATCTTGATCACCCCTTCAAACAGCAGCATGGGCGACCTCTCGATGGCGTTGGTCGCGGCACTCAGTGACCTCCGGAACTGCCGCGAATTTAAAGATGAGCATTCTCTCTCGCCGTTGTACCGGTCACCCCAGTCGACCGCACCACCGTCTCCGGTCATCTCAGAGGCGCCTTCCTTCTCAATTCCGGACTGGAGGGAGAATCAGATCTTCGACCCCGCTTTTTTGAGAAGGTATGGACTTGGACCGGATGGGTTGCGCCCGTCGCTCAGCCAATGCTCCTCCGTCGAGGATGTGAAGGGATTACTCCAATACGGTGACTCCCATGGCGTCCTCCCATCTTCCTCAACTCCCCTCGATGCCTATACGGGACGGTTCGGCGAAGGCGACTTGGCGAATTTTGTGTTCGAATTTTCAGTGCAGTTCGATGTGTCTGAAGGCGAGCCAGAGGACCGTGGAGCGAGCAGTTCGATGGGCAGCGGGGCGGACTCCTCAGGTTTTGAGTTCGTTCTTGTCCTGCCTTTCAAGCGGTGTAGGCGCGAACACGAAGACGGAGGAGCGGCAAGTCTCACCTTGGGGGGCCTCGCAGGCGGCCAAGACAATACACATGACAATAGTGCGGATGACGGTGAACTTTCGATGGAGCTGGCTAGCGTTCTGGACGAGGAGCTCGATCATCTATCCACGGCAGGGTCTGAATCACCGTCCACAAGCGAGTCGGAACCTCTGGTGATTCCGAACATCTTGATTATCGTGAACTCGCCTCCAACGACACCGCCACCATCGCCCTCGCAGGAGTTCGACCCGACAGGGTTCGAAGGCGATATTCCGATGTCTTCGACTCCGGTTAAGTCACGTCCTTCGTTGGACACATTCCGCGATTTGTGCTTCGAGAGTATCCGATCGCAACCCAAGAATCTCCTTGCCAGCCCATGTCTGGATCGTCACCGCGCTAAAGTGAGAAGTCCGAGCACGAGCCTGTCGATGTCGTCGTTGGACTTGGCGCATCACCTGCCACCCCTAACGGCTTCCGAGAACAGTGACTGTTCTCGCCTAGGTTCCTCATCGTTCGTCTCAGGTCCTGGAAGGGAAGGAAGTGTACAGTCTAGTCTCAGAGAGGCTCACCCCCACCGCCCCATGGAGAGCGCATCCTCAGACGAGTCCACTGACCACATACCGCCAACCTGGTCATTCGACTTGGAGGCGTACCGTCATCCACCACCTGTGTCGACGGATGACTCGTTCTTCATTGCATCCTGTCGCTCATCCGTGTCTTCGACTTCGAATGCTGAGCCTATTCCCCCGGTCTCGGAGTCGATCCTCGACTCGGCTGGTATGGTAGCCGTCGAAGACCATGCTGCTGTGGCTGAAGATGTGTGTCAGGAGGCAGAATCCTCACTGTACATGGCAGAATCGGACGAAAACCTTTTGGACCAGACGTTCTCGGCCGAGTTGGCCGGGTGCAATGACTTGGGGTTTGAACCGCTTCATGACTTCGAACCTGCCGCACCACCACTGTCGTCTGGCGCACTGTTGGACAGTACTGCTGAACTGAACACTCCACCAGAAGCCACTGAACCTATGGCAGAGGTGGCGGAAGAACTATCCTCATTCTCCCTGCTGCTGGTGAAGTCGCCTGCTCCGTTCGCGCTTTCTCCCGGGCCAGCCAAGCAACATCTAGGTACAAACTCAGAACATCGTTCGACTGCTGAGGAGGAAATGATACAAAACCCCGTCCTGTGCGCGATGCTGCTACAAGAGGAAGTTGGACCCTTGACGCCGACACAAGATGTTACTCTTACTGAGGCACCCGAGGTCCAGGCGTCAGATTGCGAGCCCAGATCCGATGTCTTTGCTAAGGAGGCGGCGCCAGAGCTGATGTTTGATATGTCACGTTTAGAGAGCCTCGCGTCGGCATTTTCAACTCCGGCGTCTAAGGCATACTATCGATCCTTCGAGTCGCTTCAAAAGGTTCTGTCCCCTGGAGCTGCTGCTACGTCTCCGTTACGGGGATATTCGAGTCCGGTAACGAGAGTTGTCAACCTCAGCCGGACAACGAAGGTCCAAGAGTCAGGTTGGACGCCTAGGTCTGATGTCTTTGTGAGGGAATGCACTCCGGACCTTACGTTCGACACATCCAGTGTAGCAAGCCCCGGCTCGGCGTCCTTGACTCCGACGCCTATGGCTCATGCGCAATCGTTCGACTTCCTTCAGAAGGCTTCACCCACTTCCCGCCGAGGTCCTACTCCCTCACCGTTACGGGAGTGTTCGAACACTTCGTACCGAACGCCGAGCCATATACCGATAACGAAGTCCGGGGACATCGAAGCGCTTAGTCACTAAGACTCCTTCGCAGCGACCCTCCGGCCCATGGCAAGGACAGAGCAAGGCGCTGTCTAGCCCCAGTGACCTATATAATCCACACAAGTTGCCGCGGGCAATCTAGCCTCGTTGTTTGGTTGGAAAGGACAAGTCCCAGTAGGCGGCTTTCTGAGCTCGCTTCTTGTTCTGCATTGCCCCGGTGGTGACTTCTCCTGTCTATCTTTTCTTCACATTTATTTCAATAAATTTCTTTGTAAATCCTGCGGAACGAAAATAGAATTTCTGGAATTGAATTTTGAAATGCGGAGTGACTTGTGATGCCGCGCACTCTAGACACTCTCCTTTGACAGACAATACAATGGATCAATTTAAAGTCTAGATGGGCGCAATGAATAGGACCACCCTGAAGGCACGTTACTGTAATAATAATGGTGTACTCTCATAATTCACGAGCTATAGTTCTGTTATCGATGTTTCTGAAGTTCGGAGGCAAATAGCTGGCTCTTCACCGGTTTGGTAACTTAGTTATGACTTTTGGGAGACTGCACAATAGTTCGTGTTCAAACAAGTGAATACATATACGTGTGCATAGAGCTGACGAACGTATAGTTGAATAAAGTGAACAAAATGAAAATCCATGATCAAATCCGGTTATTATGAGGGTAGGTACGGCGGCAATCCCTAGAAATAGCCAACGCACTGTCCCAATCCATGGAGCGCCATTTGTTTGCGTTTCGAGACGCATCAATAAAATCTCTGATGGCCAATGCCATTTGTTGCGCACATCGGTTGGGTGAGACCTTCCCGATCCCTGTCCCCAATCCCGTCATTAGAACTTTCCTGATTTTCGTTCCCTCCCCGGAACTATCCACTGCTCGGATATGCTGCTCCAAAGAGACCAGTAAGGACCATACACAATTGTACACGATTTCTCGATTCCAAGTGGCGTCCTCAGGAATGCGCATCGTGGGGCATAGAGCGATATAAGCACAACCGTGCAAGTTATTCTCGCACACTGAATCTTTAAGTGGAATTAAGGTGCATGTTCCAAGGGGTGCATAGCCCTTCCATTTCCGATACAGAGTAGTTTGCACGATCTGGGTTGCAGCTTTTACGTCGTCAGGGGAAAGGGCTGCAGCTATGATTTCATCGAAGCTATTCGAAGATGATCAATATTAACGGCGGTCATCCTAAAGAGATATTTGACTTACCCGCCGTCCAGACGGCCGTAGCAGTTGGCCGGTGACACGATGCAATCGAATTGTTTGTGCGGTGCGGCCAGGTCGGCTAGCTTAGACTTGACTATCGAGAAGTTGCCTTGAAATCTGTCAGGGACATGCTGCGCGATCGCGCGTTGCCATTCCTCTATGAGCGGCTTTGAGATGTCCAAAAGTATGAATTGAAGAGCGTCCATGGAGTTCAACCGAGGTTTCAGATTGTCAAAGCTTTTGAGAAAAATACGTTGTCGTGTGTCAAATTTGACCTTCAAACGTTTGGCCTTCCGTTGCACACACGACCTAAAATACCGAGGAAATTTGAGGCCTGTAGCTGAGTCTCAGGTCAGGAGCTAAGATTGACTCAGAGCCAAAAGTGGCGCCGCGTAAGAAAAGTTCACGTGCCGCCCACGCGCCAAAGTTGTGGCAGTGTTTGGCTTCACACAAGTTCACCTCAGTCTGACTTTGCAAGTTTGCTGCAATCTCAAAGCCTCAAGATAATCTATCCACGTATTTGTGTAACCTAATGGATATCGTTGCTCAAGATGCACCCTCGTTTTTGTCGCAGATTCAATGTACTCCATGTCCTAATTTGACCTCGACGGTGCTTCGTTACGGACTCCTGCGATGTGCTGTTCGAATTCTTGTAATCGGAAAACAATCAATTGTGTCAATACGGCCTATTGGACCAGTTGAAACGCCTTTTTGGATGCTTTCACCTCTGGATCGTACTTTTCTTCTCTGTCAGCCACTCCGTAAGGGTCCCTTGCCAGCCTCCTCGCAAGATGGGGATATCTGAGCGATTATCCGTTTTGTTACTCATTATACTCCACCACGTACGACGAAATTACAAGATGATCTTTATCCTCCCCGCGCTCACTTTCCTACCCGTCGTAGCGTTGTGTCTCTCTATTGTTTCCAGTTCGGTCGGTAGTGGCGGTCCCTTTTCCATTGGGTCGCTCACCACTTGGTCGAGCTGGATCGATCTTCAAATCTCTTTGCCATCCCTTCAATCCCACCGGCCCGTCGCCTCTCCATCCGTTACGTTCATCGCTTCCCCAAACCAGGTGGAGACGTCTCTTCCGCCAGCGGCTCTGGCGGAATCTACCTCTACGTCGCCGACCATTCCTCTCGCTAATTCTGTCAGCCCTCATCACAACGACGACGGTATGGTGTTTCTCCAGACGTCGAAATTCCACGAGCAACTCCCTCTAGCCTCCGAGTTGCCAGTGAAGACGATGGAAGCTAATTTCGGAAACCTTGGATCGCCGCCGCCGCCTCTCTCTCCACGTCCAGCCGCACAGCCGGTCATCGACTCACCCCCTACTCACCCCCCCTCGCCCGCAGCCTCTCTGCCCATCACTCCTACGTCTTTGACCGACGTCAGGCGTTCGACGTCTCCGAAACACAAGGTGTGCCCGTCGTCGAGGGAGGTCAAGCCTTCCACGTCCACACGTATGACTAGATCCGAGCATATGCAGCTCAAAGGCTGTTTCTTCGACGACACACGCGCCTGCCCGAGGACCAACACAGTCGATGGATTTATGGACTTTTTCGTCGAGCTTGGCACGATTGTTCTGGTTTTCGTGGTGGTCATGGTACACGTGTTAATCATATGATATTTCCTGCGAAAGCTGACGGTTTAATTAGGCTTGCGCTATCGTCATTTCGGCCTTTGCTACCACGCAATATTTGAGCGAGTCGATCGGTGTTCCACCGATCACTCCGCATAATATGGCGGTTATTCCTGGGTGTTCGGTACGTCACCTTACTCTCATTTTTGAGTGGAGTTGTTGACTCCGTTCGGTTTCAGGCATCGCAGCAGGCCTCCGATACCAGCTCACCCCAGCAGGATCATGTCTCCATCCCACCTTGGCATCACGTTGCTGTCTCTGCCATTGATGTTCAAACGGACGATCCACCTTTTCCGGGAGCCTTTAGGGAGGCCGAAGTCTTTCACCAAGTGCATTCCCCGTCTGTCTCCGACGTCTCGCCCGTAGTCTTGGACGCCTCACCTCCATATACCAAGGAAGCACTCGACTTTCTGTCCCCCCAGTCGTCGAACGTGAACTTAGAGATGGATAAGGACCTTCCGGTATGCCCACCGGCGATCCAGATCGACGACGCAGATTCGCCATTGGACTGCAGCGTGGATGACCTCTCTGTTGCGCTGTACAACCTAATTGGCGGTTTTCGTCGTTTGAAGAAGGACATTGGTGAATTGACCATCACGCCGCCACCCGCATCACCTCTATCAACGGCACCTGCATCTCCCGTCCTTCCCATCCCACCTTCTCTCCCGATCCCACATTGGACAGAGAACCAGATTGAATATCAGAGGATCTACAATCTTGGTCAAGATGGATTTCCGCCTTCACTGAGCGAGCGGTCGTTTAAGGAAGGATTGCAAGACCCGCTCAAAAGTGGTGATCACGACGGCGTGCAGGGTCTGACGTCAATCCCACCTGAGTCTCGTTCGTTCCTATGTCACTGGTTCGGTGAGGATGAACTATCGAGATTTGTGTTCGAGTTCACGTTGAAGATGGACATCAATCAAGAGGATCACGAAGTGGAAATTTCGACGGGAAGCTCGGCTGACTCTTCAAGCTTTTCCTTCGTCTACCCTCTGGCGAAGAGGTGTAAGCGGGAACATGAAGATGAAGATGACGCAAGTTCTTCCTGGGCAAGCTTCGCATGTTCTGGCAGCGAACTCGAGGACTTTGAAATATCTATGGAAATGACGAGCATCCTGGATGATGTTCTCAAGCATCCGTCTAGCCCAACGCCTGAATCGACTTCGCTTGACGTGGAAACTGTCCCGATCCCAGAGATCCAGATCATCATCGACTCTTCGCAATCAACATCGAGCAAATCGAGCGCTGCCTATCCCGATTTATCAGGAATGGACGACAATGTACCGATGTCGTCGACTCCGATGAAGTCCGGGACTCCACTGGACACCTTCCACATGCTGTGTCTTGCTAGCATTCGTTCTACTGGGAATACTTCTGGCGTTCTTGATGGACTCCCCGCCCTTAGTGGAACTCCAGACTTTGGCTGCTCCACCTCGTCGCTCGATTTATCCCGACATCTGCCGCCTCTGTCGGCCTCCGACTTCAGTTTGTCTTCGCACGCACCTCCTGCCCTAGACATTTCGGCCTCAGAACAAGCAAGCTATGGTAGCTCATTCGGGCCTGACATTGCACCACCTGGCCACCACCACCTTGGCGTCTCTACGAGCAGCGGAGAATCGGACTACCATAGCGGACATCTCCCACCCGCGTGGTTCTTCAATATGGACGCGTACCGGCACCCACCACCGATGTCTACGAACAATTCGTTCTTTATCGGATCGTCTCAATCGTTGTCGTTGTCGTCCACTTCCGTGCATCACTATACTCGTCCGGTCTCGGAGTCAATCCCCGATCCCGCTGACTTGGTGACTGTCGAAGACCATGGCGCTGCGCCTGAAGATCTTTCACTAGAGCCGGAAGCGCCCCTTTGCATGGACGATATGGCTCTAATGGATGGAGAGTACTCACTTGACCAGACGATCGGGGTCGAGTTAGCAGGGTGCAATGATGTTGGGCTCGAGCTCCTCGACGAACATGAAGAATCGCAGCCGTGGTCTCCCGGCACAGTTTTCGACGGGGCGGCCAAACTCTGCAGCCTCGTACCTTCTTCGTCGCAAGTCGCTTTGGATATCGCATTAATACAAGAGCTTGGAGCTGAAGGGATCGACTTCAGCGGTGACGATATAAGCTACTTGATGGGACGGACTTTCGCTGCAGAGCTGGAAGGCTTGGACTCTGCGTGTCCTGAGATCTTGGAGGCATCGAGCTTGGACGTTGTTCCGCCACCCAACCAAACCCATGAAGAATCTGACCCGTCAAGTTGTGCGAGTTTCTTGGCGCCAGTTCCGAGGATCGGGGACTTATTCCTCTCTCCGTGGACAACCGAAAGGGGTTCAGGTGAAAGTTCAGAATATTCTTTGCCTGCCGAGGAAGACAACCTACAAGAGGTCGTCCCATGTTCACAAACCATCGCTTCAACATCGACACAGTGGTTTACTTCCAGCGAGACAAATACTGGCACAGCTAAATCTGTGGGTGGGAGGCTAGGTCAGGATGTGTTCGTTCGGGAGAGTACACCCGACCTTACGTTCGACACGTCGAGCGTAGCGAGCCCGGTGTCTGCACTTTCGACACTTCCATCAAGAGCTTATTTCAGATCGTTCGACATCGTCCAGAAGGCTATCTCCCCCTCCCATATTGGTACCGCTCGCTCTCCGTTGCGGGAGTGTTTCGGGGCCTCGTACTCAAGCTCAAGCCCCCCTCCCTCGGCTGGTTCGCCGACTTCGCGGAGAGAATTAGACATGATCCCGGTGCGCGTTGCCTGATGAATTCCCTCTCCCTCTCCGTTTCCTTTTGGGCGCTTTCCCACCCAGTCACTTCTCCTCGTGGTCTTTGCCTCATCTTTATCTTTTCCTCCTCGACTTGTAAGTTTAGTATTCGTGGTGAAAAGTGTAGAAATTATACACCATCTTGTTTCCATCGGAAGAATACTTTAAGTCGTTGTATTAGCCGCCATCCAGAAAGTCATACTCCGATTCGATCAAAAATTGGCGCCACTGAGCGCTTGTGTAATTCAACACTTCCGTTGCCAAATAAAGAGTGACTTTCGCTGGCGAGTACGCCATCTGCGGGAAGCGCTGCATATATGCACAAACCCAAATCTATTCAACGACGATCCAAGGCAGTTATCCCACCGACGAGACGGCCGTATAAATTGGCCGGTGATACGATCCAAACAAATTAATAGTGCAATGGTGCCAGGTTGGATAGCGGAAACTACGTTATCGAGAAGGCTCGGTCTGTATAGGACTCACTGCGCGCGGGGACTCTAATTATGTTTTCCGACCGCTTTCTAAAATTCTTGTTATGCAAATAAATCATTTTAAGGGTTTTCGCAATGGCCTACGTATGTGAGACTTACACAGCATCCCCATGGTTATTCCAGTGAATTTCAAAAGCAATGTGCCTCGCCCAACCACGCGCATTCAAATGACTCAAGGGTCACAGTCCGAGTCCTTACTGCTGTTCTCCTGCATTTTTCTTATAGTATCGTCACGGAAGCCAAAGTTATGGAGGACAGAGGCAAGCTCTGCGTCCGGGTGAATGTCATCAGTCCATATCAGTCCCAAATTGCAAGCTACACCGACTGGTTTTGCAATGCAGTTCGCGAATTTCGAACGGTATGGATTCCTTCCAATAATTGTAAAAAGCCATGGAAGGGGATTTGAGTGCCTCTTTCAGTTGATCGTCGTTATCACTCAGAAGGAGACGTTCAGCGACCGCAGTCGTGAATAGCTATTCAAAGTAGAGTAAGGTGAGACAGAGTGGAACGAATAAAGAGAAATCTCAACCTTGTATAGCATCGTCTCGGAGCATAGCGATATGGATTTGCGTAGTTGTTGAATACTGAGGAGAAGTGAGACTTAGACGATATGCCGCATCGGGACGATGCTCGCATACACATAGCTCTAGTTTTAATTTCTAGCACATTCTCTAGCTACGAAAACAAATACTCGAGCAGTTGATTGTTCGTCTCTATTCACCATCGAGACTGCAAAGTTAATAAGGCTGAAGGATTATAAAGCGCAATTCATATTTTTGAACCTATTTATTTTTATTAATGACTTTCATTTGGCTGCATATATCCTTGCGCTGCGCAACCACCTTGACGTCCTGGAGAAATCTGAAATCGCGCTCATGCGCCAGACCTTAAAAGAATGCGACATTGGCTCTAATACTGTTGTTCCACGTATTTTATCGGGAGACCAGTTTCTGACACAATTCATGTATTGGTATCTCATGCTTTCACCGTGCAATTGGAACTCTTGTTGTAAGGCCCGGACAGTATTTATATCAATAATTTAAATTTTAGCTTGGCAAAACGCATGCGCTAACGAGCCTAAGGAACGAAATCATGCCACATCCGTCGCGTCTGAATAAACTGCAACAGCCATGTGCCTTGCCCAACCGCTCGTATCCAAATGGCCGAGCTTCCTGTCCTTCTGCACTTTATTTATAATCTCTTCACGGAATCCGAAGATTTTAAGGGCAGGGATGAGATCAGCACCTGAACGAACGTCGTCAGTCCGCATGTCAATCACAGATTCCAAGCTACACCGACCGGTTCCGCAATGCTGCACGCGCTTGTCGAATGGTATGGATTCTTGCCAATAGTGATAAAGAGCCCAGTAAGGTTCATTGAGCGCCTCCTTCAGTCGATCATCGTTTGCGTTGAGAACAAGGTCTTCCGCGACGCTGCGGTGGACACCGCAGTTGTAAACAGCTAAAACATGTGGAATAAGATGAGAGAGTGGAAAGAAAGAGTTCAGAACCGAACCGAGTATGGCATCATCCTGTAGCATAGCGATGTGATCTTGCACACTAGTTCTTAAATTATTAACGAGAGTAAGGAGAAGTGAGACTTGGTAAGTTATAAATAACTGCTCAAAGTGGCGCGGAAGTAATACTCGAGTAACAGTGCCATGTGATGCCACGTGGGTAGAAATGCGATTGGCTATAATTGTAACAACTGTTCAACATCATTTCCTCAAGCTCAAAGCCTCAAGACAAACCATCCATGTATTTACCTCAATACGAGAACTATCTATAATGTTGCTCTGGATGCCTCCTCATTTCTCTGGTGGATTGATATTCAATGCATATCCAAGTCATGATCACAACTTGAACTTGTGATGCTTCGTTCAGAATAACGGTTCAACAGCCCAGACTTATTCGATACGCTTTGGAAATTCTTTGGTCAACGAGCCAAGTCTATTGATTCGATTTGTTGGCTGCTTTCACCTTGCACTGCACTGGACGTACAGTTGGATTTACTGTCAGCCACCCCGTAATGGTCCCTTGCCAGCCTCCTCGCAAGATGGCATATCTGAGCGATTACCCGGTCTGTCCCTCATTATACTCCACCACATCCAAGACTTTAAGAAATGCTTCTCATATTTCCAGCGTTCGCTTTGTTACCGTTGGTAGCTTTCTACTTCTCCGTTTCCAGCTCGGTCGGTGGTAATGGTCCATTTTCGATTGGGTCGTTCACTGCTTGGTCGAGTTGGATGCGACTGCATATTTCTCCGATTTCCCCCCTTCCCCACCCATCCTTAGCGTCACCATCCGTCCTATTTATCTCACCCCCCGACCTTGCAGAGACGTCACTTCCCCCGGCGCCTGTGGCGGTGTCAACCTCGACATATCTACCCGTTCCCAACACCACCGCGGTCAGCCCGCTACTCGGCATAGATGTAATCGTGTTTCCCCAGACGTCGACCTTCGATCTACAACTCCTTCTAGCATCCGAGTTGCTCGTGAAGACGATGGAAACCAATTTGGGAAACATTGGGTCACCACCACCACCACCGCCACCAATATCTCCGTCTCCACCCGCACGGCTGCTCATCGACCCCGGCCCTACTCCCAACCCCTCGCCGACGCAAACTTTACCTATTAGTCCTACGTCGTTGACCGACGTCAGGCATACGACCACCCCGGACATGACGACGAGAAACGACCAGGTGCACCCGTCGTCGAAGGAAGTCAAGCTTGCCGCATCCAATCGAATGTCAAGGTCTGGACATTTGCAACTGCAAGGCTGCTTCAGCGAGGATCCACGCGCTTGTCCAAGGATGGGTATACTAGACGGATTACTCGAGTCGTTTGTCGGTCCCGGCGTGATTATTCTGGTTTTCGTGGTGGCTATGGTACGCGTGTTGATCACTTTTCCTATTTCCTGCAACAGCTAACTGTTTTAATTAGGTTTGCACTATAGTCATTCTGGCCTTTAGCGCCATGCCATATTCGAGCGAATCGATCGGTGTTCAACCGATCATTCCGTATATTCTTGCGGTTCCTGCTGGTCGCTCGGTACGTCATCTTACATCCCGATGTTAAATAGACATTTTCTTAACTCCGTTCGATTTTAGGCATTGCAGCAGGCACTCGATGTCAGCAACTTTGAGCAGGACCAGGTCTCCGTCCCTTCTCGCCGTCACGTTTCTTACCGCGATGTTGCCGTTCAGACGGAAGCGTGTTCTTCATCTGTTTATGACTTCTTGCCGGAGGTTCTGGATGCTTCACTTGCATATGCCGAGGACGGAATCGAAACTGCGCCTGACCTCAGGTTATCTCCCGGGATGGCTTCCCCTGCTCTTGGAAGGCAACAGGCGAGCGTTCGTAAGGCTTTGGATTTCTCGATGCTGGCATCAAGTCCGACAGGTCATAGGACGATCGCGCATCCCTCCATCGTCACCTCCAGCGCATCGTCTGAAGATTCGGCGTTGTCTATCGATGCTCGCGTAGGCTCCTCCAGCTCCTCCCAGTCGTTGAACGACCTCCCGAAGACAGAGGTGGATCACCCAGTGGGCCTACCAGCCATCTATGTCAACGACATCGATTCGCCATCGAACAGCAGCGCCGACGACTTCGCGGCGGAGCTGCATAATCGACTGCAAGACCTCCTCCGTTGCGACGAGGACGAGGACGAACCTTCCCTGACACCACCACCTGCCTCTCCGGTATCCTCGGCGTCGCTATCTCCTGTGCCGTCGGAATCCCCCTCCCCCATAGTCTCTCCTTGGTCGGAAGATCTCATTCACAACCCGGAGTATGTGAGAATAAATGAACAGAGACCGGATGGATTGGCGCCGTCTCTTAGCTGGCGTTCCTCCGTGGACGGGTTGAGGCAACTGCTCTTTGAAGGAGATTGCAACGACACGCCGCCTCTGACCTTAACTCCACATGAGTCCTTGGCGTTAACGAGTGTCAGGTTCGGTGCAGACCGTTTGGTTGGTTTCAAGTATGAGTTCTCTATGCATATGGAAAGATGTGAACTGCAGGTGGAGGAACAGGAAGCAAGATACTCAGCGGCCTCTTCAAAATTCTCTTTCGTCTTTCTCCCGCCGGCGAAGAGGTGCAAATATGAACACGAAGATGATGAGGAAGCAACGTGGTGTTCCATGGCAACCTTCACATGCTCTGGAAGCAATATCGAAGACGAAGACGAAATGTCTATGGAATTGACCAACGTCCTGGATGACGTTCTCCTACATCCGTCTAGCCCGACGCCTGAATCGCCTTCCATGCTTAACTCGGAACTTTTCCCGATCCCAGAGATCCATATCGTCGTCGACTCTCCCCCATCAACACCGGAAATTTCGAACACGGACGACTTTGACTTGTCGGGGATTGATGACGATCTGCCCCTGTCGTCAACTCCAGTGAAGTCTGGGACCTCACTGGATAAGTTTCGCCAGCTCAGTCTGGCAAGTATTCAATTTAGTTCCTCTTCCGAAGACATTGAAAGCGGGTCTGCTCCTGACGGCCTGGCGCCTCTCGTTGGAACTTCAAATCTCGGCTGTTCGACTTCTTCTTTGGACCTTGCCCGCCATGTGCCCCCTCTGCCCAGCTCTGATTACAGCTCTGATTCTCGCGCAGGTCCTGCTCCGAACCTTTCAGCCTCCACTGGCAATTCCGCAAGCGCTCTTGGATCACTCAAGCCTACGGTCCTCTCGCAAACGCACCACCACCCCCTCCTTGCAAGCCACTCAAGCGGTGGCTCAGACGACCTTAGCGGACATATTCCTCCCGCATGGTCGTTCGACCTGGACGTTTACAACCACCCTCCACCTCTGCCAACAACCGATTCTTTCTTCATCGGTTCGGCTCAATCGTCGACGTCGTCTCCTGTTCCAGTGAACTATAATTCCGTAACTCCTGCTGTCTCAGAATCAAGCACGATTTCCATTGGTCAGGTGGCAGCTGAAGAACACGGCGTTGATACTCCTACGGTGTCGGAATCGATCTCCGACCCTGTTGATCTGGCAGTCTTTGAAGAGAATGGCGCCGAGCCTGGCGATGACTTATTGGAGCCAGACGTATCTTTGGACTTACCAGATTTCTCTCAGCTGGATAAAGAATACTTGCTTGATCAGACGTTTGAAGCTGAGTTAGCTGGGTGCGATGACCTGGGCTTCGAATGCCTGGCAGAGTCTGAAGAGACCTCACCGCGGTTATCGGCTAGCGCAGGTTTCAACGGAGTAGATGAAGGGTGCAGCGCCGCGAATTCCCCAACACAGGCCTCTGGACCCGTCAAGGAAGCGCAAGACATCTCTTCCGAGTCAATCAACTTTTCATGTGGCGGCGTAAGTCTCCTTGTTGATCAGACTTTTGCCTCGGAACTGGAAGGCCAGGAATCTGCCGATTCGTCCTTATCTTTGGCGGGTGTCTGTGATGGGGAGTATCTCCTCGACCAGACTTTCGATGCGGAGTTGGCTGCTTGCAGCGAGTTTGGCTTCGAACCCCTCGACGAGTCTCAAGGCATTTCAACGCTGCCAATGGCAGGCGCGGTTTTCGATGGAGTGGATGAACGAGGCAGTGGCAAGAACTCACCGACACCGGCCTCTGGACCAGTCGAGGAAGCTCATGAAGAAGTATCTTCCACATCGATCAACATATCTTGTGGCGAGGTAAGTCTCTTGATCAACCAGACTTTTTCATCCGAACTCGGTGGCTTGGAGTCTGCGTTCCTGGACAACTGGGCTGCGTCGAGTCCGGATCTTACTCGTGGAGAGGCTCTTCCCTCAAACATCAGTTCAGTTGATCCCCCGCCTGCCGAGGAAGAAAGGCTACGAGAGGTTGTCCCACTCCCCTGCACGGAACCAATACAAGACGCGCCATCAACACCATCGCAAAGTCCGACTTTGAGGGAGTTACCGACTGGCAACGCCGAGTCCGTTGGAGGGTCACATGGACGTGTGTTTGTTCGTGAAGATACACCGGAACTTTCGTTGGACACATCGAGCGTCGCGAGCCCGGAGTCAGCACTTTCGACACCTACATCGATGGCTTATGCTCGGTCATCCGATCTCATCCAACAAGTTCCCTCCTCTCCCCACGCAGTCGCCACTCGTTCTCGTTTACGGGAGTGCTTTACAGCTTCAAACTCGAGCCCAAGTTCTCCGCCAGCCGATGTGCCAGTGCCGACGTCAAAGCGCGAAGTCGACATCTTGAAGGCACCAATGCAAATGGTCCAGGTCAAGCGCAAGGTCTTGCGTAGAGACCAGTTCAACCCTTATCACCTCCCGCGGTTGGCTGGGCTTGACTGCCCATGATTTGCTTGTGGTTTTATCTTCTTTTATCTTTATTTCTTTCACTTGTATAGTTCAATTTATGGTGTATTACTGGTGATACATCTTAAAAATATACGCGACCGTGTCCACAGAAGACTGTTTATTATAAGACGTTTTGCATGGGCCCCAACACGTCCCAAACAATCATGCATCATGGCGTACATTGTTAACCTTCCACGTCATTCCCGTATCTCACAAACATTAATATTCGTGACTCGCAACTACAAGCTCCAAGTAAAATAGGCATAACGAAACTCAACTCAGCCAGGAGTGCTCTTGATTTTCAACCAGCATGAGCACGTCCTCACGAAAGTTACGAATTGCGTTCATCCATCCAGATCTCGGAATAGGTAACTACTCGAAAGCACTTCACGCTGCATGTATACCATCTCATCACGTTGAACAGGTGGTGCTGAAAGGCTAGTCGTCGATGCTGCTTTAGGTCTTCAGAATCTAGGTCACTCCGTTGACATATACACGTCGCACCACGATCCCAGCCACTGTTTCGAAGAGACTCGAGACGGTGAGTCTTTCAATACTTGCAAATGACGCTCTTAGTTAACAGAAGTTTTTTCATCAAGGAACTCTTCGAGTACACTACGTCGTACCGCCATTTCCGCGCTCGCTGAAAGGCAAACTCCACATCCTGTTCGCACACCTCCGCCAACTACACCTCACGCAACACCTCATGCGCACTTCTGCGACGCAGTACGACGTGTTCTTCGTCGACCAACTCTCGACGTGCATACCGCTCTTGCGACTGCTCGCGAAGAAACGAGTGGTGTTTTATTGTCATTTTCCAGACAAGTTACTGGCGAATGGGGAGTTCGTGGATGGAAATGATGAAGCGAAGAGGAGGAAGAGGAAACAGGCATTGTTGAAACGCGTGTATCGATTCCCTATGGATTGGCTAGAAGAGAAAACGACAGGTGCGAACCTACATATCTGGTCCCTTTACTCGTTCATGACGTTCTTGCAGAGCAGGCCGATATCCTACTCGCAAACTCACAATTTACTGCTAGAGTATTCAACTCCCACTTCTCCATACCCCGTACGCCTCGCGTGGTGTACCCAGGCATCAACATCTCAGCGTACGATGTGTCTCCGAATGAGGCTGACCCTGGCGTGCTGAATGTCCTCTCGTACGTGAATTTTATTTCTCTGCGTTGTTTACTTCGCAATTATGCTTTATTTCATTGATATCGCGACGAAGATAGAGATCGCCCGACCCTCCTCTCTCTCAATCGATTCGAGCAAAAGAAGAACGCAGCTCTTGCAGTCGAAGCGTTTGCGATCCTGCGAGCTAAGATCGCAAATGACGAGGGGAATCGAAAAATGCGGCTTGTCGTAGCCGGTACGTCGCATGCACGCACCCTCATATATTTCCATATCTTAAGTGTTATGATACACAGGCGGGTACGATCCGCGTGTAACCGACAACATCAACACTCTCGACCACCTCGTCGCCATCTGCAAACAGCACTCCATCACCTACCACATCACCTCCCCGAAGAAAACCCACTCCTCACCCACCTCCCTACCTCCCTCCACCGCGCCGTCACCAACAACAGCCACCATCCTCTTCCTCCTCAACTTCACCACATCCCAGCGCTCAGCGCTCCTCACATCCCCACACACCCTCGCGCTCCTGTACACACCCACGAACGAACACTTCGGGATCGGGCCTGTCGAGGGGATGGTATGCGGCCTTCCCGTGCTCGCGTGTGACAGCGGCGGGCCGACCGAGACCGTCCTCGCTTCTCCACGGGAGGAACGCACGGGCTGGCTCGTCCCACCGTCCGCGGAAAGTTGGGCAGACGCGTTGGAGGAGATCGTCCGCCTCCCTGAGGACGAGCGACGAGAGATCGCGCGGCGCGCTAGGATAAGGGCGAGGGAGAGGTTTGGGATGGATAAGATGGCGAGGGATTTGGAGGAAGTGTTGCAGGATGCGGTGGGGATGGGGAGGATTCGTATTCGTGTCCCGGCTTCTGTTTATGTGTTTGTGGGGATGATGGTAGCGTTGGTGGCGCTGGTTGTGCGGTTCTTTTGGACGCGGAAGGACCTGGAGAACGTCGTGGTGTGTGATGATACCGTTCCCGAGTAATTAGGCTCAGCTGGCGAGATCTGGTAGCGACGCCGAGGAACATATTGCATCATGTAAGCAGTTGCCTTTCTGAAGTTTAATTTCGGCGCCATTCACGAGGACGCCTGGAAAATACCTCCACCAAACACGCCACTCGCGGTTGCTCAAGCGAACACATCCGAGGGAAACCATCGGTACTATGTTTTGGAATTGGAAACCGTTGCCTGTGGGATGGGTTTCCACCGAACCGGTCAAGTTCGCTTACCCGAAACGTACGACTTCAGCAGGTACCGGTTTCAAAACAATCCGCCGAACTCAGCGCTGATATCTTTAGCGATTCTGATCTTTCCCACCAAATATAGAACAGATTTTATGAACACACGCAGGCGGTATGTGGTAATCCCGTCTTCACACCTCGTCCAGCTCTTACTTGGTTTCTGTTCTGTCATAATCCATGCCAGGCTGGTCACCGGCAGCGCAGATCGCATTTGAAGTGTAAGCTTCTTCAATCTGCGATTCATAATGCCACTCGTTGATCCTTACACTTAGAAACGTCAACAACTACTACAATATCGCATCGTTCGGTATGAAATTTGCGATTTTGGTGGAAGCTTATCCTCATCACACCCGGCCAACCAACAGCACTACTATACTACGATTATCTCTTGACAATCGATCAGGAAATCAATTTTTTCTGGGGAAGAAGAATCACATTCGTTTCCGCTCTTTTCTTCGCCTGCCGCTATCTGAGTCTCTCTGCAAATATACCAATCATTCTTCAAACAGTTGAAGACTTGTCACCAGATGTAAATATGCAATTAATCCCTTCTGTGAATTTACTAAGCTACTGCTTGCAGGGGTTTGTAAATTATCACAGAAACGTAATCATTTTCAAAACCTCCTCCGAACAGTTGTAATATAATTCAAAATTTTCACCAAGTGTATGGTATGATAATTCAAGCTCTTGTTAGCAGTACGTATTTCATGGTCATTTATGAATTGTGTCATTCACATTGGAGTCTGATAGTCACCCTCCTCACACGAACATATGCTTTGTATGGTCGAAGCCGACGTATTCTTGCGCTGACATGTTTGACATTTGTATTCGCGTTGGTTTTTGGAGTAGTACGTTCATGAAAGTTCTCGCATTTCAAACCTAATATTTCCGCTTTTCCAGTGTATGATTACCAAAGTGCCGTTGTCAATCGACGGGGGGCCCGGGTGTGGTATAAGTGTCGATGATGCAACGTGAGTCTCTCTTACATCGACATTGATGACATCCTTTAATGAGCGTCTGAACCAGTGGAAGGGGTTAGTTGTAAATCATGATTTTCTCAAATTTTGCATTAATTTTGCATCTAGCATACGGGATTGCATGGATCGGCGTTGTTGTTTTCGACACTGAAATCTTAATTTTGACCGCATGGAAAACCTTCAATATTTTCAGGGTCTGGAAAGGACTTGGTATGGTCTGCACAGGCGGTGCACGCATTGCGTATGTATTTTTACGAGATGGTAAGAAACGTCTATATTTGCCTCATTGAATTACCTTACAACGAAGAACTATTAGAATGCACATATTATGGGTATAGAAATTTAATGTCTCGTACCGGCCCACATGTAAGGCTCACGTGTGTTATCAGAGTGCTAACGATCGCGAATCTGTCGCAGATCCTGACATTATTGGTAGGTTGGACGTAACTTTGTTTGCTGTCGCACCCGACTAACCACGTATTTAAGTATTCACCAGTACTGCGATCCATTCCATTATATCATTATTGAAATTGATTATTTGTTCCTAGCCTCTACTCAAAGGACTCAGCACCAATTTCGTTGCTATGTATGCTCATTCCATCTATTTTTTTCTTCTGTGCTCATGTGTTTCTGTACTTTCCAGAATGGCCGTGATTGTGATATCGAGGCTTATGCTGAACTTGCGGGAGCCAGATACGCTGGCGCCGTCCACTTCGGAACTTGGCACATTGGTCGAGTTGCGAACGTTCAAAGTAAAAGAAGCAACTTTAACGACGACTGGCTGGCTTGCGAGTCCCACCAATAACGCCTACAGGTTCATTGGTGAAGATGAAGACGGTGACCATGGCGGAGAAGAAGGAAGGGCCGACGAAGGGGAAATTAATAATAATACTTGAGGCATTCCTCTGTCGCGTCTATTGGTTTTTCGTCTGATCTTAGTTGTTCAGAATGGGCCGGACTTGTATGAATATCGGCATGAATTTAATACCACAGTCTAATGTCCACTATGGTCCGTTATTAGGGCCTACTTCCACGCCTCCCCAACCTTCTATGCGGTTTCTCTCGTTCTCAATGTCAGCCAGTCACTGGCTGCTTAGGACGTCGTAGTATTATAATTCGATTCGCCTGTGTTCCTGCTGCTCGTCCATGTCGCACTACAGAAACGCATATCTTGATTGCAGCAATCGATTGACACGCGGATGCATCATATTCGCCAGCTTCCGGGGTTCATGGACAATGGAGATTGGGATCAAGGGCATTGATGTTAACCGGTTTGGAAGAGAAGTAGACACTCAGCACAAGCCATATGTGGGCATCTCCGACCGTCTGATGAATAATATGTTGCAAAAGGCAACTCCACGCGGCGTACAAGATAATCTCGGAGAAGTAGAAACAGAATGATCTCGGAGGCCAGTCCTTCTAGATGCGATTCGCATTGCAAACATCCGTAGCTACCACGTGTGGTTCGTAGAGAGGTACTGAGCACGAGGGGATTGTTGGTCTCCGATCGTCCTTCGCATCGCGTACATCTCCGCGTCGAAATATATCAAGTCCTATTCCGTGGCATGTGCTTGAGTGACAATGATCGACGCAGAACCATTGATAGCGGGGGGAGTTTTCGAGGAGCTTCATGTTATGATAACCACCTTCGCTTCATGGGTTGAGTTATTTGTCCATAGTCCTTCCGGCTCCTTCGGTACTTCTGGTGTTATGCCATGACAGACAATCAGACACATTGGACCACTGGGAAGTTCCGTCCTTCGGATAGGCTGTGTACCACCAGAGAGACTAGATTCCGCGTTGAGGCCCCGGGCCGCGTCAGACTAGCGCAGCTGAAATCCATATTCCGCGGTTACAGGAACGTTGTGGTTACGATCAAGTGATAGATGGGCTAAGCCTGAGCAATCGGCAGGGCAGTGAGTTATACGGAGCTTCATGGTATCTGCAGTGATGTTCGAGTCAGCTGAATGAGCTGTGAAATTAAACAGAAGTTATTTCAAACGTCACTGCTGGGGGCACCGTCGCTCGACAAAATTTAGTATATGTGCCGTGACACGCACCGCGCAAACCTGTATATGCCAACGAAGGGCGATGAATCAAGGTACGGTGCACTTAACTTAATTCCCATGACTTGGTCGGACAGCCCGAGGAAACAGCTACAATTCTAACAACCGTAAAAATGTCAGCCCCCGTCAAACACAAAGTCAAGCCAGGACATATACTCGCCATAAGGTTTCAGCACGCGCTTCATCGTACAACTTAATTTTGTTTCTATCTATTACAGGTATGGCTACAGAACTACGTGAGTATGCCATGGACAGACGAGACGGGAAAGTACAAGGGCAAATTTAGCTCAATGCAAGGAAAAAATTACGATTGTGGCTCAAGTAGTCCGAGTGCGTGAGGAAGTTACAAGATGGCATGTCATGAATGGAGTATAAGAGCTGGATGCGAAGACTTCCTATCAGATGATGAAGGATGATGGTGAAGAGAGATGGGAACGTACGTTACATGTGGATTTTGATTGATCATGAGATAAGGTCTGGTTGTGATTAAGATGAGCACTGAAAATGAGAGAATGTTGGTTGGCATCACATCATGAGACAAGATGAAATGGAAAGGAAAAAAGAAAGTTCAGATAAAAAGGCAATATCGAATTTTCCGCGCTGCCCCTTGTATGGGGGGCTCGGTACAGGTCTGAGATGTTTATCATCATATAGGAGGCGTGTTGCACCACTCCACTCCACCACGAAATGAAGAGAAAGAAGCTCACCAGCTCGAAGGATTATTAGGCTGTCATAGGCATGGGCGGACGCGCGGTGCGTGTTGGGATGTACCGTTCTTGCTGCTTGGGAATCTCGCCGTATATCCACGTCTCCTCATGCGCACCATCGCGCGACCTCGAGCGGCGCCACGCATCCTCATCATCCTCCACGCTCTGGTTCTTCCCGTCCCGCTCATCGTCGCAATCCTGCACGTACACGCCCACACCCGCTTCCTCGGGCTCGAGGAGCACCGATATGCCCGAGCGCGAGACCTGCAGGCGGCGGAGGGCCGTGATGAGGTCCTCGGCGAGCGGCGTGGCGTTCGGCGGGTCCTCCTTAATCGGCTCCCACCCAACCGGCGGCGACCCCGGCGGCGAGATCAGGAAGTTGCGCTCGATGGCTGGTGGGCGAAGATGAAATGGCGAGAAATCGTCTGTTTCTTCTGACGGTGATGTTGGGTGGGTGATTGGTGTCGGATCTGCGCGGTATACGCGGAGCGTGGTCCGGATACTATTTAAAAAAATTGGTTCGGGTCGTTAGGATGATGATATAAGTGGTAAGAGAAAAAAAAATGTGGCGTACTGTCCGGGTGGAGCCTCGATGGTGAGGTGGTCGTACGCTTGCTTCGCGCACTCTGCGTCCTCGTTTTCGTAGTATACAGCGACTATACGACCGAATGCACGTATTGGTGCCCATGCGTATAGTTCTCCTTGAACCTCGAAATATTTTCGAAGGGCATCGAGGACACGAGGATGGAACCAGTCTGCAGGCACGCTCGCCACGATGATTGTATTCGTCGTCCGTGGCACCGTCGACGTCGACGACGACCTCGAAGGTGTTGTTGATGTTGGTGTTTCTGAGTCTTTTACTATGATGTGCGGCATTGAGGTTGTCGTGGTGTGAGGTGAAGAACCTGCGCTTCCCTTGTTGAGCTTTTAAAGTTTTTTGCTCCCTTGTTTATGTAAGCAGAAGGTTGCCTCGCCACTGCCACACCGCCACCAGAGCTGTGCTGTTGTCGTGCTTGCAGCTCACCTCCGACACAGAATGCGCTGTCGGATATGACTATCGCTCTCATAGCCTTGGTATGCCTACCGTACTGCGTAATACCGTCGGTCACCCACACCAATACTGTGTGGCGCGACTCGCGGAAAGGCTATGCTGCACTCACTTGCTCCATGCATCCAATTCTCCGCAGCCGCCCGTCCGATAATAACGCTTGGGTTAAGCTTCAGGCAAATCAGGACCCAAGATTTTTCCAGTGCTTGCGTGCGTGGCCGCCAGGTACTTATAATGAATGCGATGCACTCCGATACCCATCTTCCACATATAAGACTGGCTCAGATGGTACCGGTCCTAGGAATCAAGCCTTCCAGCTAAATATCTCATGCCACAGCTAAGGCGAAAATCGTGATACGAAGCCGAACAATCCGTGCAAAATAATTACTCGGACAACTGAACAACTGGACAACTGGTCGCTATCATCATCGGTTGTCTCGGCGATTGCTTAGCCCGTCTATCACTTGATTGTAGCGATCCACGACAACCGCGGAATGCGTATTTCAGCTGGCTGCGCTGGTCTGACGCAGAGGATTACTGTACTTGTCCTCGGCGTGGAGAGGATACGGACTTGAACCGCTTCGCAGCATGCGATGTGAGTTCGCAAGTGGCCAAGGGGACTGCGGGGTTCAACCGATTTACGGATGGTCGTGTCAATCAACGTCATTTAAGCACTAGCCTTGGGATATTTCACCGCGGAATCTAGTCTCTCTGACGGTACACAGCTTGTCCGAAGGACGGAACTTCTTAGTGTTCCGCGATGTCTCTCATAGCACCACACCCAGAAGCACGGAAGGGCTACAGGCAAAACAACTGGTGACTGGAATCCATGAAATGATGTTCGTCAACACGAGCACCTCGAACACTCATCCCATTCATATCTATGGCTCTGCGCTTTCACTGTCAGTCAACCACATGCCCTGCACAACAAGCACGGACATGCCTTGAGATATTTCAACGCGGAATCTAGTCTGTCTGGTGATACAAAGTTTATTCAGAGGACGGATCCACAGTATGCCTGTTTGCCTTCCATACCACTACACCAGAAGTACCGAAGTAACTAATGAAGGGAAGATCGCCAACACGAGCACCTCAAACTCGCACCCCATTCATATATATCGCTCTGCGTTTTCACTGTCACACAAGCACATGCCCTGCACGACGAGCACGATCATGCCCCGGGATAACTCAATGGGAAGATGTACGCGGTGCGAAGGACGATCGAAGACCAACGGTCAGCTCGTGCCCAATACCTCTCTATTAACCACGCGTGGTAACCACGGATGTTTGCAATACAGATTCTATCTGGAATGATGGGTTTTCTGAGATCAACCGGTTTTCACATCCCCGAGATTATTGTGGACGCCGCGCGGAATCGCCTTTGCACCATATTATCCATTTGTGTCTTCAGGTGGTCGGCGACGCCAGCAAATGGCTTTTTCTGAGCATCTACTTCTTACGAACCGTTAACGCAAATGCCTTTTATCCCAATCTCCCTTGGTTTGAATCTCTGGAACAGGCGAACATTTCTATCCCAACGCGTGAACGGGTGCTTTCAAGCGCGGCAAAGACGAGCGTTAGGAGCCGCAGAAGAATCTACTTATGATTTACGACGTCCCAGACAGCCAGGAACACGCCTAACATTGAGTGCGACACGAGCTGCACATAATATTGATGATGCGTGAAAGTGGACTGTGGTAACGACCATAATGGTCGTTAGACTGCGATATTAAATCCTTGCGCGACATTCATCCCAGTCCAGTCCGACCCATTCTAAACAAGCAGGATCGCCCAAATGTACGCCATGGCAATATCAGAGAATGCCTCAAGTACCATTATTAAATTTCCCTTCGGCGGTCCTTGCTTCTTCGTCACCAACGAACCTCTTGGTGTCTTTGGTGTGTGCAGCAGGATCTGCAACCCGGCCATTTGTCATTAAAGTTGTTTCCTTTACTTTGAACGTTCGCAACTCCACCAGTGTGCCGAGCTCCGCAGCGGGTGTCGGCGCGAATGCATCTGGCTCCCGCAAGTTCAGCATGAGCCTCGATATCACAATCACGGCCATTCTGGAAAGTACAGAAACATGTTGAGCACAGAAGAGAAGAAATAGATGGAATTAGCATACATAGCAACGAAATTAGTGCTGAGTCCTTTGAGTAGAGGCTAGGAGCAAATGATCAATTTCAATGATGGTATGAAGGAATGGATCGCAGTACTGGGCAATACTTGAACAAAGGGTTAGTCGGGTGGGACACAGCAAAGAAAGGTCAACCCACCAATAATGTTAGAATCTGCGACAGATTCGCAATCGTAAGTACACTGATAACACACGTCAGCATTTCGTGGAAGCCTGTAGGAGAGAGTAAAATCATTCTGTACCCATAATATGTGCATTCTAATCGTTCTTGGTTATTAACGTAATTCAATAACGCAGACGGACGTTTCTTACCATCTCGTAAAAATACATAGGCAATGCGCTCTCCGACTGTGCCGACCATACCAAGTGATTTCCGGACCCTGAAGATATTGTACGTTTTCCATGCGGTCAAAATCAAGATTTCAGTGTCGAAAACGACAATGCCGATCCACGCAATTCCGTATGCTAAATGGAAAGTTGAAGTAAATTTGAGAAAATAATCATTCATAACTTACCGTGTCCACTAGTCAGAATGTTAGTTAAATAATGCCTTTAATGTCGATGTCAGAGAGACTCACGTTGCATCATCGACACTTACACCACATCCAGGCCCTCCGTCGATTGATAATGGCACTTTGGTAATCATACACTGAAAAAGCCGAAATCAGCTTTTGAATTGCGAAAAATTTCGCAAACGTACTACTCCAAAAACCAACGCAAATACAAATGTCACACATGTCAGCGCAAGAATACGTCGGCTTCGGCCGTACAAAGCATATGTTCGTGTGAGGAGGGTGACTATCAGACTCCGATGTGAATGACAGAATTCATAAATAACCTTGAAATACGTACTGCTAACAAGAGCCTGAATTATCATGCCGTACACTTGGTGAAAATTTTGAATTAAATTACAACTGTGCGGAGACGGTTGTGAACATGAATAAATTTATGTCACAATTCACAAACCCCTGCAAGGAGTAGCTTAGTAAATTCGTAGAAGGGATTGATTGTATACTTACATTTGGTGACAAATTCTCAACTGTTTGAAGAATGATTGGGATATTGGCAGCGAGACTCAAATAGCGGCAGGTGAAGAAAAGACCGGAAACGAATGTGATTCTTCTTCCCCAGAAAAATTTGATTTCCTGATCGATCGTCAAGAGATAATCGTAGTATAATAATGCTATTGGTTGGCCGGGTATGTTGAGGAGAAACTTTCACGGAAATCGCAAATTTCGTACCGAACGATGCGACATTGTAGTAGTTGTTCACGTTCCTAATACGTAGGTATCAACGAGTGGCAGTATGAATCATTGATTGACGCAGCTTACAATTCAAACGCATTCTGCGCTGCAGGTGACCATCCTGGCATGGATTATGACAGAACAGAAACCAAGCACGAGTTGGGCCCGGGGCGAGGACGGAAGCGGTGGATCAACCTGCAGCCTTATAGGTTCTATATTTACGACATGTTCTATACTTGATATTTTGCTGAAAATAAGGCGATCAGAATTGCTAAAGATATCATTCGAAGTAGATGGCACCTCTGTATATCACTCATGCTGTGCGCGGCAGACACAGTTTTGAAACAGCTGCCTGAGTCGTACAGTTTGGTAAGCGAACTTGAACAGGTTCATTCAGTGAAAACCCACAGGCAAAGGTTTCCAAGACATTGTCACGCTGACTATTAGCGCCGTCTCGTGTGCATGGCACCGCGATGATATTACTGGTGACACACAGTTTGCCTGACTAACAGATTCGAAACTGTGCCCACCGAACGGGCTAGCATCACCGTGACCCGGTCCTCTCATAGAACCGATTGATCCCCCTCGGATTTGTTCTTAAATGACCGACCCTGGGAGTAGTAGATTCTCCCATGTGTGGGTCATGATGGCATCCACTGGTGCTCGACTTTAGTCGTTCAGTTCAGCTACAATCTCCGCCATGGTGCTACTGGCAAATTCACAGTACCATGACCTGGTTCAGGAAGGCGGGTTGGTGGAAGTGCGCCTGGCGTCGTGGTGGCGTGAAGTCCATATGTGATGCGTCACAACTTGAACCTCTGTTCGTTCACGTCACACTCAAGTTGCCCCATATGGGGATACCTTAAGGCTTTAACTCTTGCTTTAACTACTTGCACCCCACGAACGACAACCACTTGAGATGCATCGTTGTTGAGCGTTGACCACCGTTTCTTCGTTCTCACTGCGCCGGAACACTCGGCGTGATAACCGTGTGGCATCCGGACCGCGTTCCTCATCCTCGCTCTTGACACGCTTGCAACAAATGCTCTCGCCTTGCTACTTAGAAATAAGCATTGTCTTGGTGGTCCTCATCCGACAGGCGACGTTCTCCGTGACAGCCCCAGCCATCCCAGCGCGCTTAAACCTGTTTACATTCTCACTCGCATCACCCGGGACCAACTCATTTTCACACTCGGCCTTCAACGTTATGGCCGTGATGCCATACAAGAGAGCTTCACACTCACGTGAAGGTTTGTTTCAATGGGCAACAACGGCTGGAACTTGTCGGTTATTACAGATGGTGTGAAACGCATTTTGTCCATTGGGATAAATATTATAACGCGTGTATTGGTGCGGATGTGGTAAGTGCACGGTAAGTGCCCACCCTTGCATAAACGAATGTCCACGGCTTGTTCGCCATCGTGTCCGTATGCTTTGATTACAACCGTTACAGTCTCTTCTCGGCGAGGGGTACCTGATCATAATTTCTATATCAACTAAGAACGGGATTGTAGCTATTAAAACTCACTGTCTCGAGTTTCGTCGAAACAGTGGCTGGGATCGTGGTACGGCGTGTATATCGACGGAGTAACCCCGTTTCTGATGACCTAGCGCAGCATCTACGGCTACCCTTTCACCACCATCTGTTCAACGTGATGAGATGGTTTATACTCGAGTATGCAGCCTGAAGTGATTTGTTCCCTATTCCGGGGTCTGGGTGGATGAACGTGATTCGCAACTTTCGTGAGGACATGCTCATGTGGGTTGAAATTCAAGAGCACTCATGGCCGAGTTTCGTTTCGTTACGCGTATTTTATTTGGAGCTTGTATTTGCGAGAAACGAAGGAAAAGAAATGTTTGTGTGAATCGGGAGTGACGTGGAAGGTCGGCTGCGTACGCGGAGATGAGGGCCTGAACGTCTCATAATAAACAGTCTTTCGGTGGATGCGATCGCATATATTTGTAAGATATACCAACACGTACACCATAAATCGAACTTTGCAAAGAGAAAAAAGAAAGTCTTGTTTGCGATCCGTCTCTTGAGGTTTGATGCGAAGATCCCTTCGAGGTTTTGGGAAAGAGCCGCTGATATCAGCGGACTCTGGCGTGGGCCGGAAGGCAGGCGTCGGCGGCTGAACCCTTCCAGCCCACTAGGGATCTCGCGATGTCCACAAAAGTACGTGAAATCAATGAATTGAAAGTAAATAATTAAGGGAGAGGCGGGCGGGCCAAAGAACTTGATCTGTTTTGGTGATGATCCTTTGAGTGAGATGGTTTTGAGGAACGGTCTGTGCCGCGCAGACAACGATCTGCACGACGTGGTGTGTGGCCAAGAAGAGACAACCGGGACCTCTGATACTCCTCGCCACAAGACAGCAGACTTCGTTGCGTGCCTCACGAAGTCTTTCATATGAAAAGAAGGATAAGAAGAGGATAAAACCGCAACGACACACAACTCGGCGGGAAGATCTCCAAGCAAATCACGAATGGTCAAGTCCAGTCAACCGCGGGATGCGGTAGGGATTGAACTGATCCCTGGGCAAGACCTTCCATTTCCACCGGGGTATGCCTGAGTGTTGCAATACATTGTTGAGGTCGCGCTTGGGAGTCAATACATCAGATAATGGAGACCTCGAGCTCGAATCCGAAGCTATGAAATACTCCCGCAATGGAGAACGAGTGGTGACTGCGCGGTGAGGAGAAAGAGCTTTTCCAACGGCTTCGTACGAGCGAGCATACGCCCTCGGCGCAGGCGTCGGAAGTGCAGACGCCGGGCTCGCGACGCTCGAGGTGGCGAATGACAGCTCAGGGGTGTCCTCCTGGGCGAACACGCGGGGCCACTGCTTGTATCCCGGAGTCTCCTCCTTGCCAGCTGCTGTTCCACCGAACGTTACGTTTGGTCTGGGCGTTGACGGGCCGGCGTCGACTTGTGGTAGTCTTGCAGACGGAACAAACTCTCGTGGCTTCTCTTCTTCGGCATCCGAAGGATTTTCTGAACTTGTACTTGAAATATTATCGGTCGTCCACGGAGGAAGGACGAAGGGCGGCGGCCACTTCATTGGCGGCAGGATGAATGGCTTGCAGAGAGATGGGACTAAGTCTTCAAGTCTCGGAACTGGCGCAAAGATGCTCGCGCTTGAAGGGATAGACACGTCAAGGTTAAACTTTGCGGGCGATTCATCTGAACAGGTGGCCATCGAGTTTTCAAGACAACCAGAGTCTTCCACTTCCACTTCCACAGCGTCTTCAGTCGACAGCTCTTGTATTGCTTCACTATCCAAAGCGACTTGCGATGAGGAGTGGGCTGGGTTGCACTGTTCATCATTTTCATCCTCAACCGTGCCAGGCGATTGCGGCCGCGAGGTTTCAGACTCGTCGAGGGGTCCGAACCCTAAGTCGTCGCATCCAGCCAGTTCTTCCCCAAAAGTCTGGTCCAACAGGTACTCCTCATCCAGTTCAGTTAGATCTGCCAAGTGGAACGAGGAATCGGAGTCCATTGGCTCATCTTCAGCCGCAGCGCCACGGTCTTCAACGGCCACCAAGTCAGATGGATCGGAAATCGACTGTGAGACCGTAGGAGTGCCAACGCCATGTTCCTCAGCTGCCACCAGAACAACAGGATCTGAGATTGCCTCCAAGACAGGAGGTTTATATGATGCCACCGAAGAGGAAGGAGACGAGGACGACTGAGACGATCCGATGTAGAATGAATCGTTCATCGACACCGGTGGTGGGGGCAAATACGCCTCCATATCAAAAGACCATGTGGGAGGGATGTGTCCACTGTGGTCGTCTGACAATGCGCTGCTCGAAGATATCCGAAGGTGATGTCCAGATGTCGTGGTGCCGGGTTCAATTGCACTGCGATCGCTTGCTTGCTCTGAGGACGAGACGTTCAGAACGGAACCTGCACGGGAAGACACATTACAAGAGGTGGTTAAGGGCGGCAGGTGCCGAGCCAAGTCCAGAGACGACGTTGAACGGCCCATGCTTCGTGTTCTACAGAGAGCGATGGGTCTGTCAGGAGAACCAGTGTCAAGACTGCGGGAGGTATTTCCAGTACCCCGGATGCTCGCCAAACACAGTTGGCGAAACGTATCGAGTGAAGTCCCAGACTTCACCGGAGTTGAGGACATGGGCATTTCGTCATCAAATCCAGACAAATCGGAATAGGAAGCGCTCAATTTTCTCGGTGTAGTTGGTGGAGAGTCCGCTATAATCCGGATTTCGGGAATCGCCACCATCTCGGAGTCGAACGAAGTTGCCGTTTCCGGTGCTGTCGTATGTGGGTTGATGACCACGTCATCCAGGACGGTAGTCAGGTCCATGGAACAGTCATATTCGTCCTCGACGTCCCTTCCAGAGCCTGTTGGACTTGCCCAGGAACAGTTTACGTCCTCTTCATCTTCATGTTCACGTTTGAACCTCTTCGCGGGCGGCAAGAAGACGAATGAAAAGCTTGAAGAGTTCGCGGAGTCTCCCTTCGAACTGCTCGCTTCGAAGTCTTCCGACTGGCAGTCGATCTGCACCGTGAAATCGAAGGTAAACCTCGACAGTCCATCCTCGCCGAACCCGCGACTTCGTACCCAACAAGACCCAGGTCGGGTTGACGTCAGAGCCGGCATGCCATCGCAATCTCCCTTGACCAGTTGTTGCAATTCTTCAAGGAATGAACGCTTGCTAAGTGACGGTGGCAATCCATCCGGACCAAGATTGTGCTGCCTCAGATACTCCGGGTTGAGAATCTGATTTTCAGTCCAATCGGGGAAGGTGAGAGACGAGGGGTCCGATAGGATTGGGGACGGCGGTGCGGTGGATACCGGTGATGCGGATGGCGGCGTAATGGATACTTCGCCAATGTCCTCCTTCAAGCGACGGTAATCTTGCAATAAGTTGTGGAGTGCCACAGAGAGGTCGTCCGCGCTGGTGTCCGATAGCGAATCCGCGTGGTCGATCTGGATCGCTGGTGGGCGTAGAAGTTCCATATCCATATCCAAGTTCTCGTTCGCTACGTGGGGGAACGTAGCATTGAGTGCTTCCTCGGGAAATGGGGCTGAGGCGTCCAAGGCCACGGGCGAGACGTCGGAGACGACCGGGGAATACGCCCGGTTGGTGATTATGGTTTCCGTAAAGGTTCCTGGAGTAGGTGCGTCATCCGTTTGACTCGGACCATCAACGCCAGAGAGCGCATCGAGATGCCGAGGTGGGAAGGAGACATGGTCATGCTGGGGTTCGCTGGCATCGAGGACCTGCTGCGATGCCTAAAACCGAACGGCGTTAATAAAAAAATAAGTTCAAAATCGGGATCGTAAGATGACGTACCGAACAGCCAGTGGAAACCGCCAGAGTATGCTGAATGATCGTATCACCGATCGATTCGCTCCGATTTTTTGCGATGGCGGAAACGCGGACGGCGCAAAACTGTTCAACGGATCAGTTCGGCGACAAATAATAAACGGTTAACAGTCGTACCATGACTACCATGAAAACCACCGTAATCGTGCCAAACTCGAAGAAAACGTCCAGGAACCCATCGAGGGTGTTGGTCCTTGGGCAGGCGCGTGGATCATCGAAGAAGCAGCCTTTGAGCTGCATATATTCCGATCTGGACATACGCGTAGATGCGGGCGGCTTGACCTGCTTCGATGACTGATGTACTGGATCGTTTCTCATCGTGTCACTGACTCTGAGTGGTGTCGTAGGCCCGACCTCGGTCAACGACGCCGGGGTATTTGTCGAAGAGTCTCTGGGCGAGGTGATGTGGTTGGGGGGTGGGCCGATGAGCAGCTGAGCAGCTGGACTCGGAGAGAGAGGTAGTGGCGGCGGCGGCGGCGGCAGTGACCCAAATGTTCCTGAATTCACTTCCACTATCTCCAGCAGTAACTCGGAGGCTCGAAGGAGTTGGAGCTGGAATGTTGACGGTTGGAGAAACAACATCTTGTCGTCACCCTGACGTGGGCTGACCGAAGTAGTGAGGGGAAGGATTGACGACGTCGTTGTATATTCCACGACCACCGTTGGCGGAAGAGACTCCCCCACCTGGTCGGGGGAAGCGATGAGCATGACGGATGGGGAGGTGACGGGTTGGTGGGAGTGGGACGGGGATGAAATTTGTTCCATCCAACTCGACCAAGCAGTGAGCGACCCGATGGAAAAGGGACCCCCACCGCCGTCCGAACTGGAAAGAGAGATATAAAAGGCTACGAGGGGTAGCAAGGCGAGCGCGGGTAGGATGAGGAGCATCTTGTAATGTCGTCTACGTGGTGGAATGTAATGAGGGACAAACCGGATAATCGCACAGATAACCCATCTTGCGAAGAGGCTGGCAAGGGACCCTTATGGAGTGGCTGACAGAAAGCGCAAAAAGTACCACCCAGATGCGAAAGCAGCCAATAAAGAGTTTCAACAGATCAAATAGATTGTATTGACTTAACTAGTTGCTTTGAAACAAAGATTCATACAGCAGGTCGTTAAAGACTGATTCGTTCTGAACGAAGCACCCGTAGATATCAGGTTTGGTTGAAACGAGCGGAAAATGGAGCGATCCGCGACAACGAGGATACATCCATAACAGCAATATCTCTAAGTTTGTAGAATTGAGGAAAATACATGGATGGATAGTCTTGATGCTTGGAGGTTCCTAGTCTCGTAACCAGACCCTTTCTCAGTGTATCGGCTCAAGAGGGAGACGGGACATGGAAGCGGAAACCGGAAAATAAATAAAAATACGAGGACACACTGAGAAAGGGTCTGGTACCACTCAATCAGAAACGAGTACAGTACCCATTTCAAAGTCCGATTAGTGCGCCACATCCCATCTTCCCTTCATCGTGTCGCTCATAGATCACTCGTTTGGATGGTACACCTGCACAAACGACTCAAAATCACTGCAGTGAACCTTTGGAGACTATTCTGCCAGGTTGAACCGCTCCAAACCATGCCGATACGGTCTCCGTCTGGTCTTAAGTGCTCGCGTCTCCCCGTCCTTTTACGTGGGCACTGCGAGCCGTATTCACAGCTAGTGGCGCTCTTACTGTTTTCTAACCTCTTCCTTGCTGTTCGGGATTGTCCGTACAACTGGGCCCATTCCTCGTCGCAATTGCAACTGGCCCAAGCTGTCCATGGCACGCCTACATCTCAAATTCGCCGCGAGGGTGCACGAGGTGCGAAAAGACCGTTAGAGGCTCCTCGAAGCAAGCAGGGCGCATACCTCACGCACAACCCCACGCAATTATGGACCGAAACACCCGCCGAGCGGTAGTAGCACGGCGAATCGCACACGACGTCGCCGAAAACAATCGCGTGTGGCAAACACCGATGACGACGCCCTTGCGGAAGATGCCAGTGGTTGCGAAGGCGGTGAAGGTGGTGAGGGTGTTAGGAAGGGAGGAGCGAGGAGGAGATTAAGAGGGTTGTTGAGGATAATACTGTGCATCGCGGACCGTGACACGAACATTCGACTGTGGTACTGGATGTCCTGAGCCGTTTTTATCGCTGTCGTGATAGTCTGCTCCCTTCGTTACTCAAAATACATTGACTTATTACTTTCTCATCCTGTTTGATGTTCATCGTAAGACGGAAAGATACTGCAGCGACTCGGCTGGGGTATGTGTGCGCTAACGTGTTCGTGACCTTGTTAAGGTTGACTGAGTGAGTTTCCGGGGTTCTAGCGCAGCGGTACAGTGGTAAGATGATTGATATGATGTATACAAGCTACCAAAAGCAACATATGGGTAGCCGTTGTCCAGTGGTATCGAGATGCGAGGGATTTACAACCGCGCCACAGCACTAATCGGACTTTGAATTGGGTACTGTACTCGTTTCTGATTGAGTGGTACCAGTCTCTATACAGAGTAAGTCCTAATAATTAATGACACGTGACCCAACATCGCCTACCCTAAACTTCCTCATCATAATACCTCACATTGTGCTCGCTCCCTCGGATTTATGACTACTCTGTAGAGAGACTGGTCACGAGTCTAGGAGGTTCCAGAAAACTCGCAAATTCACAGATAGTCACGGTCAAGTGAGGTGAAGCCAAACACTGCCCAAACTTTGGCGCGTGCGTTGGTCACGTGAACTGTTTCTTACGCGCCACATTCAATGAGCTCAATGCTCATCCTTGGGATATTTCAACGCGGAATCTACTCTCTCGTTTGGTGCAAATATATGTACAGTTTATCCGAACGACGGACTACAGATCCAGAACCGAAGGACTACGGGCAAATAAATACTGAATCCCGTGAAATGAGGATCGTAAACATGATTGAACGCTGCCAGTACTCATCCCTGTAAGAAGCTTGTGGCTCTACACCACATTTTTGCTACATCATAACTTGTCGCTCGGTGGTGGCAAGTTCAAGTCCGCCAACGTCAGTCCTCCCGGAAGCTGGAAGAACTGTTCAGGCAACACGTGGTCAGATAGTTAAACAAGAACGTGTATGAGACGAAGAATGCGGAACGTACGGGTTGCGGGAACGGGCTTTCTGTAACTGTTTGCCTGTACTATATTCACAAAGCAGACACATCATCTCAGTTCATCGATTTTGCTGGAGCAGGAATGTTGTTATCACTCACATCGCGATCGACACACATGTCGCCACCGGTGGGTCCGATATGCGGACAGTGAACGCTTGGCCGAAGAGATACCTAAATCAAAATCAGAGTCAAATAGGGGGAGCCGAAACACATCGGAACCCACCATGGCCTTATGGAAGTATCTGCAAATACCTTTACATTTTCATTTAGCACCGACATCCTCTCAGCGCGTCAAAAATTCTCACCAGTATTCTGCCCAGCTTGCCATACATCCCCGAATGGAATCTTATTCTCGATGAAATCCACACATTCCGCCGTCGAGTTGTACTGCAAGTTTTCGCCCGTGCAGAATTGTTCATGGGCGGAACAAATGTCGAATGACGCGCGTTTACCGACGAGTACAGCGGGACTAGTGGTCTCGGGTAAATCGAGCTCCTTGGCGAGGACAGGGACGAATTTCGGGAGGATGTCTTGGAAGAGCCAGCTGGAGTGTTGGAGTTGCGCGTCGTATTGAATTACTTTCCCCTTGCATAGATGTCAGAATTATTTCAGGCAATGACGTTTGTGTGGAGGAGATTTTACTTCGTCGTTAAACACTGAGCATGGACGGGTGCGATTAGCAGAGCGATTGTACGGATAGTTTAGTTCACTCACTGAACATGACATTGAATTGGACTGGAATGATTTCAACCGTCCAGTTGAACGTGACGAGTAGCTGTACCGATATCGTGTTACCTTGAGCAACAAGCTCACTGAAAATTGCATTAGAACCTGCTATTACACAGTGGTTAGCAAACTTACACTATTGTTTGATTGAGTGGTACTCCAATCAGGCTTGTATTTTTATCGTCGCCGAATTGTGCTGCCGTTCCAAAGAGGTACTGCAATCATTTTTAACTCCCGGATCTCATCACTGGGGCGAGAGGATGGATACTTCAGTGTTAAGCTCGGCACCTGGTGATTTCATGGGAGGAAATTTTATCAGCGCACTGTAAATCTTCTGAAGGAATGGGTGCATACCAACGAAAGTGTTCGTGACTAAAATAAAATAAGTTCAGAACTCGTGCTTGAAGACACTAGAAGTTTGGACCCACTGTCGACCCTGCCAACCACATTGGGATCGAACATTGTATAGTTTATCGAAGCAGCAATTTCCTTCACTCTGGGAAACGACCAGTCCTATCGTCGAATTGAGAATCGTGAGTGGGCTTCGCTGAACCCAAAACAAAAAACGATGCCAGTCTTCTTTACCTTGTTGTATTGCTTTAAGAATCCCACCATCTGGACAAGGCTGGGCGTAGCCGAGACGGACAGAGCGAAAAGAAGGCTGAACGCGAAGGCAAGCATATTGACACACTTCATGCTGGTACAGTACGAGCGGGGGAATATGAACAGATGCTCGAGCGACTGTTTTTTCAAGAAGACGGTGGCGTATATGGCCGATCAAAACCGTACGAGTCATCCACCTTTTTCACCATATGCGCGCATTGATCGTAACAACAAATGTGGAGTACTGCCGTACCGTAAGAATAGTCTGCATTGTTGGACAGTCATTGGATTCATCAAACATTTCGATGATATTCTTCCGAGATCATCTTCGAGGCAGGGGGGGACAGAGTTTAAAGAAGCGTTTGAGTTTGTGTAGAGCGGCACATTGTTCGGAGCTTGTTCATAATATGGCTTGAGATTTACCGGAGATGTCCTAACAGTAACCGTTAACCATGACTGGACCAATACTATGCATGCAGTTCGTGCGGTGATTTTCGAGAACCCCAAGACCATTCAGTTATGCTTCCTATTCGTTAATTACAACCACTAACTCCCACATGGGACCGCGAGGCGAACAAGAACACCACAGCATTAAGGAAACATCGATGCGCTCAGAAGCCGGGTTTGCAAGTATCCGGAGAGTCTAGATCATGCGTCGTATCAGCCTGGGCGCGGGTAGGACGGAGTGCAGAACAACAGAGAACATCAGATGGTAGACAGTCCAAGTTGAAGCTTGGAGAGAAGATGACTTGAAGATGAAAGGCGGCCAAAATGGGTCAACGTGAGAGCAATCTGCTTCCGGCAACGATATGGAATCCGCGGATTGTACGTACGGCAGCAAATGCCAAATGACGTTCTCCTGAGCCTCGTCCGGGTCGTCCCCAACCTAACTGATTAATCTTCCAATGGTTTTTTACAAGTAGGTCTCTGAGAAATTGAGAGATATTGGCGACCAGGACGAAAGGCAACGTGAATACTGTATTCAGTGCAACGGCGGATTCCGCTGTCACGCCTGAGAAAATATTTCGTGACATCATCTTCTTGAGGCATCACCGAGAACATCGCGGTCCGTAGACGCTGACGCCAACAACAGCAGAAACATATCACCCTTTACGAGACTTCGAAGACATTCCAATATGCTGAAGTGTTGCGGCGGACGGTGACGGTGATATCGCCGAAGATATCGGAAGTAATGTTCATTGGTTACTTGCGGCCAACGAAACTCCCACCGCATCCTCCACCTTCGAGAATCCGAAGAATCCGTGATTGGATTTAGAGTCTGATCTGATCTGAGCTAATAACTCGAATTTGCACATCAATTCTCTGGGTGCTATGGGAATTTCGGACTTCTCAGTGTCTGGTTCAACATGGACATACGGCGCACCTTGAGGCGCAACTTATTTGAAATCATCATTCTTACCTTGCCCCGCTGCAACCTACCCGTACAAGCACCTGTGAACTATGTCGACAAACGCAGACGTTTCGAACTTGGTGGTGACCGATGTCGAAAAGTTTCATGATGTGGCTTTTGATTACTTGATCATCGGTTTGTTCCTTATTGGGCATTTCCTGCACATCTCGTTACAACCTTGCCTTTCATAGGTGCTGGAGCGGCCGGACTTACCCTAGCCAACAGGTATGGAAGCTAGAATCCATACCACTAGTGAAATGACATTTCACCAGGCTTTCGGACACCCCATCCGTGAAAGTTGGCGTGATCGAGGCTGGACCGTTCATTACAAATGACCCAATCATTGATTCTCCGAGTGAGTGAGGTGGTATGATGTGATAATATACATGACATAAAATTTCCAAAGAATTCATTGGTGCCGCAAGCAACAATCCCAAATATGACTGGGTCCTTGAGACGGTACCTCGTATGGAGAAATGTTTGAGTCGTTACCTTCATCCCATCCCTGAAATTCTTCGTAGAGCCAAATGCGGGTGGACGCACCGCTCCTGCTCCCAGGTAGAGTTCCAACATGATCACCAATATGCCGCTCATTCGTTGCCTGAAGGGGAAAGATGCTAGGAGGATCCACATCGATTAATTATATAGCATGGGACCGGGCATCGAAAGGTAACAAGAACTGCGCAGCACAGATGTCGTGTGCAAGTAATTAACTCCATGTGCAGGAGAATACGATTCGTGGAAGCAAGTTGCGGACCCGGAAGGCGCTTGGGGCTGGGATACCCTTTTACCATACTTCAAACGCTCCGAGAATGCTGCCCCTTCTTTAGAGACGCCAGATCTCTATCCTGGTTTTAGCCTTTCTGATAAGCATGTCATTCACGAAGGCGTGCCCGAGGAAGAAGCTGTTGGGACTGCTGGTCCTGTCAAAGTGGGAAGTTCCGAATATTTCAAGAGAAGTGATTGACGGAATGTGGCAGATATGCTACAATACAATTACGACGGAAAACATCCCACCTTTCATCAAGGCTTGGAACACCATTGGTATCCCAACAAATGCAAATCCCGTAAGCGTGCATTGGTTTTTTCATATCCGTTGCCACGCTTCAATAGCCCTCCGTGTCATATAACTAATGAAATTTATAGTACGGAGGAAATGCAACCGGCGTGTATAACGTCAAGAGGACGTTTGATAATCAAACAGGGAAGCGAGTTGACGCTGTGGCAGCATACCTCGCTCCAATTACATCTCGCAATAACTTGAAAATTATTTGCGGTGCTCAGGTATGTCCTTCGGGTTTCGTGAAGGAAAGACTAAGGCGTTTGAATAACTGTCACAGGCAACGAAAATTATCTTCCAGGACGGTCGGGACGGCGCTGGTAACGTTGTGGCTACTGGAGTAGAGTTCGTTGTGGACGGCAAGACGCACTCTGCTCAAGCATCCACGGAGGTCTTACTGTGTGCCGGAGTCGTCCAAACACCCCAGCTACTTGAACTTTCAGGCTAGTTTGCCGATTCCGATTTAACTCGGTAAATCATCCTGATCCGTGCCTGTTAAATCAGGCATTGGAGGCAAGGCGCTCCTGGCTCAGCATGACATCGAATCGCTCGTCGATCTTCCGGGAGTGGGAGAGAATCTTATGGTGCGTACATGAATGATAGAGGAGTTATTTTAATCCACGATATTTTCACTCCGCAGGATCATTTATTCGCTCCGACTCAGTATGAGACTAAGCCGGAATTGAAAACGTTCGGTGGGTGACGCCCTCAAATTTACTATTTCCTTCACTCTTTGACTCTCAACGATTTCTTGCAGACATATTCAGGAACAATCCCGAATTTGCAGCTGAGCAAGATGCACTATAGTGCGTATATGAAAAATTACCACATCCGAACATTATCCCATCATTGTTATAGCGAATCCACGAAGCAAGGATGGGTGGCTGCAAACGACACGACTGTCGTTTATTATCCACTCAACAAAGTCGTGGAGAGCAGCAAATTCGCTGAACTTATTCAAGAACTGGAGCAAAGTGTAGCGAAAGAAAGCCCTAATTTGACACCTCTTCAGCGCAAGCAGTTTGAAATTCAACTCGAATGGCTCAAGAAAGGGGAGAATGCAACATTGGAAACACTTGTGTTCTCTCGAGGTTTAGTCAACCCGCAAGAAGGGTCTTCCTATTTCATGGTGATGGCGGGATTGCAAGTTCGTAGACATTTTCTAGCGATTTTCAAAGGTAGAATGACTAATGTTGGTTGCGAAACTTTACAGCACCCATTCAGCCGTGGTTCCATAGTGTGTAGTCATTAGCAGTGGCGATATCTGAACTCTGACAATTTTATCCAGCACATCAACTCCGCCGATCCGCTGAAGCCTCCAGTTATTGATCCTAAATATCTTAGTCACCCGTTCGGTTCGTTCACGGATCTTTCCTTCGTTTTACAGCCCGCTGTTTACTATAACTCTCCCGCACGCCTCAGACGTGAAGGCTCTCGTCGCGGGCTACAGATCAACAGAGAAAATAGCGTTGACTCAGCCGCTCAAAGAAATTATTGTGAAGCAGGTGCTGCCGCCTGGTGCAATCGAGAAAGATGAACATTTGGCTGGGTACTTCTTTTCTCTACGAATGGTAATCTATCACTGACACGCTCTCCAGTTTCATCACCCAAGCGGCCGCGGTTTGTTCATCATCCATTTTGATACCAATTCGATCTGACGTTTCTTTCCGAACAGTCAGGGTCTCACTTGATGGGTAACAAACCACCTTCATTGACAGCGAAGCGCGGTCCTTGACCAAATATTCTTACAGGAACGGCGGCTTTGGCACGGCGCGACCTGGGAGGTAGCTCAACGCTCTGGCAAACCCGAATTACGCCAACACTGACTCAATTACATCACAGGCGTCGTTGGCAATGATTTGAGAGTTTACGGGACGCGCAATCTGCGCGTTGTCGATGGCTCGTTGATTCCTGTGCCGATCGCCTGCCACATTCAAGCCACAATCTATGCCATAGCTGAACGGGTACGTACAAATGATCACTTCCCGATAGTTGCATTCATAGTAACGTTTCTGTAGGCAGCCGACTTGATAAAAAAGGATCATTCTGGCGCTCGGCAGTGAGTTGACACAGCATTGAAGACACCTGATAGAGAAATCACTGAGTAGATCTAAACATGGATTCCTGGCTCAATTTTTGCTCAAGTGCTTTGGTCGTTGAACAATAAGTGCAAAAATTTGCCAATGTATCTGACCACCATGGGGTTTGTCATAGAAATTGATAGGTGTAACCGACAGTGATGATGAGCGTTTATATAATCCATAAACTATGGGACATTCGGAGAAAATAAAAGTTATCGACCCTTCATGGCGCGGTTTGCCCTAAGGTGTGACGGAAAGGCTTGGACGAGCAGTCAGTACCTACTCACTTACCACATAGGACAAATTGACTGGTTCCTGTTCTTTGACTATTTGGTCCCGACTAACGGCAGCTTCAAACCAAACACCGATGTGACATCGTGAATCTAAGCAAATTAAGATAATGATACTACAATAATACAATCCAAAGAAACGTAAAACGAAAATAGGAATTAAACTGCGATCGTCCAACACCATCATTATACATCGTGCATATCCGTGGCGTCAGAAGTACATCACTTGTACAAGCGTCAAGGACGTTCTTAACCCGCTGGATTGGCGGCGACGATCATGGTCGCGGCCTAACGAAATATCGACAAGGTCAATAAGACATTGGAGTTAAAGTGAAATTGACTGACCTTCTCGGCGATGGCAAAGACGGTGTGTTGCGAATGAGTTGCAAGTTGCAATGGGATAACTGCCAGAAAATTCGTTCATACTATGCGAGGACAGTCACAGATGATATACACACCACTAGTATCAACGACCCTGAGATTCTTTGTGCCGTAGACCTTGAGTTGACCGTTCACGACACCTATAGAAGGCGAGGCGTTAAGGCGTGATCAATCTCCATGCGAAATTGATGTGAGAACGCACCACCATCGCTCTTGGCCGCCATAGCTGCGGTACCTGATTGCGAAGTCGTTAGGGAGGTCGCGCAAGATTGTTGCATAAAGATGGCTTACCCATGATGTGAGAACCCGTCTACAGTGCGACTGACTTAGTATGGCAATGACATGGAATTAGCAGAGTTTGACACTCACCGATCCTGTTGCACGGATATACCTGCAGCAAACACCGTGTTGTGATCAGCGAGAATACAAGCTTATAATTCACCAATTTGGGACGAACGATATCAATTGAGCATCGGTTAAGCCAGGAGGGGGACTAATCAATGCCGCCACACTGTGAGAAACCGGCGGAGTTGATGCAAGCTTCAGCGCAAACTTAAGTCCTTGTAAAATGGTTTGGACGTCTGAAACACCACATGTGAATATCTGGTGCACAAGGTAAGCGTGTGGCGACTGACCGAAGTCATTGTTCAGGTAGTTTCCGTTGATCACAGGGGGTGCAGTCGCATTCGTCGTGTTAATGTGCTGTAGAGCGGACGCAATGAGCATCTCTTAATACTTAGAGTAATATAAACCTACTATAGAGCCTCGTGCCAAAGGTTTCTAAGGGGAACAGTCAGATGTGGGGAAAATGAAGCCGATCGCGACCCACCTGGTGTCCAACCAGTACGGACATATAGCTGACGTTGGGTTGGGGGACAATGAGGCCTTTGCTTAGTTGAATAACCTCCACCTGAGGCACACCCTGAAGTATCAGGCTAGACTGGATGGAGTACTGCTTTTTCTGGAGCTTGGTAAGAGGCCCGAGTTCAGGGAGGCCTTTCTTGATGGCCTTCGCCTGGGCCGCGACAGCAGATGCGTTCAGGAACGTTTGTAGAGGAAGGTAAGAAACAGCCGAGTCTGTACTGGCGAAAACGCCATCATGATGCTTCTGGCTGTAGACGAGGTCGTCAGTTACTCAGCTTGGTCAGGAAATGGAAACTCACTATTGCACAGCCTGCTGTTGCAGGAATGTTGCGTTGTTTCTGATTTCGTCTACGAGCGAGAAAGAGTGAGTGGAATGGCAAGTGCGAGGATGGATGTAGTGACTCCATACCGAACGTCTGAATGCCTGGCTTCAACTGCCATTCCAAAATTGAATAAATGTGTTCCTGAAATCTTCATGAGACAAAAGCACACATGAGGTGATTCGAAAACACAAACCTGTAAATTCTCGCCAACTCCGGGTAAATCGATCATCGTTTGAATTCCTAGTTTCTTGAGAAGCTTGGAGTTGCCAATCCCTGTTTCGCGTTCGAGTGTGTTAGCAACCGAAAATGTTCCTAGTGGTACAAATATGCAAACTTACCCGAAAGCTCCAAGAGTTGAGGAGAATTCACGACCCCTGCCGACAGAACAACTTCAATAGCAGCCTTTGCAGTGAATGTCTTCCCGGCAGAAAGGAACTGCACGCCTGTGGCAGTGACCAGCGATCCTTTCTTAACGAGATTAACTTTCGTAACCTAAGAAGGAAATAGGGAGGAATCTTGAGATTCAGGTTCACTTAATTAGAAATTAAATCAAGACAAACCTGGGCGCCGACGAGATGGTGAATGTTACTGCGTCCAACAGATTCACAATAATATCCTACGTAGGACCGGTTGCCAGTTGCCCGGTTGACGGCGACTTGAAGGTTACGAACTCCAGCAGTATTACCATCTTCCTGCGGTGAGTTGATAAGAGAGTCCTATATGTTCGGAATTTCAACACGTACAGGGTCAACGTTAGTTGAAACACCGAGTGCATTGTGCGACTGAACCCAGGGAAACACGTCACCACTCATGAACGTGTTCAGCGAGACCTGCCATAGCATAGCGAGTAGTAAGCGTTCAGTATGCTCAATCCTGACTCAGCAGTTGAATATAATTACATTGACGGGACCGGCGGATCCTGCAAACAATGGACCAGTTTGTACTGCATTGCTCAACGCCGCACTGCTGATGCCAGGGAACGGATTAGACTGCTTGTCGACATTCTCCACTTTCTTCAGGAAGGGAAGCAAGTCTTTGAAGGTCCAACCGTGACCGGGGGCGAATTTGTCGAAGGCGTCGTATTCTGCCTGACTGGCGCGTGTCCAGGCCATTAAATTGAGTCCACTGGACCCACCGAGCATCTTCCCTCTAAATCAATCGTCAATTAGGTCTTGTCGTTCTTTACTGTTGATATCTCACCTGGGAGTGGCGATCACGGTATTGTTTAGGCCGGCCTCTGCATTCATTTTCAGTCGATTTCATGGTTAATTGAGCATTGAATACCTACGGGGAGTCGTTACGTAAGCCCAGTCGTATGTACGGTTCCCCCAGGTTAGACCACCGTTGCCTTCAAAGTGTTGTTCAAATCGTGTTACGCGTAGAAAACAAGCTCAACTCACCAGGTGTATCCACCAATGGATCGTCTCTGTGGAAGACTCCGGCTTCGAGCACACCAACTTGACAGTGCGGCTGAGCTTCCGCGATCCTAAGTAAAATTGTTAACAAAAGTGCATTTCTGGGGCTTGCCTATTATATTTACCGGGCAGCCACCGTAAGACCAGCTGTGCCGCCTCCTGTAATTGGCAGTGAGATGTTGCAGACGCGTAGAACAAATGGGTCTGGAGGAAACGCACCAACAATGATGTAGTCAAAGTTTTTGGCCGAGAACGCTTTCGCATCAGAACTGGGAAGGGGACATTCTGCTGCGTTGCCCAACTGAGCGAGCACTGCTGCTACCAAGGTTGACAGTAAGATGGCCTGCATGGTCGCCAATGGTCAAGCTCAGTTCAGAGAAGCGTGGGCAGTGTAACAGAGTAGGTCGAAGTTCGTTATGAACCACGGCAGTCTACAGAATTAGCGAGCATACAAACAACTGATTGGTTTGCTTCTGCATGTGGTCAGGAACGTTCAGGTGATGCTGATACTTCGCAGCTGGACCCATCGTAAAAAAAATCTGGGATGTCTTTACGCGGCATCATCGAATCGTCGCTAGGGATCAACAGGGACAAACGCAGGGCGGTCGTGTAAGTGCGTAATCTGGGGGCGGAGAAACGGAAGTAATCGCTTAGATACTCACGATAAGTCGGATGGACTTTTCTGATGATGGGATTTGAACTTTCTCTCAGCGAAATGGTTCGCCATGTGAATGAACCAAATTTCTGGTGGAGGACTGGGGTGGAGAGGGCTGATATTCAGGAAAAAGAAGCCTTCGAAGACCTAAGACGGCCGATTCTCGGTCTCACGGAATACGAGAACAAGCGCTTTGGTAAATAGACGTAGATCTGAAGTCAGGTTCGATTCCCCAGATTTGGGAACACCGAGTTACTGTCTCCCTCCTCCATTTGGTGAACACGCGAACCTCCGACCGCTTGCGTCGTTGCGTCAACATACTGGCGAAATCAAGAGAACTATTCACAGAGATGCCAACGCCATGATACCCGATGAAGGACGGCGTGCGCTGCCCAGATGGTGCGAATGCCCATACTTCCCGACGTCTGTCAACCACCCGGTCCAGAGCCAATGGTGAAGCTCGCGTGCTGATCCATACGTGCAGTTCTTAAAGAACAAATCAAAGCAAAAGCAGATGTAAATCTTCCGAAGTTGTGTGTGGGTAGAGTCAAGTTCAAAAACCGCTAAGTTGCAAATACCGCTCTCACGCTCGTGAGCGGGATGCCGATCCGATGCCGATCCCGCGCCACACTCTCCCAGTCCTTCCCCTCGGCGGTACAATGCTCGTCACATTCATTCGCAGAAGTGGCTTTCACCCACAAAATTTTGTAGGAACACATCGAATTCACGTATCGCGTCCCTTATTCTTGCCGGTGAGAGCCGTTGCGAGGCAACGCTGATGTTGTGCTGAGGATTCGTCTATGTTCAACGCCGCCGAGAGCGGCCTGGTAATAAATATGGTCCATCTATGTGATCTCGGTTTATCATAAATACCCAGTAGGAACCGCGGATGAGATGGTATACCTACAACCCAAGAACCCCTCAAAGTCGGCAAACTGGAATGCGTCAAAAGGGTAAAACATTCCACCGCGTCTGCGCAGGAAGAAGGTGCGCAATCAAGAGCCACACCTGCATCCGGAGATAACGAGGTAAATTCATCAAATACAACAGGGAAACGCATGACGACGACCCACATTATATATGACATACGACCTTTTATCATCCTGCACCGTCCTCAGAAGGTAGATTCGACTGCCGACATAGGCGCCAAGTACACAAAATATCAGGCTGCTTAATGTGCCTAAGGCCCATGTCGAGCTGAAGAAAACCGACCACGCTATCATGGCCACGAATGTGAATTTACGTGATGCCTCTGGGTATTTTATTGGAATGGTGACCCGGCCCAGAGCGCTATCACCGATGACATCCGGGAAATCCTGGGTTTGTATCGTTGTGAAAATCACAAGGGCACTATAGAGGATCGATATCATAGCGGTGTAGTCAAGTGCCGTGGATGTTCCTAGATATTGTGTCGTTATATCGTAAGCTCTACAAATATCGTATAGTAAATGCTCACCACTCACCAATGATTTTCGTAGCGCCAATTTCAAAGGTGACATATCCGAAAATGTTGCAAAAGTTTTTTCCTAGCCAGTGTCCGGCAAAGCCAAGTTCATCGTACATAATTGTGGTAAGTGTTAGGAAGGCGTTCGCCAACACGACGTCCCAACCGTAGCAGGCTGAAAATCCTATACAAATTGGCACCAAAGACCACCGCAGTTTACTTGCTTGCGATCGAGAAATTCTTCCAGAAGGTAAAGGTCGCCAAGGTCGATTCAAGGCATCCTCCTCGGCAGACTTGTATTGGTTTGAACTATTGCATTGGAGTAAATTCAGCCATATCCAAATTACTCCATGTAGTAGCCGTGTATATGACTGGACCGGCGCGGCGACGCAAGCAAACGCTGTCTAGATTGTAAACCGGGGAATTAAAACGGTGCGGTGCAAGTGTAGGTCCACGGTACGCACCACGGGGAAAAAGATAGTTTTGTAGTCGGTGTAGGTGAAGAGGAAGAGTGTCCACGCCACTCCTTTTACTGACGCAACATGTGTTCGTGCAGAGCGTCGTAGCTGGACCCACATAGACAGTAAGGGTGTTGCGGGATGCGTAGGAAGGGGTATAGGCATAGTGGGTATAGCTACGCAATCGCAATTCTCGCAATAATAAACCAGACCACTATGACCAAGATAAATCAACTGGGCCACTTTCGGGGGGGAATTCGAAAAGATGATCACGGACACCGATGTTCTCATCAAGTGAACTCCTTTTCGAAATCAGAGGTAATCATGTTGAGTTGATAACTGTGGAAGTTTCTTCGGTCGCAAACACCGCTGAAATTGCTGAGTCATATTTGTATTTGATCTCGATAATCTAAAATCGGTTCCTCCATGGCATATCCTGTGCTCTTCACGACGTTTGCTTTGTTTTTGGATCTTAGGGGCGGGGCGTCAATTGTAGTCTAATCCACGTGGCTTACGTGTGATCGACACCAACCTCGGATTCCACGGAAGCAATATTCCCACTGCGTGTCATCTCAGCCGTATCTCAGCTGCGTGTCGTCAAATATTGAACCCGGACGTTCAAAGGTTGCGGTTCTAATTGCGTATCGCCCAGACCGCCTCTAAGGCGAGTATGTCAATATTTGGTCAGAACTTACTCGGATCCTGTCTGTGGCGTTGAATGTGTGTTAACTTTTGCTCCTTAGCCCAGCTGCAGTATAAGTGAAAAGAACTTGAAGGTACTTTGATTCCATCAAAAAACTGACAGAGAAGGAGGAGTCCGTGAGGTCGCCATACCGAATTATTTGTCACCCGATACGTTCCCTACAATACGGGTGTTTCTGGGCGAAGTATCGCTTGGAATACTCCCTCCTACGCGCAAGGCTCCAGTGCGATATATGTTGTCCCACACATCTTTACCGATGTGTCTTTAGGAAAGACATGGCTGAAACTCAATCAAATTTGCAATCAGTTGAATATTCTTATCCCTATGGTGGCCGTCGGGGCTACCACGGTCACACGGAAGTAAAAGAAGTCTGATGCAGACGACCAAGCACAGCGTGTTGGGCCGAAACGGTCAGGGCTGGGTTAATTGAACGCTATCACCGGAGTGCACAAATACTGACTTCGGTTTCCTTCACAATTCCGTCGGGGACCCCTCCTGTCATTTCAGCTGCACACTCCAAAGCGATATCTCCTTCATCATGAGTCCTTCAGTAATGGACTTGAATCTCGGTGCGCTAGAGATCGGAACACTTATCAGCAGTGTACGTGTCGTTTAGAATACTAACCCATTGCCGTTCCTCCTACTGTTCGGCAAATTGCATTTCAGAGCTCATCGCCTTTTGCAGGTCCTGTTCGGTGTTACTACTGTGCAGGTATATATGTACTGGAACCGGCGCTTCAACGATCGAGTGGCTATACAGGGACTGGTCAGTAACATCCATCGCACTAGCCATTTATATTTATTGAGATATTATGGCAACAGGTCGCCACTGTTTGGTAACGGAATCCCGCCTTCAGTGCGTTCGTTGTGAAATTCACCTGATTTTCAGGACATGCGAAGCCGTCCATACCGCGTTCCTCTGGATTTACTTGTATCACTTGACGGTGACTTTCTATGGTGTACCTGCCAAACTGGCAGAGTCCCACTGGACACTCAACATGTCCGGATTTTTCGACGGGTTCATTGGAGCCGTGGTTCAGGTAAAGCGCTCGACACCAATATTGGGTGAACAAAAGGTGCTAATCAGACTAAAATTATGCAGTCGTATTTCGCGTATCGAGTCCTCATCGTGTCGGGTAAATGGCCGATCTCCCTTATATCCTGGACTGGTTCATTACTGCAATGCACCGGAACGTTCGCTGTCACTGCTCTCGGGTTCCTTACTACCCTCGAACAATTTGCCGAGAAGTACGGATGGCTCGTCAAGGGTGTCCTCGTCCTCGATGTGATTGTCGACATTATCAACACGACGGCGCTCTGCTATTACCTCTCGAAAGGACGCACAGGCTTCCATTCGTGAGATCCTGTCCATCATCTAATTGAGAGTATTTGACTCAATGTTGTTGTCAGGACTGATCGCATGATTGACACCATCATCCTCTGGACAGTAGGTGAGTAATTTTGATAATTTATGCTTCATGCCTGTTGACGGTTTTTGACAGAAACTGGACTACTTACGACGTACGTATTCAGTCGTCTTGTAGTAAACACCCGTTTACAAGGATGAACATTTCAGAATTGCCGCCCTTACCATGCTCATATTTGTGAGTCCCAAATCCGATCGTACTTATTGGGCCACTAATTGGCCATTTTGCAGGATATTTCATTGGGAACGACCGGTAAGAAACCTAATTGTCAATTTACCGGATCACCTAATTAATATTGCACTTCAGCTATGTGGATCGGTGTAAGCTTGTTCTATGCCAAACTTTACTCGAACTCTCTGTTGGCTGCGTCAGTATTTTCCTTTTTTTCGGCATGAGGGATTCTGACGCTACATACGAACTCAGTTTAAACGGTCGGGATATCTTGCGAGGCAAGGGAGTGTCTACCTTCGATACCACCAGTGCTGGGACTCGGCGACTCGAGATATCCGTCGTCCGGGTGAGTTTCGAGAATTCCAATCGTTGATTTCCTCTCCTAATCCATTGATACTTAGGAACGAGAGATGGAAATGGGTGTTTTGCCCAATTCTGCATATGTGCGTTGCAGAAAATTGTCATGAATTTATTTTTTTAACATTATCTGCACAGGGGAAGGAAAACAGTGTCGACACCAAGTATGAAGCCAACTTCCTCGATGCCGAGCCCGAAAATAAACGAACCCGTCTTCAGGCCCGTTGAATATTCACCCCGTTTTTAGGAGCAAGTTAAAATATGTTTTTATTTGCGCGTTCCTTTTCACGGGTATGACATCGGTAACGCGCAGTGACACCATCGTCACTCTTTCACCTTGTGTAACTTTCGGATGTATTTCTTCGGGCAATATATTTAAATATTCGGGATTCCAAGCGAGTAGAAGGTCCATAGTGTATACACATCGGGGTGTCGAAATCCCGCGCTGCCACCTCAGTGCTTAGTCGAACGGATTTGTTATAATTCAGGTTCTGCGGGAGAAGCTTAAGTTCAGATCTTTAAATAGCACATTTGCGTCCGTCCATGAACTCGCACGGATATCCGGACGCATAATGTGCGCAGGCTGTTCACGAATTTACGAAAGGTCCGGGCACCGTGCTCCTGATGGTTCCTACTGATATTCAGGTCTCCGCTACTTCTTCGAAGTAACCTGTGGCAGAATCTCGCTTTTTCGAAGGCAGAGTGGCTGGCATTGAATGGGTCCAGAATCTCGAGGATAAAACTGGATTTCAAATTGGCAAAGCCACCCACACATCTTGTCATTCGGGGTGATCTTTGATTGGGTTTGTCCCGAGTGGACGGTTTTTCATGCGGGCCCGAGTGCGGCGGTGTGCTCCCACAGCGTTTCAGGAAAACACATGTGCACTCAACACTTGTTACTCCTTACAACTTCCTTACACCGATCTTTTGCCCACATTGAACCCGCCTTTGCCTTGGCTAAAGTCCACCCATGTGATGGCTGTAGGACAGTAAGGATGGATGGGGATGCGGCACCTGCCGACAATCACATCATGAGTGCTTCCGCACTGTCGTCAATGAATAGCAGGCATTCAACGCCGCACTCTCACCACCGTGCACACCTCGTCAAATCTTGGCGCGGGTAACTTTAGGATAAGAGTGGTAAATAGCACTGCGGGTTTGCTATGGCAATACTGTAAATGTCGTTGATCAGAGAGCGTTGCTTGCCGCCTAACATCCCTGGATTTCGAAAATGAGGGTAGCGATGTTAGGGAGGTGTTTTCTGTCTTTATCAGGGCGGAGGAGTCAGATTCCATGCATGAAAAATAAATAATCGCGGAGCACCCTCAATTCCTTTTCCCCACCTGCATATATGCGCACTCGGCATGACGTGCTGAACAGGACAAGTTCAATTGGCTTTTTCACGCAATTGAAGAAGACGCTTGTGTAGGCAATCGTAGGATTTAAATATCGTAAGTTGTGCATTTCCCAGTCCCTGTGGCACCAGAACGACACCGTATAGACCGTTCGACGATCATGGTTAAATTACCTTTGGCGCCTTGCCGCCGGGTCGATTGAATGGCGAAGGAAGCGAAGTAACCCAAGCACATTCACAAGCGCTCAGATTGAGTTGATCGTCTCAATTTCCTGGGATTTTCTTCGAGGTTTCTTGGATGTCCACGATCGTCGTGTCAGAGACATCTGTACACACGAAGTGAATTCTTTAATCTGCCGAAGGACCAAGGAATCCGAGGCATAAGGAGAGGGATCCAATATTCTGATGGTATATTTTGGACGCGCCTCTCCACAAACGTATTTTGAAGAGGTTGGCCACTACTGATAGCAGGTGATGCAACAGTTCAATTTTAAACCTGAGAAAAAGTGCTTTAGCCTTTGCTCGATCTCAAACTTTCATTTTCAAATGACAATCCCCTTGGCATGCAAATGAAACAGGATGCGTGGGTTGAAGCGAGTCTGGGATAGCTATCCCTTCTGGCATGCCAATGAACTGATTAAATATACCATTTCAGCGAAAGACGTCAGGTAAACAAACATGAAGGTTCACGCACTGGCTTTTTGAACGGGTTCTTAGTAACCGTTTCTTCGTACTGGTGAAAACGATTAGTAAAGTCGAAATGACCATTTTTCACAAAACTCACATCGCGATCGATGCACATGTCGCCACCACTCGGTCCAATATGCGGGCAGTGAACACTAGGTCGCCGGGATACCTGAGCATATTAGATCAGCCATAGAAATGGTTGTGAATCGTGGTATCAGTTCACCATTGCTTTGTGCAGGTACCGGCAGATACCTGTACATGATTTCTTAGCAGCGTGAAACACCTCGTTATTAAGTACCTACCAGAATTTTGACCAGCCTGCCAATAATCTCCGAAAGGAATGGCGGTCTCAATGAAATTCATACACTCTTCTGTCGATTTATATTGAAGATTTTCGCCAGTGCAAAATTGATCATGCTCCGCGCAAATATCCATCGCAGCTCTCTTCGCAACGAGAATGAACGGGTTGGTCGTTACCGGTAATCCGAGCTCCTTCGCTAGAATGGGTATGAATCCAGGGAGAACAGTTTGGAATAACCAGCTTGAGTGTACGAGTTGAGCGTCGTATTGGGTTACTTTCCCCTGGATTTCATTTATTAGATGCTGGACGTTGTACTGACATTATAATTTACTTCGTCGTCAAACTCTGTGTGGGCGCAGTTTAAAAAAGTGATATTTGATTGGAAAAAATGGGTCTCACTGAAGAAGAAATTCACTTGCACGGGCACAATCTTCACAGTCCAGTTAAACATTGCGATCAATGAGAGGGACACGGTATCTCCCTGGATAACAAGTTCGCTGAATGATAATATGAGGAATTAATCAGAGAATAGAATGGTCGTTCCTTACGATATTGTCGAGTTCAGGGGTACTCCAATCAAGCTAGTTGTCTTAGAAGTGCCAAAGCTAGAGAATGCTCCGAACAGATACTATAACAAAGAGCGTCGGTACGCATCCCATTGGTCACAGTAAAATTGTACCTCGTACCTCTGTGTTGAGTTCATTGCCTGCAAAACAAAGGCGTTAACATTTCACTTACTGATTAACGTATCCCCTACCATAAAATGTATTCGTAACTGATCAAGCAAGCGTAATAAATATTTAAGCGTCGAAAGGAGAAGAGAGTACTCACTATCGACTCTGCCTATCACATCTGGGTCGAACAGTGTGTAATTGATACTTGCACCAATTTCCGTGACTCTAGGGAAAGTCCAATCCTATAATCCGTTCGTCCAATGAGCGGCAGCGTGGGCAGTTTCACGGAACAAAAATAAACAGCACCTTCTGAAATTGCTTCATAGTTCCCAGTATTTGCACCAGCGTTGGCATAGCGCATGCTGACAGCGCCAGGACTAAATTGACAGTGAATGCTCCGATGAGTAGCATAGTTCTGTACTTCAGAGGGGATACGACGCTGTCTTCGCGCTCGCATGAAATTTAAAGAGAAAATGTAATAAATCAATGCACTGCCATTTTGCATGAGCTTCCCAATGATGTGATGATGGGTCGAGCGCGGCCAGAAGACCGCGAGAAAAAAACTCACTCCAAAACTCAATCACTTGCAGTGTGGTTCATCGGCGTCGAACATTCCATGTTGGGCTTTCGAATTCCAGAATGTCCACTGTGGCTCTAAGTTTAAGTTGAATTTGAAACAGTATGATTCGAGTTGCCACTGATTGCAATTACACATCAAGACCACATCAGCATGGGCATTACGGTTTTTCCAGAGTACTGCGAAGATTGTACCGGTTGTCCATCGTCATTCGTCAACGACATAGAATTCTAGATCTTCCCCGCAGTTCGGAATTGCGTTGTCAGTGAAAGGTATGTCATTCTCTCTTTGAAAAAAAGGAAAATAAGTTTCATCGCTTGAACATCACCCGGCATGCTTCTCGAACCTGTTGGGCTCTTTTACGATATGTTCTCATCTGAGTCGCCAAACAGCCAACAGGCTCGGTCAGGGTTTTCTGGAAAGAAGGGGGATTTCCCCGCTGACACCGGCGGATGACGTGTTCCTGGAAGGTCGGGAGGTGAAGACGTTGCAAATCAAGCGCGTATGTTTGACGTTTGTCATCCTCAGCAAGGCATAGTCCATTCGGACTTGCTTGTTCACTAATACCTGACCTTCATACTCAGACCTGGCAGTCCGGTGAATTGCTGGTACTTGAAAGTAAGCTGCTCGTGTCTTATTAATGATCAATCCATCTTTTGAGCCTCAGAATAGAAAACGGAGACAAGCATTGCACGGGCCGTGCTGGGGGCAGAATTCCCAGCCATACTTCTTCCAAATGTCAGGTGGAACGGCGGATGGTGAATTGGCTGAAGATGGCGAAAGAAAAACAACAGGCGTCTTTCCGGTTGGACACCGGTTCCGGCACCGGTTGCTGCCATATGTAGGCTTGCTTAGGCTCATCCCGCCAACTTTCTGCCATCCTCTTCCGAGTGGTCCGAAACGTTTCCACCAACACAAGTTGTACCATACATCACTTGGAAATGACTACACCATGGTGCTTGGCACAGCACTACGCCGTGGCCATAACTTCAACTTGAAGCTAATGTACATTCGGGATTTCTGGAAGCTAAATTCTCTTACCAGGGCTTCATTCATGTCTGCTCAGCGGGGAATGCCTAAAGCTCGCAACCACTTGATTTCACGTCGGCGGTGCCCAACCTCGAAGTTCAAAACGATGCATGACTAACATAATCTCATCATTCTTCTCACAATCCACACCGTGATTATTCGGTGACACTGGAATCATAATGATTACCCTGCAATTCGCGAATTTCTTCAAGGTCGAACTAGATCAACCTTTTGGCATCGGGAGAATTACTGATCGATGGTCATGATGCTAGGAGCTGATCGTGGAACCTTCAGGTATGTATGCCTATTGGTCCGCTGTCTGATTTCATTTCAGGTTCGGACCGGCATGCTAACTCGAAGCTCTGCAGAATGGCCACTCACATCCATCCAATTGTAGCTCCAGACGATTATCTGCGTTCTCCAGCGGACCTTGTGTGCTCTGCATCTTACGCGATTGTGTTGCATGCCCGCGCTCAAGAACCCAAGAACACTGCACCCAGGCCGTTCTGCGGGCCCTAGCATTGCCATTGATTTGCGATTTGCGCTCCAGTCCAGCATTAGAACACGCGTCAGCGCCTTCTCCACAACATTTTGTTGATTCCAAACGTAGCAACAACGGAGGTTCAACTCCAGGCTATGAAACCGTTTCAGCAGGATGATCACAAGGAGGTTTTGGCAAAGGTTCGCATTACCTTGATGAGTACCTCTCGAAGACTCTAACATCATCAATCAACGTTCAACCATTTGCATGATATGCTGATCCTTGTGGTCTGGACTGTAAAAATAGCCGAATGCTTCGCGCAGATCAAACACATTCAACAAGGGGGCGTGATTTTCCAAAGGTTCTTCCTGCATCCTATCTAAAAATTCCCCCGCCCACTGTGCACAGCTCGGGGATTCATTATGTCCAGCGACGGATCTCAGTGAGTTTTCTGTGATGGCTGTACATCGTCTGGTAATCCCGATCGCAAAGGAAGGCGCAAATCCCCATATTAGGAAATTGTGTGATGTCACGACGATCACAACATTTCATCCGCACCGCAATTGCTGGCGAAAAATCTGCGAAGGCTTCAAAGAGACTTACGACCGATTATGGCTAGTGTTTGCATTCTGAAACCGGGAAGATCCCCTCCCCGGATTTCCAGGGACCGCGTAGCGACTCTGCGCCATCGGTGCAACATTCAGACCCATGGCTGTCAATGCTGCTATCGTTTCGTGTTCGAAGTGATTGTGACCTTTCTCGCAGGCGAGGCAATAAATCTCTGCTGCACTGCGATGTCGAGCATCGTCTCGTTGGACAGATCTCTCTGGCTAAACTGGACGACTCTCTGCGTCTCTTCTGTTGACATCTTGTCTTGTCCGACGTCATGACCCAACCAAGACCCGACAGAGAAAATGTCTTCATCACCCAGCTCAGAGTTGGAGATGTTATCACTGCATACGTTGCCTTCAGTGACGACGAGCTTGGAGACGCATCAGCAACTGGGAAGAAAGGACGAAATATGTTGCATCCTGTGGTGGTTGTTTGCATACATGGCGCCACCGTCATCGGAGCATACCTCACCTCATTTAAAGGGAAAACGTCTTTGACGTCTACGAACCTTCCCGGGTCATCTTATGACTACTTCATTCCCGTTGCACCGGCGCGAAAGGAGTCTCGCAACCAAGTCATCTACTACGACGTGACGCCAGACAGACCGAGGTGTGGATGGGTCGGTGTGCGTACTGCACAAATATACACAGATACGCAGGTAAGATAAATGTTCTTCAGAACTGATTCCGCATGTAATATTGAAATTCGCTCAGTACACCAGGCTTATTCCACAACGCTTCAGCCCAGAAACTTGCTGGCAAATATTGATGAGACTGCGCGAGAACCGCGCGATTCAGTGTGAGCGGCAACATGCGTCCCATGCGTTACGAATGATGATCGCTTAATATTTATGCAGGTGCTAGCGGTTCGTCACGGTCCCGTCTATGCCATATGCCTGGAATGCGAATGTAACGAATTCTTATTTTAAATTATTGCTTGACTGTAGTGTACTAATTATTGTAATGATTGTCTCGGACAATAACATGTTGTAGTGAACGTTCGAGAAACCATCGCAATGTAATGAACTCGCCTGCTGCTTGAACAATGTGCCTTTGTACTCTGCGCAATGACACCTTTCCTAGTGTGAACGGACGGCGTCACAGCAGTGCAATTCAACACATCAAAATCGATTCGATTGAAAAGCCCTGCATATTTGCAAGATTGCATGATACATAATACAACTACTCAACGCCTGCCACCTCGTTCATACCGATCCCTCGAGTTCGACCTCGGTCTTCCAGACCTTCTCGGAGGCGATTCTGAAATCGACCTCGCGCGCCGGCGAGGTGGAGAATCAGGCGGGGATGACGAATCTCTCCTCCCCCTCTCTCTGTCGTAGTCACGGGGATCTCTCTTCCGAGGCGGGGGAGGCGACCGTTCGCGCATCCGCGCGCGATCGTCTGCGTATGATTTCCCGCCAGAGTATTGGTCACGAGAATCGGCTCTGGTCCGCGTCGGCGGAGGAGAGAGGGACCGACGAGGTGGGGCGTCGTAGCGCGAGCGAGAAGGCGGAGAGCGATCCCTTGGCTTTCCGTCAAGAGAACGGTCCCTGCGTCGTCCAGTCATGTGCGGAGGTGGGGATCGTGAGTCGCGTCTGTCTCGGTTACGTGGTGGTGGTTGGGGCCTGTCGCGGTCGCGAATGCTGTCCCGCCTGGGTTGAGCGGAGGACGCGCGGCGAGGTCGGGCTGAGTAGGGTGACGCGGGAGACGAGCTTCGCGATGGTGAGCGGCTGTCGCGTCCGCGACGGCGTCTGGATGGGGACGGAGAACGGCGCGCGCGGCGTGAGCGGCGAGACGCATCGCTGCTGTGATCCGACGACGAGGAATCCGAATCAGAGTCCGAGTCTGAGTCTGAATCATCAGAATCAGAATCTGACGACGACGATTCGTCCTCCAACATGGCTCGGCGTTGTTCCATAATAAGTCGTGGAGCGTTCTACATATGTATACCAGGTCAACCGTTCTCCTTAGATTGACAGTATAATATTGGGAACGAACCTTTAAATGCTCGCGCATAGCCTCCGTCACCACACCCATCCCAATACTCGTGAAGTAATTGATCGCAAAACGCGTATTCTTGGGGTTTTCCATAGGGAACATTCCACCACAAAATCTGCTTACTTCCGGATCTTTGAATCGTTCCGAAACGGTCTTAAGTCCCATCGACTCCACGACCTCGCCGAACACGATTTTCACGAAAATGCGACTGCTGCTCGTCGTGTCGTCTTCGTTCATTTTTATGACCTCGAACACCGCCCAGGAGATGGAGTCCGTCGCCAGCAGGTGGCCGAAAAAGCGCGCAATGTTGCGCAGGCGATTCGTCTCGTACCGATGCACGGTGTCGTAGTACTCGCGGAAGGCTTGGTCGAAGCAGTCTGTCCACACCCGGTTGAGCTTGCTGAACCGTTCGCCGATCAGGCCGTAGTATTTTGAGTACGAGCGTTCTTGCGAGCAACACTCGATGATCATTTTCACCAACTCGATCTAAGGGACCGCGTCAGACGTGCACAGAAAGCCGGAGGATTTCTGGACAAGTTTACCTCATCGCCTTCGTCGATTTGAACTTTGAGGAGCTTGTGTACCGCTTCTTCGTAGTTCAGAGCGTTCATGATGGTCAGGTAGATAATCCGACGCAAATTGACTAGGTTGGTTCCGGTTTGGTCTTCAATACCTTCCTTGTCTTTCACGGCTTCATTAAGAGTCAGTCATAGTCAGTGTCAACAGAATAATAAAAGCGTACCTTCTTCCTCGTCTTCCTCGCTTTCTTCACTGCCTTCACCGGACTCATCATCCGACTCGTCGCCCAAAATTTCGCTCTTGATGTCCTTGTACTTGTCTTCATTTTCCATATAACTCGGGTCGAACTTGAAGACATCTGTCCGCGCCGTCAGTCATTAACCATCAGGATCTTGGTCATGAAAACTCACTGAGTCCTTCCTGGACTTGCAACTCATCATCCAAGCCAATCTGATGCGTAATCTGCTCCTCCTCCAAAACCAAGTCCAATCCCTCCGGAATGATCGGGTTATCCTTATACTTGTCCTTTCTGACCTGCATCAACACCTCAATCATGTACTGCACACGCTGGCTGATTGTCCCTTCGTTCAGGACGGCACGGAACCGTTCATAGACCGATGCGTTTGCTTTGGGAGAGTTTTCGGAAAGATATGCTCCGACCTCGCGCATGAACCCGACAGCGATTTCGATTGCGTCATCTGTAGGTCGTTCTAGCAAAAGGACGAGGATTTGAAGTGCGATGATTTCGTGGGCAACTGATTGATTGACGAGATGTGCAATGAAAGTTGTCGTCGAGCCGCAAACAATCTGTGTGGTCCATCAGTAACAAAATAAAATCAACGAAGTCATAACTGAAAGGATGTATGGCATGGATAAGTTGAAAATCAATGAATGGTCCAAAACCCATCATCCCAACCGTTCACAATCCAACCAAAAGAGTAAAACTTACTTTATCATTGCGCTTAAAAGCGCGCCTGAACTGGCTGACCAACCGCGTCAACACCAACTCTCCAACCTGCGGCAGCTTCGTGTTGATAATCGCCACCAACGCCGCAAACACAGGTGTGAACGGCAAACTCGCAGCCTGAGCCTTCATAATACTCCTCGCAAACAACCCTCTTCCACGAATCAAGTTCTCCGAGAACAACTCGGGCACAACATCTTTGATGTTCGTGACGTTCACCCTGTTGACTATACCCGTAATCGACTTGCGCAGCGCATCCCATGAGAGCCGCTGATACTCCGCGCTGGCTTTGTCTTGGGAAGCTGCCTCTTGCATCGCGCGGAGCCTCGCTGGCGGCATGTACACACCACCCGACCGCGACCCAACCAGCTTGGCAAATTCAGCTTGCGCATCGAACCCGGGCGTCGGTTTTTCTTTTTCTTTCTCCTTGTTGGCGTTTCCAAACTCGGATTCTGCGAGACGTAGCGTGAGCTGGCGTTCGCGTTCGCGTCGCCTTACGGGGTCGTCGTCCTCGACTTTTGGAACAGCTACGGCAGGTGCTTTCGTAGGTGGTGATCTTGATCGTCGTCGGTGCTGCGGTGGTGCAGCATCTTGGCCCGGTGAACCAGACCTGGTCACAACAATGTCAGCATTTAGCACATCCTACAGCATTTCGTCACCAACCTTTTCCTTTTGCCTCCATAATCACCTGGTGAAAGATCTGTAACTGGAGCGACAGTCGCTGCTGTTGCCATTGAAGTCAAGAGCAAGTATGATTCACTCGCAAAAGTTGCGGGGAGCAAGAAGTCAAGTTCCCACGCCACAGTTGTGCTGAGAATCAAGTCAATCAATTTCAACGTTGATACTTCAGGATACAGCTAGGTAAACATTATGATCAAGTCCTGCCGTATCATTATATACGACATGGGTAGCGCAAGATACAAGAAATGGTGACTATTCACACATGGTCAAGATACTACATTTGAAGATCAGTCCTTATACAAAGTCTGTGAGGCTTGGTAGGTGTCATAATCCGCACAGAACCAAAGTACCAGACGCGAGCGACACAAGGTACCATGCAGAACTGATAGCTATTGACGGGAATGCAGCGTTCTTTGAGCCGGGAACTGGCAGGAAGTGCTTGGAGTCCTCTTTCTGTTGCGCGGCTGACTCCTGTTACAAGATAACGGTGGATTGAGCAACCGATTAAAGCACACGGTGTAGTCAGCGTTGAAGGATAGCGAACCTTGAATGCAACTAGTCCAACGATGATGCCGAGCGCAAAGAATATGAACGCTTGGATTAGCCATATTACACCCCAAACTGCACATATCGGGTCAGTATCTATTTTTGATTTATAGGTTCAATAATGTACAGCATACCTTGGGAAGGGCAGCATCCGCAAATGTGTGCGAAGGCCGAAGCATCGGAAGCATTTACCTTCCTCGCAATTGTATCATCTGTAATGTCTTGGTCAAAAACACATCGAAGATGATCGGGTTTTGCACTGACCGATGACGTCCCATAAAACGTACATACACGACATGACACCAATGAACAGTATCTAAAAGCATAGATATCTAACTCGCATTCACGGGTAATAGATATGGCAATGTACTCACAAAAAATCGAAGTGCCAGACTGTCATCTATAAACCAGAACAGTATGATGAGACCGGACATCCCCAAGATCAACAACCACGTCCTAAAAATTCCATCGCAAATCAGTAATGGCCCAAGCAACCGAATGCTACCAGGACCCACAGAAGATTACCCCGTGCCCACCAGAGCGTGAAGAGGAAAAATGCGGCAAGAACGAGGGATGCGACCTTGCTCGCATCGGTATCGAAGCCGCATGCAATGAGTGCGGCGCCTATGAATGAGGATCCGAGGTATCCTGCAGGTAGTGTAATCGCTGGTATGCCTCCGGACATGCGTGTCGCGCCTCCTTCGTCCGCTGTGAACAAGTTGAAACTACAGGAATTCAGGGGATAAAGCGCATGTGTACGTACGGTCAAGTTCTATCGATTGGATCCTTGCACATGTCAGTATGCCAGCGATCGCATGGCTCATCTGTTGTGCATTTAGACGTAATTTCGAGAAGGTTCACAGAAATCACCGACTTCGTGTAATCCAACTGTTAGAAGTCTGTCAACATAACGTTCAGTAATTTATCCAGTAGCAGAAAGATCGAAGGATCGTCACTTGAAAGGGTATACTGCGGATTCCTTCATAAGTTCAACCAAAAATTATTCAACACAATAGAACCCGCACATATAAGATTGAGGTATGGTACATGCCTGTTTCATACCCATAAGTATCAAAATCAATCTATAAAATGCAAAAGAAACGCACCATAATATAGCGATTGCGACAATGTAACAAGCAGCGACTATCAGAGTGACCTTCTGCGTCGGATTCGGTGTGACCTGCGATCTGAAGTCTCGTGCAGATAAAAGTCTCGTCGCATTCTGAACGTAGAATTCATCATGAACAGTGGGCATTGTCGCCGTCAACAACGGCCGTCGGGGTTCGTGAAAGGTCGTGGCGTGAAGTGAACCGAGTTACCGAAATGCGAAGTCGAACGAGGAAGCACGTGCACTGCCACCAACCAAATGTGGTGCGACGCCACCGCCACTGTGCTGCTACAGACCCAGCCAGCAACACAGACCTTAACACCTGGACCTTCATGTGATGTAGTCGATGGGCTTAACGAACTTGCGAAGTCAAAATGCTCCGTGATTCTGATTCTCTCGTTCTCGAGCCGGATCACTCCCAAAGAATTTCAAGTTCACTTCATGGAGAGCTTTTCACTTCGTCGACCTGGATTGTATCCCAAGACAATCTACACCATCTGTGACTCAATAGGTTCGCCACGGAAACGTAGCAAAAACATTAACCATGAGTTCAATACGGCGGGCTAGTGGTGACTTCTGCCTCCCTGATTGTTTGCAAACGTTCGACGAATATTTTTGGCTACACGGGTTCTAATCCGAACTTCTCTCGGTCGACGCCATGTTTGTCGAATTGCTGCCCTTAGCCAATAAATCTTCTCTTAAATTTAACGCCTGCGCAGCGGGAGACTGGACAAAAAATGCTACTCCGAGTATTGTCCATCGAACCCATGAAGCACTCGTGATCGCTGTTGCTTCACTTCTGAAATTCGTTGCATAAAAACAACCGGCGTTCAATGTTGAACTCCCCAGCTTACATCGAATACCAATGCTGTCTCCTTCTCTTGTCGCCATCGCGTTTGCTTTCTGTTCTGCTTCGCTGTCAAATGCAGCACCTCCCACAGCGACTCCTACACAAGCTGTTGGCAAGTTACCCGCGTTGGGATGGAATAACTACAATGCTTTTGGATGCAGTCAGTGCCGGCCCCTCACCCAGTAGTGTTACTCAACCTAAGTGTTTTCGATAGACGTTGGTCAGACTACGATTCTTGCTCAAGCGAACCAATTTATCAGTCTTGGGCTGAAGACTGCAGGATATCAATACGTTAACATCGACGTATGTCCTCATAACTCCTATATTTTGCGTCCCTATGCAGAGGTCTGATGTTTAACTCTGCGAAGGATTGCTGGGCTTTGCGGTCGCGAGACTCTAGTGGTCGTATGGTACCTGACAGTTCCAAATGGCCGAACGGAATATCGGGGCTTGCCACGCAAATCCACAACCTTGGCCTGAAACTCGGTATTTACAGGTGCGACGATTTTAGACAGTGGGCACCATTAGAGAACACTGAATATCATACCATGATAAATCTAGTGACGCCGGAACAGAGACGTGCTCTGGGTATCCTGGCTCACTTGGCCACGAAGCTATTGACGCAGCGACTTTCGCCGGTTGGGGCGTTGATTGTGAACTTTACACATTTCTTTAAAAAATCCATTTTTGCTAATTCAATTTTTAGATCTGAAATATGGTATGTGATCAAGTGTTTGAAAAGACAAGCTGTGCGAGAAAACTCTCATCACAGACAATTGCTTCGTTCCGGCGAACTGGACTGACGCTAAAGTTAGTCACTCCTACTTCCGTCTTCATTGAAGAATTTGACCAATCTGATTTGACCCAGACGCCTCCCGGCGGTGATTGGTAGTAAGTGACACAAATTGGTTTAATGGTGGAATTTTAGAGGGGTTCTGATACTTCACCAACAGCAACTCGAATTCCGCCATTCGCTACCGCCAAATGACGTGAGGTCTCCATAGTCTACAATGGCGTAACACTGACAATTTGACTTCATAGTGCCGCGCTTGACCAACAATCACGGCCAATCCAGTTCAATCTTTGCATTTGGGGCCAAGCCAATGTTTGGGAATGGGGAGCAAAAGTCGTACGTATAAAGCATTAGATTTCGCCTGCATTGGTGCTGACTTCATTTTCAGGGACATTCATGGAGGATGACAGGCGATGCAACGTCAGTGGGGAAGTACTCGGTTTATTTGCACTTTCTTACAAAACATCGCAGTGCGGCTTGGAGTTTCGTCACAACTGCGATCACATCAAACGCTCCGCATCTAAGCTCCGTCAACTTCTACTCGCACAACGATATGGATATGATGGAGATCGGCAATGGCAATCTCACCATCGCCGAACAGCGTACCCACTTTGCTGCGTGGGCGATGATGAAGAGTCCAATCTTGCTTGGAACAGACGTACGTGATTCTCATCCATTTTCACGATGAGTTGCGTTAACTGACAAGCTGGCATGTCGTCATCTAGTTGACAAAATTATCCGCTCAATCACTCGCTATCGTCAAAAACGCTGAGATCCTCGCATTCCACCAAGATCCGAACATTGGTACCCCCGCTATGCAATTCAAAAATTCCGGCTCGCCGACAACAAGCGTCCCGGAATACTTCGCTGGTAAATCGTCTGCTGGAACGCACGTCTTCGTCATCAACACTGGAGGCTCGACGTCCTCACGAACGCTCAATTTCGCGAGCGTGCCCGGACTGGGAAGCGGTACCTTTACGGTGCATGATATGTGGTCGGGCAAAGATATAGGCAAGTTCACGAACAGCTACACGTTTAGTCTGGGCTCGCATGATACTGCGGCATTGCGGCTCAAGTAAAATATTTCGAAGCATTATGATATGCTAGTCTCGTAACCAGACCCTTTCTCAGTGTATCGGCTCAAGAGGGAGACGGGACATGGAAGCGGAAACCGGAAAATAAATAAAAATACGAGGACACACTGAGAAAGGGTCTGGTACCACTCAATCAGAAACGAGTACAGTACCCATTTCAAAGTCCGATTAGTGCGCCACATCCCATCTTCCCTTCATCGTGTCGCTCATAGATCACTCGTTTGGATGGTACACCTGCACAAACGACTCAAAATCACTGCAGTGAACCTTTGGAGACTATTCTGCCAGGTTGAACCGCTCCAAACCATGCCGATACGGTCTCCGTCTGGTCTTAAGTGCTCGCGTCTCCCCGTCCTTTTACGTGGGCACTGCGAGCCGTATTCACAGCTAGTGGCGCTCTTACTGTTTTCTAACCTCTTCCTTGCTGTTCGGGATTGTCCGTACAACTGGGCCCATTCCTCGTCGCAATTGCAACTGGCCCAAGCTGTCCATGGCACGCCTACATCTCAAATTCGCCGCGAGGGTGCACGAGGTGCGAAAAGACCGTTAGAGGCTCCTCGAAGCAAGCAGGGCGCATACCTCACGCACAACCCCACGCAATTATGGACCGAAACACCCGCCGAGCGGTAGTAGCACGGCGAATCGCACACGACGTCGCCGAAAACAATCGCGTGTGGCAAACACCGATGACGACGCCCTTGCGGAAGATGCCAGTGGTTGCGAAGGCGGTGAAGGTGGTGAGGGTGTTAGGAAGGGAGGAGCGAGGAGGAGATTAAGAGGGTTGTTGAGGATAATACTGTGCATCGCGGACCGTGACACGAACATTCGACTGTGGTACTGGATGTCCTGAGCCGTTTTTATCGCTGTCGTGATAGTCTGCTCCCTTCGTTACTCAAAATACATTGACTTATTACTTTCTCATCCTGTTTGATGTTCATCGTAAGACGGAAAGATACTGCAGCGACTCGGCTGGGGTATGTGTGCGCTAACGTGTTCGTGACCTTGTTAAGGTTGACTGAGTGAGTTTCCGGGGTTCTAGCGCAGCGGTACAGTGGTAAGATGATTGATATGATGTATACAAGCTACCAAAAGCAACATATGGGTAGCCGTTGTCCAGTGGTATCGAGATGCGAGGGATTTACAACCGCGCCACAGCACTAATCGGACTTTGAATTGGGTACTGTACTCGTTTCTGATTGAGTGGTACCAGTCTCTATACAGAGTAAGTCCTAATAATTAATGACACGTGACCCAACATCGCCTACCCTAAACTTCCTCATCATAATACCTCACATTGTGCTCGCTCCCTCGGATTTATGACTACTCTGTAGAGAGACTGGTCACGAGTCTAATGATATGCTTTGTTTGCAAGAAATACAAGAAATATATTTCCTAGTTACAATAATGGTGGTCATTTTAAAGTCCCTCCAACGCGCCCATAAACCCAACGAAGACAGAATATGCGACGTCATCGAATCGTTATCTACAGTTACGTATGGCCAGATTAGGCAACACCTGGTCACACTTCAACCGCCGGCCAGCAGATTCCGCCATCAATCCACAAGCATCCGTCGGCCAGCTAACTTCGATGTTTGAAATATTGTCCAGGTGACCCAGGTGATGCTTCAAAGCAACTCCTGGCTCCGCCCTGCAGGTTCAGCGTTACGTTGTACAAGACTTCGAGATCGACTGGATGTGCCAGCGCCCGTTTCAGTGCACTGTCGTTCTCTCCGTGAATTCGCTTGTTCAACTTTACGTTGCTACCAATTTACCATCGACAGGTCTGATCTGAGCCGCCAGCCAGCAGAAATGCCGCCTACAAGGATCCACCGACCAGCTAGCTTCGATAATTGAAAGTTTTAGGTGCATGTGACTGTTAGAACACCTCAAAAGAAGTCCCGGCTCCGCCTGGCCAATGTTACAACTATGTTTCGCTGTCCATGACGCTTTGAACCATTATTTCACTACGAGGCGGTCCGCCCAGATGTCTCGCGCGCTGTACAATCAATGCAATGGTCTGTTGGAGGTCTGGGCACAGGTTATTTACGGGAAATCGCATGCTTTAGTCCTTCTGGAGGAGTGGTTTCTGTCGCATGTCCACATTCCTCGAAGTCTCAGTGCATCCAAATGTTCACATGAATGTCTTCACCGAGTTTTGTCCATCGAAACATTCCTTATGTTCTCGTGATGCTATCCTGGCTACGTTACATCGACTTCTGCGAATTCGGGTATAAATGATGCAGTGTCAGCGTTTAAGCTTCGTACCCTTCGAAAAAAATGGTGCTCTCCTCTTCTTTGGTTACTATCGCTCTTGCGCTGTGCTCCGCTTTGGGTTCCAACGCCGCACCACCTACGGCAAAGCCCACCACTGCTGTTGGAAAACTGCCCGCATTAGGATGGAATGATTGGAATGCTGATGGATGCTGTGGGTTCGCTAGCTGTTAAATATTCACAGTATCTAACAACTTCCTTAATGTGTAGCGATCAGTGAAGCTAAGGTCGTGGCAGCCGCGAACGCTTTCGTCAGTCGTGGTTTGAAGGCCGCTGGCTATCAATACGTCAACGTTGACGTGCGTGGTTTCTCAAAAACAAGGAGCTGGTGTTGATTTCTCATTCAACAGGACTGTTGGGCTCTGAAGAACCGAGACTCAAGCGGACGCATCACCCCCGATCCCGCAAAGTTCCCTAACGGAATTGCCTCCGTCGCCACTCAAGTACATAACCTGGGCTTGAAGATGGGTATCTACAGGTGTGTATCCAACGCTGAAATTTCACCGCTGCCTAATCTTCAAAATTTCTTTCTTTTTTCGATAGTGACGCAGGAACTAACACGTGTGCTGGATATCCTGGTTCGCTTGGTCACGAGGATGTCGATGCGGCGACTTTCGCTGGTTGGGGCATTGATTGTACGTGCCATGCATGTTCATATTTGAAGAACCAATGTGTAACTTGTACCACGCAGATCTGAAATACGGTATGTGGACATAATTTGGATCCAGTGGGAGGTGACCGAATATTTCGTCATCAAAAGACAATTGTAATGTTCCTTCGAATTGGACTGACGCCGCCGTAAGTTCTTCCGTCAAAACATCCTGCATATAACCTTACGAAGGAATTGACGCAGAGCCCTCCCGGCGGCAACTGGTAGTACGTCGCAGTCATGCCGCATGATAATGAACGAATTCCGAATATATTTATAGCAACTCGAACTCTGCAATCCGGTATCGTCAGATGACGTGAGGATCGCTACCTTCCGGTTTCGTGTGTACCATTGATTTTGAAATGTAGCGCCGCTCTCGACAAGCAATCGCGGCCTATTCAGTTCAACCTCTGTATCTGGGGGCAAGCAAACGTGTGGACCTGGGGCTCCCAAGTCGTAGGTCATAATTGGTATCAAAACAGGTCAATTTCCTTATAGTTTTACAGGGACACTCTTGGAGGATGACTGGCGATGCAAGGTGAATTATCCGTTGCTTTAACTTTCGTAGTCACCGACGCCGAAGCTTTTCGCCAGCGCGACTTGGTCATTCATCCTGATGGCCATCAACACAAATTCCCAGCATCTCAGTTCTGTCAATTTCTATTCGCACAACGACATGGACATGATGGAGATCGGCAATGGTGCCCTGACCACCCAAGAGCAGCGTACGCACTTCGCTGCCTGGGCATTCCTTAAAAGTCCGATTTTGCTTGGGACGGATGTGCGTGAATTAATTGTATAACCCCCTGTTCTCGATGTGCTAATTGAATTTTCTAGTTGGCGAAACTCACCGCGGCACAAATTGCCATTATCACGAATGCGGAGCTCCTTGCGTTCAGCCAAGACCCGAATATTGGTGTCCCCGCCAAGCCGTTCACCAACGCTGGCTCTCCTTCAACATCCACACCCGAATACTTTGCTGGAAAATCGTCCAAAGGAACGCACGTGTTCGTCATCAACACGGGAGGTTCGACCTCAACCCGCACCGTTAACTTCTCGAGCGTGCCGGGATTGGGCAGCGGCACATTCACGGTGCATGATATGTGGACGGGCAAGGATATCGGCAAGTTCACGAACAGCTACAAATTCAGCCTGGCTTCGCACGATACAGCAGCTTTCCGACTCACGTAAAGAGCACTGAACGGGATAATCTTTCACAGAAAATGAGCCCCAGTGCTGTAAAGCCTCCGGTGTATATAATAAAATTGCAGTTTTTTGAGGTTAGTCCGGTGCGGGAATCAGGCGGATGCTTCATTTAACACCCTCCATCATCAGCCTCACATTAAGTGCCCCATGGAAACAAGTCAAGCAACCCCAAAATAATGTCTCTTTCTATCAGATGTGAATCTTGAGCTATAAAGACGTGTTTCCCTATATCAAATTCACAAGTTCTGGTTCTGTCGAAACGATGACAGCAGCAACCCTTTTATCAATGCAGCCTGCGATTCAATATTTTTTCAAGACGCTGCATAGACACGACATGTCTGGTTCTGCCAATAACTTTGCGGGGGGATTGTCTGGGTAACTTTACTGCATTCCGAACGATCATTGATCGGCATCCCGCCATATTCATGCTCCACACATGCGGGGTAATTCATGACTTCTGCAATACACAGAAGCCAGGATGAATGGGTCCCCAGATGATCTGCGTCTTCAAGTCGGTGCCTGGAAGGATTAACTTCTTTTATTGGCTCATCCGATTTTCATCCATTTCAATTCCTTTTGCCGTAACCTCGATTAATGACAGGACTATAATTTCAATGATGCCGGTGAACGCGGTCCACTGACGGCTTTTCGCTACTGAAATGCTCTCATCAGCGCTTGTTGCATTAACTCTTGTGTCGCTGCACAATACCCAGTGTGGAGCAATGCGCTGGAATTGGATGGGCTGACCTACTACGTGCGTTGCTCGTATGTTGGCGCTATTGCTCATGGCAGAGGCTAGTTTTGTTATATTCCGCCGGTAGATCTTTTTGCACATTTAGCAACAATAGGTACGACCACTAGTATCACCGTGTTTCTGTCACTAATATTGATTTTGTTGCAGGATATGGAGTGGGGATGCAGATTCGGCATTATCGGTTTCTTCTGAATGAATATCGGCGAACAGGTCTTGTTCCGTCACAAACATCCGATGCCATGATTTGGAAAGCTGAACTGTCAATAAATACCTGCGCTATCCTGGACGTCGAAACGACCGAAAAGCCCATACGAATGGAACCTCTCCATCGTTAAGTGCTTTTTGTATTCTTCATGATTAGCAGCTGGCATGTGGATATTGGAATTCCGAGCACGCTTGCCCGAATCAATCAGCTTAAATTCGTCAACACCGAGCAGACAACTTCAACATAGGCTACAGCGATTGTTTAAGGTGTATGTTGGGTTTCTAACCTAGTCCCGTGGTCTTTATTTTGGGGGGAGAAGTGGGCACGGGGTATAAATTTTTCGTCGCCATACACAATCTCTGAAGGAAGGAAGCAAAACGAAATAGAGCTTTGACCGCCTGATCCGTATAAATTATTCACTCCGTATTCCCAAAAAATAATATGTCAGGCATTATTGAGTTTTTGCGCATCTTTATTTTTGCAGATTTTTGCAGGTTAGTCCGGTGCCGAAGTCAGGTGGCGCGGCTCACGTGTGGCGCGTCGCATGTTGGACTCTCGTCATCAAACCCCGCCAGCAGTCCTAGCATGAACGCGAAAACGGACACCGAGGAACCCCCGCAGACTAGAAGCTGTTTGAAAAGAAAATTACCAGAATGACCGCCAGCAAAACAATGATGAGCAAGCGTAATGCACTGAAAACTATCCCGTTTTTGAGATCGTGACATGACCAGCTAGCATTGGGTGCTTGATTCTGGCGAGGTATTTCAGCAAATCCTTTTGCGTTGATCGGAATCTAATGTTGTATGGCATTTTCGGTGTACGCAGATGCAGATGATCACATGGATGACGCTGCTATTCGTCCTGTCTTCTTATGAGCTGCCTACCCGAGCTTTATCCACCGAAAGCCGTTTCAGCGTGGCCGCAAGTGTCAACTCAACATAAAGATCAAGCGTCTTCACTTACCAACCCCACCCCCACACCAGCGAACATGTTATCCCCGGCGCTTGTAACATTAGCTCTCATATCATTGGTGTCTGCTCAGTCCCCTGTTTATGGTCAATGCGGTGGAATAGGATGGACTGGGCCAAAAACCTGCGTCGCCGGGTATGCATACTTACCGTCTTTGAAACGTCCAATCTCATTTGGTCCATTTGGTAGATCTGTTTGCACCTTTAGCAATAACTACTACTCTCAATGTCTTCCCGGCAGCGCGCCTCCAACCACAGCGCCACCGGTCCAGTCCTCAACCAAGGCGACAACAGCTCCGTCTTCAAATCCTACAGGCACTCCGATAGGTAGTTCACCGACCAACCCACCGACGAAGGCTGTCGGCAAGCTCCCTGCGCTCGGGTGGAACGATTGGAACGCCGATGGATGCAGTATGGTCACGTCATTTGTGTCAGATTGATTCCTAATTTTCTGTGCAGGTATCAGTGAAGCGAAGGTTCTCGCGGCCGCAAACGCATTCATCAGCCTTGGTCTGAAGAACGCTGGCTACCAATATGTCAATGTCGATGTAAGTAAACTGCAGCATGAAAATTTGAATTCAGAAGCGGGTCCTTAATATGAATCTGTCATCTAATAGGACTGCTGGGCTCTTAAGGCGCGTGGGTCCGATGGAAGGATTGTCCCAGACCCAGCCAAATTCCCGAACGGCATCGCGTCTGTTGCATCCAAGGTACACGCTCTCGGCCTTAAAATGGGGATATACAGGTATGGACTACCCACCGCTTATACGTTATGCGATCTAACAAAAGTCATATGACAGTGACGCAGGAACAAATACATGCGCCGGTTACCCCGGATCACTCTACAATGAAGCACTCGACGCCGCCACATTTTCAAGCTGGGGCATCGATTGTACGTTGTATTAATATTCTTGCCGATTGGATAATTTGACTTATATTTCAATATAGACTTAAAATATGGTAAGTGTCCTGGTTATCGCAGGGTTGTGACGAAGTTGAACCCACTCGAATAGACAACTGCTATGTCCCTGGCAATTGGACCGACGCATCCGTGAGTGTTGAATGTCTGGATCAAACCGTAGTATTGTAAATTCATGACGACACTTAGAGCCCGCCTGGCGGCGACTGGTAGTAAGTTTTGATGCCATAACATCAATATCCTCGTGCTTATGCGAACTTGATTAGCAACTCTAACTCCGCCTTGCGCTACCGCCGAATGACGTGGGTGATGTTCGTTTTGCTTTTGCATGCCTAACCTCAGAATTTTCAGCGCCGCTCTCGACCAGCAACCGAATCCTATTGAGTTCAATCTTTGCATTTGGGGTCAGGCACAGGTTCAGACCTGGGGCTCACGAGTTGTTCGTCCACTCCGATTTCACTATAAAGTCGTACCGAAATGATTTATATCTTTTAGGGCCACTCGTGGAGAATCACTGGCGATGCTAGGTGAATATATCGATCATTATCGTGTCCGAAAATTCCTCACAGTTCGCCCACCCATGCAGCGCGACATGGTCCTTTATCCTATCGTCAATCCAAGCAAACGTCAACATCATAAATTACGTCGATTTCTACGCGCACAATGACATGGACATGATGGAGATCGGCAACGGTGCGCTCACAATACAAGAGCAGCGCACACATTTTGCAGCGTGGGCCATGCTGAAGAGCCCAATCTTGCTCGGAACAGAGGTTCTTATATGCAATTGCCAAGCATACTTAGATTGACACTGCTTTAGCTGGCAAATCTCTCACAACAGCAAGTCGCGATCATTACCAACACCGAAATCCTCGCGTTCCACCAAGATGGGACGATCGGCACTCCCGCGAAGCCGTTCACGAATTCCGGCTCCCCGTCAACGTCACCGCCGGAATATTACTCGGGAACGTCGTCCAAAGGCACCCATGTCTTCGTCATCAACACGGGAGCATCCTCGTCAACGCGGACACTAAACTTCGCGAGTGTTCCCGGTCTTGGCAGTGGAGCACGTACTGTGCATGACATGTGGGCAGGACAGGACATTGGCAAATTCACTGGCAGCTATACTTTCACTCTTGCATCCCATGATACAGCAGCATTCCGCCTAATTTGAGAGGAATTTGATCACTACTACGGGCTTTTATGTTGTCTGACTATACAATAAAGTTGGTAGTCAACAGTCTCAGCCCAAGTGTCACATCATTAACCATAAAATATCATTTCATATCTGATGAATTGACAATGTCACACTTATAATGAACAGATGGAAGAGAACACTGACATGAATATTAAGATTATGTATATCAGGTGGACAAAATAGTGTTATATTTGAGTTCAGTGGATGGTGAGTTGGTCTTCAACTGTGGGGGTCCATGTCACATTTGCAGTATGCTTAATCAGTACACCAACAATCAATCAGTCATTCTATTTCTGTGACTATGCCTATGCCTATGCCTATGTCTAAATCTATATCTATGTTGTATAAGTCTATGTCAATATTCAAGTATTGTAAGGAAGAGAAATCCAACTGTCATGGTGGAAAATTATTCAATGGTGAAACTAAAATTTCTCTGCCTTGGTGTATTCTGTCAGTGCAAATCCTTGGGTATGTGTCTCAGGATTGTCGCCAGCAAAGTTGATAGCAGTGTAATAGCGCTGCACTGCATCATTGTTCCATGTCAGTATCATTTAATCCCAGGAATTTGCAGCAACATGACATACAAAAGTGATAACCCAGAATAAAGTCTACACCAGGCAAATGAGTAAGCTAATAATATGTACATTAAGATTAACCACCATGTTAAGTATAAGATTGTAGACATGAGACTCACAGCTTTAAAGACCAGGTATTTATGACCTGGAATCTTTAGAGCTTCAGGAATTATCTCTGCTCTGCCCTCAGACATGACTTGTGCATTAGGAACAAATTCAAGTTTAGCCTGTTAAAATTTTTGGTCATACTGTCCAACTCTTTCAAGTTTGACAAATTGCACATACAACTTCATGTTCACCATCCAACAGATGAAACCATAAGCTTTTCATTTTTCTGAATGCCTCTTCAGTTACTGAATACATTGCATTGCTATGTTTTGTGTGATCAATGTGTTTAAGATACTGTTCAAGAATATCTGGATTGAACCAAATCAATATTTGAATCCATACTGTATGTTTAAAATGGAAAGTCTCTACTTGGTTTGAGCATAATGTTTGTTGTTCCTGAATCTGTCACACCATGTAGAACAAGTGGTGTGGGTTGTGCTCCAGTTGCATGTGGTCCAATAGGAGGATCACAGAAATACTCTGACTCAGAGTGATCACCATATCTGGATAGTTACAGTTAACATTATCATCAACAATGTGAAATTTGCGCCATTTTCTGAAACTCCCACTTACGATATTTTCATATCAAAGCCATAATAGGTTTTTGCAGGAGAATGTTTTGTTCTAGGCACCCAGTGAATCTCTCCTTTCAGAACAGCTTTTGCATTTGCTGTATCTCCAAGTGATAAGAATCCCTTATCTGCTTCCAGTGGTGTGAAATAAAGTCCCATAATTTTATCTTTAATTTGTGGATTTGCTTGGAAATAGTTGTCAATGACTGTAGGTATCTCTCCTTTGCCTGTCAGATGGGCTGTGAGCTTTCTTGGACCAATTCTAATGATGTGTATTTTAATCAATGATTGAAAAAAAAATTAAATGGATATCACTCCTACCCAAGAATGCCTTCCAACTCATCATTTTTCTCCATTTTAGTAATCTTTTCATGTAATGCATGTCCAATTACTTGAGGTGTGTTTGGTGTTTTTACTCCTTTCGTTGGTCCAATAGATATATGGTCATCACAAAGCCTGGCTGAAACCGTTGACCCTCCTCCATATGTCAAGGTAACATCTGCACCATGGAATGTCGTACTATTATTGTTCCTCCAGTTTTCAATATGTTCATGCGTATCAACTTTCAGCCATGTCATGCCTGACCCAGTGTCAAGAGCCAAAGAGAAGGGGTACCTCGAATTTGGATCATCATGATCATCAGTTCGTACACGAATCAGAGGAAGTGCTTGTTTCTGTGTGATGGGGATAAGTGCAATATTAATGTGATCTCCATTCTTGTTGTATGTGGGGTCCACTCGCATTGCTAACTGTGTCAGATAGAGAGCCCTCTGATCATCAGCATCTGGCGAGACATGTTGAAGATGACCAGCTAGTACTGGCTCATGGTGGCAACTCGGATTTGAAGCCATTTGGTGAAGGATGCGAGGGGGAGTGGTGGTCTGAGGGTGAGGATAAACAGCTGGGTGCCTTATATCTCTTTGGCAGTCTTTGGTCTATGAAGGTCGTTATTGGACAAAAAGAATAAGTTTTTGTCTTCAAGCCGGTGATCACCGGTGAGAATCGGTGAGAATCGGTGAGAACCGATGAGCATCGGTGAAGAACCGGTGAACACCGGTGATAATTGGTAATAATCGGTGAGCACCGGTGACAGTGATCACCGGTGCTCAGCATTTTCACCGGTGCTCACCAGTTATCATCGGTGCTCACCAATGCTCATCGGCGCTCACTGGTGCTCACCGGTGACCATGATCACCAATGATCACCGGTTTTCACAATTAGTCACCAGAAAACCGGTGAAAACTGGTGAAAATGCACGAGCACCGGTGAGCACCGATGCTCATGTAACCGGTTCTCACCGGTGACTCCCAATGACGCACCGGTGAGTCTCCAGTTCTCACCGGTGAATAACCGGTTCTCATCGGTGTTCACCGATGCTCACCGGTGAAAACCGATTTTCACCGGTGATCACCACAACGAAGGTAAAGATTTCTGATTTTTGTCCAAAAACCACCCTCAAATTGGTCGTCCAGTTCGCGCCAACCATTTTAACGCAAGTTGATTTGTGGAGAAATAGGCTAGATAAAACCCCCATTTCTCTAGCTCGACAGAACACCAGCTAAGAAGAACCTGACATAGGCATCAACTCATCATGATCGTTTAGAACACCAAACTTGAACCTGGCAGTGTATTGGTGAAAATCGAATGGTTCTCGGCATGGTCAGTGATTCTCGGAACATCGACTTTGAGGTTAGGCAACATATCCCCAAAAGCTTGGTCAAAGCGAAACCTATCCTAATTCGACAAACTTGGTTAGAATGCCGACCGATCAATTTGGCTAGTGACACACATGAACTCCGGAGTGCCATCATTACAACTAGGCTGGAACCATTACGAATGGGCCACGAGCGAAAACGCGACTAAGACCATCCCACAGTGATCAAGGAGCGGGGTTAGGCTACAAAATATGTTAAGCGACAGTGCGACACCGACTTCCACGCATAACCTGGTCACCGTGACGAACTGATGGAGTGACACCTTCGCCGCATCGACATGTTTTTTTCGAGGCCGATTCTGACTCGTCCATAGGACTTGACATGGCGTACCACTAATGTCGATAACCCAGTGAGCAACTTGAATGTTTGGCCATCGGGTCCGACGGCGTGCAGTGCAATGTAGGCGAACTTTTTTGGCACCAATCCCATGGCGTATGATCGAGCTGAATTCGTGTGGATGACGTGGTTTCTGCCAAACTCAAAAATCGATAGCAAATGCAACGGATGCAACGGAACTATGTCGCCAGAGTTCGTGGTCAGCGGAGGGTTCAGCAGCAACTTGAAATCGACATGACTTACCTGGATAGTTTTGTGAAGTGCAAAACGGAAGCTGGGGAGAAGAGAACGGCAGAGTCACGTTTGATTCCGGCCGATCCGCCTGCATGTAACAAACGAAAGGCAATCAATCCCCGTTTGTCCGCCGTTCTATGAATGTTTGGCGGTTTCTCATACTCCATCGTTCCGATTAATTGTGTTACGATTTGCTCGAATTAGCATCGCCACACGGCCTCGGGGATCGAGGATCCCCGCGTCCGGGTATTCTGCTATTGGCGATACACCGACATCACTCTGCACCTGCCAACAAGATCTAATATCCGGCTCCCCATATATTCAAACGAGATCCAGCATCATGCTGAATGCAACCTTGGAGTCACCCAAAACTATCCTTGCGCTTGGTAGACGAAGAATCGTGAATAGTCAATACAACATCATTCACTTAATGGACAATGCCCTAGGTTACAAATTACGCGTACTAGTGGCGTTGACGAATGACGAGACTTCGGCGTGAAGTTTCAAAATAGTGGCCGTACCAAAAAGGTTTGGACGCCGAACTGAGACAACAGAACACAAACACTCCAAAAATGAATCAGGTGCAAAAATGGAAAGATGCTTGGCAGTACGGCCAACTTGATAGTCAGTCGCGGTCACTTCAAATGGGTCAACATCATCCCTGTGTCATACAGCTAAATTCCTAGCAAAAATCGGGGAAGTCGGGGTACCATTAATGGGGAGAGTCGTGCCACGCGGAGGCCCGGCATAGAGTGGGCACGGTCAGACTTGTCCGAAGTACTAATGCTCAATTTGCATGAGACCGAGTCTTGGCTGGGTGGCGTAGACGGTGTTGGGGAGAGAAAGAAAGCTGGCGGACTCATTTCGTTAGGAGGTTAACGAAAACCCTATGCCCATTCAGCCGCTCGCCTAGTGACAAGTAATATGCAACTTGCACGGACCAGACTTCCCCAGCAACCCAATCGTGGTAGCGTGAAGTCGCGCCACGGCGTTCATACTCATCTATGGTCGATCGAAAATTCAAGATGGAAGGGAAACGAGTGGTCGTTCTGATTCTTCATGCGGTTGCTGACTCTCGGTATTTGACGGCTTGCTACAGCTTCCGCAGATAAACTTCAAGATGGTTGCAGAGGGAAGGATAGCTGCTGGAGCGGTATGTCGGAAAAATCGAAAAAAGGATATTGGTCAATATAACGGGTTCTTGAACCATTTCAGTGATTACGGTCCCATATCTGGCCGTATCTGCACCATATCTCCCCATATATGCCTCCGTAATCAATAATATGGTCCAAGAATCACTTTTTTCCGGCTGACATTATAATTTCGATTTTCCCGACATAAAATCCGTTGCACGAAGGTCTTGAAGGTCGTAGCACTATTTGGAACAGGTCGCCACCGCCAAAACGTCGAATAAAGGTCTCCTTATCAGTGATATCGCTCCGTCTACCCACGGAGGCACTCGAATCATGCATCCTTGGCATATTGTGGGTTTTGGGGTCGCTCGAAATTTCTGCAAATTTTCACGTACACCGCTCGACAACAATTCCGATGTCCACATCCAGCAAGCTAGGCACGAGGTTAAAGCCCACTTCATGTTGTAACGACGAGCGAGTAGATATAGCAGCGCGTGAGCCCACAATTCTATGAAGAGTCAGGAGATTGGTACCACCATTCCGTAGATGCCATATACCGATGTAAATGGCGACGCGCAGCAGACAGAATTCAACGCCAACATGCACCAACGAGAGCAAGATGAAAGGCCGCAAATGATGCTTATCGCAATGGAGGGAATAAAATGTGTGTGGAGTGAGAGGCGAGAGCCAAGTTGGTAATGTCGAGTCGTGACTACACATCAAACTTCATTGTTGATATTAGGAAGCTCACCGGGATACGCATCAGGATTCTCCAGTGACATAAGCCCGCAAGACATCATGCAGTATCGAAGTGGTCGAATTGCGTGAAAGCTTCAGTTTCATCTGTTGCATGCGATCTTTTGGGTTTCTTGTTCTCGTACCACTTTGCCCAAATTGCCCTGAGTGTGAGCGGGTTAAGATAACTCAGAGATGTCGAAGACATGTTGTCCGCGCATATCGACAACGCATCGGTTAGAACGACCATTACGCGTCAGGATACCGTGGTCGAACAGTCAAACTGAGTGTTGCTGAGGTGGATGTCCGAGTCAAGCAGTATACCAACATCGAGTACGTGTGACTAGGCAGGCCGTTCCAGGGTCATGTATGTATTAGTGACGGTCAGACCACACGATTCACCGACACGATAGACTCGTAACCATTCTGACTACCCAGCACGAGCCTCCGGCAGGAGTGGCGATAGCCAGACTGGTAGAAGAGGGATGTGGCGCTAGTGGTCGAGCGCGGAGTTGAAATTTTGACAGCGCCGAAGCATGCCGCGGTCACGTGTACAATATTTGTTACATGCATACAGTGACACTTCTGACCACCACCATCTCCAGACCTGCTAAACGCTCGAACTCGATACTGATATGAATTCTCACATATCTTGGACTACTGATCCCCAACTCCTGACGCCTTCCGAACGAATACTGGCAGTAACCAAGTTCATACGAGAAAATTTCAAATTCACGATCACAGATTTGCTGCTCGCGACTCTAGGTGCGGATGACGAATTCAAACGACCCCGGGATTCGTTCTAAAACAGCAACGCAATTACGCAAATTATGAATACAGTCTCTATGGACGAGCGAGGGCAGCTCAAGTTGGCGGAATGGAGGCCAGAAGAACGTCGACAATCGGCTATCGACTTGGTGCTTCGGGAGATTACAGCGGAAATGGAATCGGCGAAGAAGAGCTTTCAGATGCGCGTTCAGGATGTCACGCCGGATTTCATTCCAAATTTCGATCTCGAGGCCGTGTCCACGCTGTTCCGTTCGCAAACGCCCTTATTACGGGCCATCCTCTTCACAAGTTCAAGAACTGCTCGGGCTGAGGCAGAAAACACTTTGAAGAACCAGGAGATAGTATGTTGCTTCACTCTATACTTGGAATGGCCATTAACTCGATCAGTCTTGCACCGTTCTAGAGTCTCAGATATTCAGGTTACGATCCGCCAACGGCTTGCTTTACGCGACCGCGTTTAGTCAATGGCTGCACAGCAACGGGGCATCCAGGCAAACCATCGATATGCTCTCGAAGTTTGGCCTCAGTATCTCTTTCGACTCAGTTCGCAGTGCACACGAGGCACTTGCGGAGCGAATGCTTTCAAGAGCGAGGGACGTGGCTCGCGGTCCGCATGTGCTTGGCTACGACAACATTCAAATCAATATGTCTATCCACGTTGAACAACGACATCTTGCACCACCTAAAGTCCAATCTGGAACAACATCCATTATTTATGGTCTTCGGAATGCATCCCCTGAAGCCATCCGGCTCAAGCCAATACTGAAGAGACGAGCGGAATGCCATGTTATAACATACGCTACTGACGTACGGCCAACACGACTACAACAGGAGAAAATCAACAACCATCTTGTCCTCGATATCATTGAAACCTTCCTATCGAATCACCCATCATTCAAATTGTACGAAAGCCACGGCGAATTAAAGCATCCCACCTATCGCCCACCACCGAGTAATTACAAAACATCGGAGCATGTTCTACAGACAACCACGATTAACGAGTCAACTACGGACGGTAATATTGAAGTCGTGCGAAACATCTACTTGGATCAGCTCCAACTCACTCCGTCTGACCTTGAAGAGGTAGCCATTCCCCTGCATCAATGACCAATCAACAAACGCTCGCATCCGCAGTGCGCAACTGCTTCGTTCGGGAGATGTTGCTGCCATCCACCGAATGGAGAATCTCCAGGTCGGACCAGGGCTTTCCCATACGTTGCTGAATTTTCTCTGGGCACTTCTTCACATCCACCGTGGTGTTCTGGAAGATCACGGGAGTTTGCAGTGCTACATTGCCATTTTGCGTTACGTTCGAGTTGGCTCTGAGCACCCCGATTATCAAACTTTACTTGCCTTGGTTATGCGCGTGCTTGCGGGTAATATGATTCATTGCTGGACGATGGAATGTGGATTTCCCACTCTGGAAGCCTTTGCCGCGTCGAATCCTCTCTCCAAAACATTGCTGAGATTATACTCTCAAAGTACGCAGATCAGAATGCCCTCAACGAACGTACCCATCAAGGCGAAGACACGGATACTATCCTAAAAAATACTATTCTGCTCAATCGCGACCTTCTTATGTTCCATGAGCTTAATGCTTCCATTTCTTCTGGCGATTTTGGACGTGTCGAGATACATTCACCGCCAGAATCAGCCCTCTTCCGTGCATTTAGTATAATATCCATTTATTAGTTGATCTGTGGTGGGTAGATTTCGTGCTATATGACTCTGATGCTTTGACCATTTGTGGCTTTGTGGCTTTGATGCTTTGTGGCTTTGCAGCTTTACAACTTTAAGCATTACAAAATTAAGCTTTCAGTCATTATTGCATTCCAAATTTAAAGATTTAATCATTATGACTTTGACAATTTTGGGTTTACATGATTTCAGACTTTGCATGCCTTACTTTCGAACTTTTGAACACATTGAAAGGTATTTGAAAGCAGGCTAGGTGCTAGTTACACTTTAGTTACTTTTGGTGTCTGAAAGGCCTTTCAAAGTACTGGTTGTTTTCCTGATGTGTCTTCAACTGACAACATGTTTTATGATAAAAGGATTTGACAGTTGCATCACAAGCAAACCGTGATTGCACATATGTCCTATACTCTCCGCAGGCTGACATTCAAATCGTGTACGGTAATTGGATAAATGTACTTGATATTACTTCCCTCGAAGGCACGAAGGCGAGATATGGCCTAATTATTTCACGTACGATGCTGTGATACTGGATTATCTCAAATTTCTAATGTGTTCGGGTATGGATGCAGGAGCGTAATTTGTAGGCTTCGGCTCTCCTGCTACGGCACTGATAGGCACTACGCCTGTCCATGTTTCCGAGACCAGTTTAGTATCTTCAATGTCCTAAGTAGGCTGGACGTCATTATATCCGCGCCGCGCATAACAAGAGTCACTTACTTTACGATCATCCTTTGGGCCGCCAGTGCGGATTTTGGCACTTGAAAATCCAATCGGTAAGAAAACAATAATGGCAGTGACTGATTTCACCTCCCAGTATCGACTTTCATTCTGATTATGCCAGTCCCTTTCAACTCCGCATCGTTCGGTTGTCTGAAATAATTAAAATAAATTCGGGAATTTGAGGAGTCCTCGTTTTAATTTACCTGGCATTCTCCCACCGTCCAGGCGTTGTGGAGTCGACAACCAATTTCAGCGCGCGCATCTTAGCCTCGGTATCGTTGTCGTCAAATGGCATCGAAACGCCATACAAAACGGCACTGCGATAGTTCATTGAGTGGTGGAATACACTCAGCGCAAGCACGTATCCGTCTAGGATCGTGGCAGTTGCCGTCATCGGCGTCCCGCTTTCAAGCAAGCTTTGGATGAAGCGAGCCCGTGGATAACCTGTCAGGTTAAATAGGCACATGGAAAAGCAGTGGGTGAAGAAATATGGGCACCATGGAAGTAAACAAATAGCTCCCCTTCATCAGTTTCTTCGACCGCAGCGATCATCGGGATGCATTGCGGTAAGAAATCATGGATAAACGATACATGGCATATCTTCGCTTGTTTGAATATGTCTGCTATTTGCTGCTTATCGTATGAAGCGCGGTCCTTGTTTCTTTTGACTGTGTTCAAGTTAGACTGATCGAATTTGCTGTCAAGACCGTCGTCGGCCATATTCGAGTCAAGTGATAAGATGTTAATAATGTGGCGGGACCTTGGGCAAGCGGCGTTGGTTGGCGTCCGAACGGGACTCCGCTGGAGTGATAAGCGCTGGACTATTATTAGATATTTGACTCATGACCCGGAAAACGCAGTCCTGTACGACCATATCACTACGCAATCTCCCCGTCGCCTTGCCAGTCAACCATATATTACCTCCACCCATTTGGTTCCAACCTCATCATCATTTTTCGCAACGATCCAGCCAATCATCGGATTTGTGGCACTGTCTCGTGTAACCCGCACATTGCACAGGCGGTGTTCGGTGGTATGAATTCCACCTTCGGTAGACGTCGATTCGTTATCAGAGGACCTGCATTTTTTCTCAGATAAATGCGAGCGACACAGCCAGCGGTTAGTACATCACAAGAATGAGGTCAAGCGTAGTCCTCGTCGATTGGATGACCTTTTGGGAGGTTACGTTGACAATGCCTGGCCTGGACATAAATCAGTAACGGCAATTCTTTCAGGAAATCTTGGAATGAAGTCTACCAGTACTTTTCCGCAATGTAGCCCAGTCGGAAAATTTAAAATACAAAGGGAGCAGATTGATAACTTTACGAAGTCCCTTTCTGCTTGACCTGCGGTGTGTTTCGAGACACTTTGAACATAAAGGCGTTAACGGTGTCCAGAAATCAGGGTCAAGGACAGCCGTCGCGTTTGGATCGACAGTGTGTTCTTTACAAACTGGGCTGTTAACAAATTCGCTCATTTTGGAAATACACCAAGGTGCGGTGCTGCATTTCTGGTCGGGCGAGTCGCCGAACGAATATATGTTGTCTCGATTGAACTTGATCAGTTGTTCCCGTCCATTGATACATGTTTTCAGGTCATCCATTGAAATTTTATACCTCGGGCGCTCTTCCTTGGTCACAGTCTCGAAGATGACATCGATGTCTTGCATGGCCAGAAAAAAGAATGCGCCAGGCAGGAGGAGCTCCGCTTTCGTCTCCCGAGCCGTGTTTATAATGAGGGTCGCAAATTGAACTCCGTGGGTTTTGGTAGTGTAAGGTTGCAAGGTCGTTAAACTCCGATAAGATAAATCGTAAATTGGTCCAAGATATTTGATTGCTTGGGTGCGAAGATGCGCAACCTCATACTTTGTGCTCGTCCGAAGCAGACCCGCGAGAACATCTATGGGCAAGGAAGACAAGGAATAACTGTAATGAAATCATTCCAGCCGCCCTGAAACGACGAGTATAGGAATGAAGGACATACGTGCGGTCGTACAAAGCAGTCAAAAAATTGGCAATGTCCTCGTCATCATCATGCATTTTAACGAGCGGTAGTCCCTCCCATGTATCCTCCGGATCTTCGCCAGCATCTTCTCCGGGAGGCAATGAGAACATATCACGAAATATCGTGGAATTGAAGGAAAGAACGCTGCGATGGACTCGAAAGAGCGTCTGTTCTGAGGATAAAACAACACTTCCATCGTCGAACCATAAATTGGGATGTTGTGACTTTTCTTCACTTTCCATCAGTCGAGTACGCTTAGAGGATGGCTCGACGTCGGTCGTCTCGCATGCGTGGCGCTTCAACGGAGTGTTCTGTTCCGCCATGGATCGACTGTCACAAAGTGTGACAAGCCGGAATGCCAATCGGATCGCTTTCGGTCCTGGAAATTTGGCGTACGCGAAACGGGATGATCATCCATTTACTGTATGATCTCGGAAATTTGCAAGTTAGTAAATAAATACAAAAATGCTTGTAATTGTAAAATTTCTTCAACCCCACCTGCGCTTGACTCTTAGTTAGCCCATGACCAGCTCTGGCTATATCAACACTCCTCGCAGCCACCCGCCGCCCGGACTAGATATCTACGGGGGTTGTTTACGAGCCTAAATTTGACCTTGGGACTTCCAAACAGTCATCATTCGATTGTCTACAGTAAGCGATCGATACAGTACATCCATTTCAATACAGCATGAGAGTCCATCAATGCAAAGAATGCCAGTGATACAGTACAGTCCAAATGAGCAAGGGGAGAAAATGCGTGAAGGAGGGTAGGTAGGGTTATCGCTGAGTTAGAGTACAGTATCCGCGGGTGAAGTAATGAAATGGGTCATCATGCATACAGTCACTTCCTTACCGATGAGCGTTTTAGTCAAGTCTCCAGTCACTGTGCATGCCAATTCACGTCCATCCAAATCCAAATCCGACCATGGCATCACCCCATTTCCTCACCCCACATAGCCCTCCACCTTCCGCTAACCGTACACCTCGCCGCCTGAGCCACGATCGCATCATACAACGCCGTATTGAAGCCCACGCACTGCAACCCCACGCACGCGACCTTCAGCGCTCCCACGGCATACAACTGTGCCGTCTCGTAATGATTCTGCGGGGAAGTGTTCTTGCGACCGGATAACGTGTCTTTGATTAGAGTCGAAACCGTCTATTTCATGGTGAATTGGGTAAGGGGGGAGTGGGTATATGCGCGTGGATAGACGTACTTCCGGCTCCAAAGTCTCCCATTCTTTGACGGATAGGTCTTCGAGTCTCAGAGCGACGTATTGGCCGGCGTAATACCATTTTCCATCTTTATTATAAAAGCACTCTTCGCGCATACAATGAGCTCTGCCTCGAAGGAAGGGAGAGGAGATGCGCACCAGTTGGTTGATCGAGCCGTCCCCTAGGATCGACTTCGGTCCAGCGATGAGCGGTGATTATGCGTGGATTAGTGTTACATTTGTATAGAGGCGTCATGAAATAGCCGTGTTCCTCGCGTTCGGGACACCACATCGTTGTTTTATCCTGGAATGCGCGATAGCCGGTGAGGCTACACCCGATTTATTAGCACTATAATGTAAAAGTTTGCAACGAAGGCTTACTAAGATTTAGTTGACTGAGTGAACGCGAAGAGCGACCTGTCATAAAAATCGTATAAATAATCATCGAGAAAGAACACGTACGCCGGTTGCATTGCTGAGAAATTCATGAAGCGTTACTGGCGGTGGTATGATTATCGGCTTGAGTACATCGTTAGGGACGGTATTAGGCAGAGGAAGTGAAGCGAGGATGGCGAATCTGGCGTCAATTATGTGTTTTGGATTGCGGATTGGAGAAACATCCTAAAGTTACATGAGTTAAGGCGTGACGCATCCGTACATGGAATTGAAATGTTACTCGTTGGTTAGATTCAATGTGCGAAGAGGTCAGAATGCCAGATAATTTGGGTTTCATAATGGGTGTTGAGCATGTGGATGATATGGGAACGACTGTCGCTGATGATGTGCTAAGGGCGGATCGGGGTCGAGACGGTTCGATGGCAAGGTGGTCGATGCCATTGGTGATGTTTCGTAAGGCCTGTTGGAATTTTTAATGAGAACTAATCAACACGAAGATATACACCCACGTTATCTGTTGATGCTTTCGGAGCGAGTGAAGCTGATGAGACGATCGGATGACCCGAGTCCCAAATACTCGCCAGTCCACCATCAACCGCCTTCCCACCTCTCAACCTCGCAATTTCCGCATTCAATTTCGCAATCACCCCAGTCAGCCTAACGATTTCCGCCTCCATACTCCTCCGCTCATCCGCCCGTGCAGCCGCCACCGTCTCCTGCACGCGAAACGTGCTATCCGCCAACTTCCTCTCGAGTTCGTCCTTCTCACTTTGGAGCTTGGTAACTAACTGAGCCTTTTGTTTAATGGAGTCGTAGGCGGAGGCGAGGCGCTGGACGGCGGAGTCGCGTGCACTGGCCGCTTCGTCCGCGTGCATTTTCATCACCTGGATCTCAAGCGCCATGTCTGCTGCTCTGAATGGATCCTATCCGCGCACATATTCCAGGAAAAATTGCTTGAAAAACTGGGAGTGGACATACCATTGACTTCAGCAACTGAATCTCCCGTCTAGCCTGCCTGAGTTCCTCGACCAAGTCATGGTTATTCTCGTTCGTTCCAGCCTGGGGACCGTGTATGAACGCGTCGCTTGGACGACCGGGATAAACGATTGGAATATTTTTGAGCTCTTCCTGGCTTATCCCAGAGGAGATGGACATGGTCTCAGGGAAAGCAGTGGTCTCGAGCGAAGACCCCGAATGACGTAGGATTTGCGTTGTTTGGTGCACCAGACTTTGCCAAATAATGGACCCTTTTGAGGAACTTGTGATCCGCACCTTTGACCCTGTTTCTTGTCACCCCCTTTGATCGCATTGATTCTCGCTTGATCTCGTGGACGATCACGTCTAAATGGTGTACAGTTAACCTGCCTCGTGTTTGATTTCGGCGCCGCGTGGCGAAAAGAGAGACCTTTGTTCCAGTTGCATGTAAACACATTCGCCGCCATGCCTCTTCCTTTTCGTACCATATCCTAGACTTAATGCACCTCGAAGACCATCAACTGGTCGAAACTTCTGCATCATTTTCAGATACTGCCAACGACGTCGAACATGACGTAAGTCTCCTTAACTTACTTTCATGCACACTGGACTCAGGAGGCATGGCATTCGTGAAAATCCAGAATTTCGAAACTCCTCCTACAACCCCCACAGTAGCAAGCCCTACTAGTAGTGAGAGAATCATTGCATTATACGGGGTGAGCATTAGAGTCTTATTTGTTGAGGCTATTCCCCAGAACTTCTAATGATTTGTGCAACGAATAGGATGCGCTAGACTGGGAGGCAACAAAGGAAGAGGAACGGCGTTATAATACGATAATGACGGAACATGCTCGGCGTGGAGTATGTATATGTTCCATTTTATACCCCGTTAAAGGACTCAATGTATCCTGTAACAGAAGAAACTAACCTTGAAAAACGTCGACATGGTCATCTCCAACGACAAAGCATTTCAGCATTTAAAGGGAGCAGTTCCAAAACATCTCAAAATCGCTATTCATCTATTCCTCGCGGGTTGCGTGCTAATTCCGCTCCTTTGTGTCTTAAACAATATAGACATCTACATTACTCTTTTCCTCTGGGGCGGCAGCATCTTAGCCACTTCTATCCAGACTACATACACTATATTTTTGGCAATGAATATGGGGTGGCTGTGGGTAAGGATGGAGGGGATTACTTTTGGCACCGTTTGTGCAGCTCTGATTGGGATGTTGGAGAAAATAAAGATGTAGTTTGCCTCGTTGATGACGTTGTATGTAACACAGACCTTACTGAATCGTTTCATGCCAATGTCTTTTGCAGTGCATATTCTATACTTGTTCCATCCTTGTATCATACTTACATATTCAACCTCCATCCAACTGAAATACATATGCCACCCCGAGCCCGAGCCGCCTCACTCCCATCACAACCTCGCGCCAGGACTAACCTTCCCGCCAAACAGCGTCGCACCACCATCAATCATAATATGTTGTCCTGTGATATGTGCCGAGGCTGGTGAGCACAAGAAGAGCGCGATCCCCGCCATGTCGCGGGTCGAACCAACACGTCCTGCGAATATCACAAGTTAATCATAAGTTGATAAGCGGTGGAGGATTGAGTACCCATGGGTTGGCCTTCTGCCATTTTCTTCTCCCCAGTCGTTTTGAAGCCAAATGCAGTCATTTTTGATGGAAATACCCTGCAACGACCTGTCAGCTCTCTCAGCTGGTGGAGGACTATCAAAATAACGGTACCCAGGTAAAATGGCGTTGACACTAGTCGTTCAAGTTAGAAAAGAAACAGTGGGTCCAAAATGACCGTTGAGACGTACGTCACGTATCGCTTCGCGAGTGTAACGGCAAGTGTAGATGTAAGGTGGTTAACTTGAGGTGATGGTCAGGCTTTAAAAAATCAGAGTGATCTGTTGCAACCGTACCAGCCGCTTTGCTTGTATTGTCTGTCGACAGTTTAAGTCAAAAATATTGTGTTTTAACTTAGACGAAAATTCGTACAGCTCCATAGACCCATCCCTGCGTCCGCAACTGAGCTCCCTTCCGCATGCGCACTCACGCCTGCTACGGAGGAGATGTTGATCACGCGCGCGGGGTCTTGAGACGTCGAGTCTTTTTCTAGGAGGTCGGAGAGGCTGGTTGGTGAAGAAAATATTAGCTATTATGTCGGAAGGAAGCATCAATATTTGAATAGACCAACCCAGACGTCACTGAAAGATATAAAGTAAGAATTGCAGCCAGATGATGCGTTAAGTGGACCTTACTATAGAATATACTCTTAACATTCAACGCCAACACCCGATCCCATCCCTCCTTCTCGGGGAAGTTATCCCACGACGCACCCCAAGTCGCACCGGAGTTGTTGACGAGGATGTGGATTTTTGATTCGCGTTTCTTGATCTCCGCTACGAGCGCATCACAGCCCGCTTTGGACTACACAAGTCGATTATCAAGTGACAGCCGAAAGAGTTGTACGGAATGCCATACGCACACCAAGATCTGCAACGATGTAATGACATTTTCCGGGTCCGGACGCGTTCAGCTCGTCTGCCGCCTATTCGCATGGATTATTAAATGACACTTAACGAGACGAGGGGCGAAAGCAATGGCGTACCGCTTTCAACTGGCTCTCCTTCCGCGCGGCAATGTACACTTTCGCACCATTCGCGACTAGCGCAGAGGCGATCATTTTCCCAATCCCGGAGCCTCCACCGCTCACCACGGCTAACCACAAAAGAAGATGAGCAAGGTTGAACTACGACGACTCGGTTCCGTGAACACGGACCGATTTTGGACTTGACATGGAAGAGATTTGGGATTGAGAGCTCTGATCGAAAGTAAACTGACGACGCCTTTACAAAAGAAATGAAAGCTAGTTACCTTGGGACATGATGGCCGCTGTTGAGCTCAGTCGACGATGACGGTATTAAAGTAAACGGGACCGGCAAACTGATGAGCGGTTACCGGAATGCCAAAAATGGGTCACAACGTCACACGGTCACATTTGCTTTCGAACTTCAACTTGCTTTCTGCGACACATCTTTCTGAAGACCATGCAGTTAATGAAAAGCCATCATGTGAATGGACATGGCGACAAATTTGCTTGGTATTCATTGTCGATGACTGTCTTATCGGAGTCCACGCGAAATCCAAGGCTCGACGCGCGGTTCCTTCATCTGTGCCTATAAATTTAACTCTCGCTGGCGAATACTGTCTGAAATCCTCTCTCGGTTGAAAGATTTACCGTATACAAGATCTTGTCATTCGCCGGGAGCAGGCCCGCGTTCATCTAAACTTCCCGTTGATCGCCTTGCCCGAAGTTCGGAGCGGATGTCGGTCCGCTATTCCTGCTACCCACACTCTGCTTTGGAAATCGGTTTCTGTGTTCTGCTTCTTCTCCGGTCCAGTCCGAAAACCTCTCAATTGAACAGAAACAATCCAACCTCTCTGCGGAAACGACGGCCCCACCGTTGAGCAGAAAAGGTCACGTGAGTGCGCATCACCGCGGAGAACGCTCGGAATATAAAAGTTGCATGCGTCGTCCTATGTTCTCCGACTCCTCTCTGCCCCAAACGAACAACTATGGACCAGAAAGACACCACCACGAAGTCTTCTCATGACGAAGATCTCGAAAAACGCGAGATATACACGCAATCGTCATCCGCGGACCCCGATGCCGAATTTGGCGGGTCTGTGGAGAGAAAGAGATTGGAAAGGAAGCTTCTGCTGAAGCTCGATGCGAGGATGTCGATCTTGGTTATCATATACATCCTCAACTACGTGAGTTACCATGAACCTCCAGATTGCAGCTTGACGGGAACTAACTCGGAATACCAGATCGACCGTAATAATGCAGCGTAAATGAATGGATTTTATTTTGATATTCTGAAATCTTATTTCCGTCATAGAGCAGCCAGGCTGCGAGGCTTCGAGAAAGATCTCAATCTCAAGGGAACGGAGTTTTCCACCTTGCTGTCCATTCTGTACGTCTTTATGTTCAGAATGACGGAAATGTTTCTAAGAAATTTGAAAGCTATGTTGGATACATCCTGATGCAGGTTCCTTCGTAGGCGCAATCCATTCTCCATGGGCTGACATGGAACTCATCTGGCTATCCAGCAACATGTTCTTGAATTATATAGGAAAACCTTCGATATATCTGCCTGTATGCATGATGATATGGGGTACCATCTCTGTACTTACGGGGATCACTACCAAGTGCGCTATCATATCCCTCAAGTTATTTTCTGCTATTGACCCTAGTTATCTCAGTTTCGTCGGAGCTTTGTTGACCAGATTTTTCCTCGGATTTGTGGAAGCCGCGTTCTTCCCTGGCGCGCTCTTCCTTATCTCGAAATGGTACAAGAGAGACGAAATTGGTCTAAGAACAGCCCTTCTTTACTGTGGAAGTCTCCTGAGCAATGGATTTGGTGCCCTCATCGCCTCCGGCATTCTCGATACTATGGATGGGAAAATGGGGAGGGCAGCATGGAGGTCAGCCTTTTCGGAAATGCACCTAGTATTTATAAGCTAATTATCAGAATTTGTGGTGTATGCAGGTGGTTATTCTACATCGAAGGCGCTCTGACAATTTTCTTCGCATTCTTGGCAATATTCATTCTCCCAGATTTCCCATCCACGTCCCGTTGGCTCAGCCCAATCGAACGACGACTCGCGGAGAAACGTCTGGCGGAAGATGTCGGCGTCGGAGACGAGGAAGAGACTGAAGGCGGCAAGCGCAGGTCTGGTCTGGTCATGGCCTTTTCAGATTGGCGGGTTTGGTGGCTTGCGCTCGCGCTCACGTCTATGGTCATCTCCCTGAGCTTCAATGCGTTCTTTCCGACTTTGACCAAGACGCTTGGCTTTAACACCACTGTGACACTTTTGCTTTGCGCACCTCCCTGGATTTTCGCGACATTGATGGCGTTTTTAGTTACCAGGTAATGCTAGGCAATCTTCCTTGGTTCAAACAATTCTGACCCTTCACGCCTAGACACTCCGATAAAACTGGTGAACGATTTTATCATATCATCTGTCCATTCCTAGTGGGCATTTTGGGTTTCATTATCGCCATATCCACGATGAACACAGCAGCGCGTTACATATCACTGCACGTCCCTCCGTCATCCATGATATCTTTCCACCACTAATTGTGCCTCTAGATTCTTGATGGCTCAGTCGTATTCCGGCTTCGTCACATTTTACGCCTGGATCAGCGGTTCCATCCCAAGACCGCCATCGAAACGTGCCGTCGCGCTTGCGTTCATCAACGCCTTTTCACAGCTGGGCAACATCGCCGGGTCATACGTCTGGCCGTCGATGTGGGGTCCATCGTACAGAAACTCTTATGCGATTTGTATATCTACGAACGGTCTCGCGATTTTCATGTGTTATCTGTTCAGACAGCATTTAATAAGAGCTAACAAGAAACTGGATAAAGAAGAGGAGGAGAGAGGTCAGGAAAAACGTGGCTTTCGATATCTGTTGTAGGTGTAATACTAGTACTATTTTGGATGTATTGCCATTGTGGCTGTTATTTTGGCCCACACGCCACCTTTGTGCACTTTTCTTTAACCTTTATCGCTCAGTCGCAATCGTATGCCTGAGTATTTTGTCGAAGATAAAGAAAATCAAGCGCACGCCGCCGGTCACGCCCGGGAACTTCCGATTCCACCAGTTGCTCAAGGTTGCCTTCATGAACCTTACTTCCATGCATGTCGATTTGACTGTGATTGACAGATCCACACGACCACGCATCCAGCCCTGCTCAGGTTCACAGTTACGATGGTTCAGAATCAAAAATCTGGGAACCATACCTAAGGTTTGCAGATAAATATGATCAAGACCTTGTTGAAGGATGGAGGGATGATATGGACACATTGTTGATCTTTGTGCTTTTTTACTCACCCGAACATATTTCACACTGTATCGCTGACTGCCGTGTATTCTTTTTAGGCCGCGCTTTTCTCAGCCAGTGTGACAGCTTTTGTCATTGAAAGCGCCAAGTCTCTGCAAATTGATCCCAACCAAACTATGATCAATGTTCTTCTGCACATATCCCAGCAGCTAGCTAATGACACTCACACCAGTGCCACATTACCGTCAAATACTTTCCATCCCGCATCATCGGACATAGATGTCAATATTTTCTGGTTCCTGAGTCTAGCTTTCAGTTTGTCCTGCGCTTTGGCTGCAGTTTTAGTCAAACAGTGGGCAAGACATTACTTACGTGTACCCAGAGACCTCTCTTCATCGCTGGATAAGGTTCGGAAAAGACAACTACTTTTTGACGGCATGACGTGGTGGAAATTGGAGCTTGTTGTGGACATGATTCCGGTGCTCCTACACATTTCACTTATCTTGTTCTTCTTCGGGCTTCTTCTCTTCCTCCGTGCTGTCAATACTCAAGTTTCCACGTATTTGTTCTCCTTCTGTGTTGTCGGAGGACTGACTTATATGTTCTTGTCGATCACCCCACTTCTTTCGCAAGGGTGTCCGTATGGAACGCCTTTTACTCGGGTTCTTCATGTTTCCCTACAATCTTCTGGGACACTTGCGATGGCCGTGTCGGGAATTTTAGGCAAGATAGTCAAGCGAATCCAGAAATTTATATTCGGAAAATATTTTTTTTCATCGCGGAAGAGCAACATTTTTCATGTCACCGAGCGACTCAAAGTGCTGCCGATTTTTCAGCTCAGTTCAAATGTCCCGAAGGACAACTTTGCCTCCCGCGACAGCCGCGCACTCCGGTGGGCTATGCGCCACTCTCCGCGCGACGCTGATGTCATGGTTATGATTAGAGCCATCCCAGATTATCTCCGTGCCTACAACACCCCACACCACCAATCTTCCGCGCCACAGTCACTCCGCGATGCCCAGACCATCCTATGGAAGGCTGATATTGTCCGAGCCATCTTGGAACAATTGGAATTCTGCTGGGATTCCGAGGAAAGAACAACTAAGCCGGCGAAGCTTGCACAAGCCAATTCGTGTATTGAAGCATTTTATTGGATGACGCGATGTCCAGCGAACCAAATGGTAATGGAGCAACGCCTTTCTTGTAGGACACTTCCTCTGGCAGTCGTCAAGTCAGATCCAGAATGTAAGGACCGAGGACTAGGACATAGTTATCCCCTGTGGTACTACACAATTTGTAGTCTGACTTTACTTCAAGTTTACGAGGCAGAATTGCTCCTGACGTACGGTCAACCTAGGACGTCTTCAAATGTTCATTTACACCCCAACTTGCAATCACACCTTGACTCTGCAGAGAGATACCGTGTGTGGATCAGCAGAGAGGTTCTAACAGCATTCGGACCGAGCTCACTGCACTGGCGAAACATACCCTCCGTTGCAATCTTGCGGCCATTATTACTAGACCTTGACAGCATAGGAGGGATTATCGACGCTTTTCGTTCATTCCGGTCACAGTGGGCAGCATGGATGCTTCACTGTCCTTGTCCTGTTCTTCCGCAAAGTCCTTCCCCTACCCCTGCTCACAAATCTCTTATCTTTGAAATGTTATGCGACGCCACGTCCCATCTGTTACGTTACCCGAAGTCAACGCCAGATACACAGATGACGATATTCCGCTATTTCGACCGCTCCCTTCGAGATGTGAATCAAACCCCATACGAACGGCAACTGCCTGTCTATGAGGTACCATGGTGCCTCTTTGACGCATACCAGTCGACATTGTACGGCTCCACAACGGGTACTCGAGCAAATTCCTTTAGGTATAACCGTTGGCTACTACATCGGAATTTTTTCCAATGTCTGCGAGTTGTGGGGATCCATGGACACGCGTTTGATAATCGTAGCATGGATGTGCAAGTCCGATTTTCAGACTACTGCAAGGTGCTCGAGAAGGCTTTATGGGACTTGAAGAAATCAACCTCCCCACACGTTCATGATGACGCTTCCAGTCAAGCCATCCTTGGTTTCATTCAGCGTCGAATTTCCCCACGCGGCCCGGTTGAAATGCCTCTAGACTTGACCCCTACTTCTGACGCACTTGCAGAACACAGAGGGATTGTCCGTACCTTGCTCATGAATCATTCCCCAAGTTATACACCTCCATTTTTTGCATGCATTCGGCGCATTGCAAATGAGTTGGGTTATGACATGTATCTGGACCCACTCCACGTACGTCCGCTTCACTGACTTTTGTTTTTGCCGTGAATTGATTTTGAGGCGCTGGAAAAGGAACTTGCATGTTATGACATATAACTAAAACTTTGAGAAGTAATTTGCACGGTAGAAATGGCCTAAATGGCTGGTTCTCTCTAGCTGGCAATCGGATCTAACAACCGTGAAACTAACGAGTCATATTTGGGGATAATTCCGCTGACTGTTACGTCAATTCCCGCCAGCATATTATGCTAGCGCTAGCATGCTGGTCCATTGGTCTGCGTAAAATAAAACAAGATCACGACAGTAATGTTAGATCAGGATCTTCTGGCTATCCGGGGGCAAAGATGTTGACGCTACAACTGCTGTCACAGGGTCGGTAGGCGTTACGACTAACGGCGCACTTTCGAGGGACACGGTGGGTTCTTCGGTAGGTGAAGTACAAACCAACACGGAATTGGCAGGCGCTGCAACTGTAAATATGCTATTGGTAGCCGCGGCGTACGACACAGTGACAGTAGATGCGCTGACGGCAGGTGTAATAAATGTGCTGGCAGACGCTGCGTCTGTGGGCGACGCCTGTGCATCCGTCGGATCTCTAGCAACACCAATTCCATCCAGAGGGGGAATCGAAGTCGACCAACTACTGGGGTGACCAAAGGGATCATGATGAAAACTTATGCTGGGGATGTCCGTAGTAAGAGGAACAAGCGCAGCCGAGACTGATTTTGGGGGAACCGCTGGCGGGAGTGCATGGGCTTTGGGAGGGGGAACTGGCGGCAAGTGTTTCACAGGGTCTAGGTCTGTCGGTGGCTGGGGAAGGTAATCGGACCTGCGGCGACTTGGGGCTTTCTGTCACTGGGATCATCAGAGTTACAGTATTAGTCCACTCATGGACGGACTTACTATTCCATATCGCTTTGGGATTGGTGGGTGATACATGAAATGTGGAGGGAGAGTGGGCGTCAGCTACTGGTGCTATGGTCGTGAACACTGGTGGCTATCTTGCGAATGATACATGGAAGAGGCTGTGTAGTACGCTGTATTTTTGTCTAGTGTGTGGAGTGTGTGGATTATAATTAGCTCAAGGGTTCCACGCGTCGTCCTTTGAATCACCTTCATCCGTTATAATCCCTTCGTGATCGCTGAAGTAAAGGTCAGAGCTTAGATTAAGAAAGAAAAAAGACCGTCGGCGGCAAGCGGGTGGCACAGCTCCGTTTCTTTCATCAGCAGGCGAGCTCAGCAGTTTGTTCTTACACAGAGAGATATTCCAAACAGCTCATGCATTTCTGTTGCGAAAGTATTTCATATACGATAGAATGAAATGACATAGTACATCCATTGCTTGCGTGCATTCGGTGCATTGCGAATGACTTGTGTTGCGACTGTAAAATGGACGACCTTCTTCATGGTCGACCTAAGAAAGAAATTCGCATCTACTTTGCACTGATTGTTAGAATTTGATCAGAGAACTTGCCTGTTACATTAGAGAGCCAGACCTTGCTACTGCCTCATGGCTTCAGTCGAGCTTGTCATCAGACGGTGTTCGAATAAGTGCGAACGGCGCCTAGCGTCAGCTGGTATGTTGAACGATGGTAAAACTTGTGCGCCGATGCCCCGTTGGTTGCTATGTCCGATAGCAGAGGAAGCCTGAAAGTATGGTCGCACGAGGTCCCAGAGTAGTCGGATTAACTAATGTTTCTTTTTGAATTTTAACCGCTTCACGTTGGGACGGGTGGAATTGGACGTGTTGAACTGGCATGCGGATGGTACAATAATTATGCATGGAGAATATTGCTCTAAATGAAGAAATGGAAGTGCAGGATAAAAGTTGCCCATCGATATTGCTACCGCTTTTTTCGTGCTCGACGACTTTCCGCTGTAATGAGGACTTAGCCCCGCAAAGCGACCAAGTAAAAATAATTTAACGCACCTGGTGTCTTCGCCTTCTTCGGAGCACCTTTTCCTCTCTTCTTCTTGCTCTCAACGTCATTTAACCGTACCACCTCGTCTATGTCTACCAAATTCCAGCCCGGATAGATTTTATTGAGCTTCGTGACGGAGAACGCCTCGGGTTTGGGATAGTATTGGACCATGGCAGGACCGCGCAAGGGTGCGCGCAAGTACTTGGCGCCAGTTCGTTGAGAGGACGGGTTAAATGTGGTTTGAAAGATCGAGCATCGAATCCTGGTCAGAGCTCGGACGTACGACCGAGGAATTGTGGTCATTCTGGTTAAACGTGTTCAGACCACAGAACACTGGATATAAGCTGAGTTTGAGGTTCGAATATTTTGCTGAAGGGAACATTCATACCACCGGTATTGCCAGCAGAGTTGATAAAGGCCACAGGCTCTTGTCTAGTGCCGCACACAATCTTGAAGTGTTGAAGTAAAGCTCTTGCCAAACATGAGACAACAACCATCGAAATTTTTGTGGCGGCAACTCCGCACTCTCATGCTACGCGCATCTGCATCTGCTTGCTCTCATTGTAGACGCGAGTTTTCGCTCCGCTTATTGCCTTTACGATCCTTCTTGAATAGCACACGCGATTTCCATGACACTTCTAGCGTGCACCGTTCAGTACTTTCAAGGAAAAGTAGATCTTTGCCGTTCCACGAACCGGCAGAAGCCAAACCGAACTTTCGAGAACGCATACGTGGAAACTACAAGCATGAACGGAATACCGCTTCTCAACGTGATAAACGGAAGTCCCCCATATTCGACCCGAAACTAGCACGAAAACTCCTCCAGGAGGACTTGCTCGCCTGGTCGCGTTCGTCGATGACATCCCGCCGACTTGCAATCATGAACATATCTAAAGACGATGCACGAGCTCTCCTTAGTGCATTTGTCGCGCATTCCCCTGACGACGGATGGTTCCCCCCAGAGGAAGACGATATGTGGCAAATGGACCGCATCGTGGAAGGATTGAAGACCGACCCGAAGGGCACCATCAGCAGAGCACTGACCCGCCGACTAATGGGCTGGGTCACCTCACCAGCATCAGAAGGCATCATTCCGGAGTACGTTCGAAGAAACCTTACCGCCGTTCACGAAGCCGCAGACATGCGCCATCCCGAAGAGTGGTACCCAAATGCGCGCGGGCTGCGCCGAAAGGTCATCATGCACGTCGGCCCGACGAACAGCGGGAAAACGCACAATGCTCTGCGTGCCCTCGCGGCAGCCCGCATTGGAGTATACGCGGGACCGCTCCGTCTACTCGCGCACGAAATATACTACAGGTTGAATAAAGGCCAGATAGTGCCGTCCGGTGCTGATCCTGACGAGCCTCCAGAATCGCGTGTGCGGGAATGTAATCTCATTACCGGCGAGGAGCAGAAGATTGTGTCTGCCGACGCCAAGTTGGTTAGCTGCACGGTCGAGATGCTAAACCTCACAACGCGATGGGATGTCGCGGTTGTGGACGAGATACAGATGATCACGGACTCGGACAGAGGTGGTGCATGGTGCAGCGCTGTACTCGGTCTCTGTGTCAAGGAGCTCCATTTATGCGGCGAAGCTTCCGTTGTGCCGCTTATCCAAGAAATGCTGAAGGACACGGGCGACGAGATCATCATAAACCGTTACGATCGTCTTTCTCCGCTTACTGTCGCACCAAGAAGCCTATGTGGAGACTTGTCGCAAATTGGACCGGGAGACTGTATCGTCACATTTTCGAGAGCCAGGATATTTGCATTGAAGAAGGAAATCGAGGACAGGTCTGGTATGCGATGCGCAGTAGCATATGGCCGTCTCCCACCGGAGGTGCGAACGGAACAGGCTGCTCTGTTCAATGATCCTAAGAGCGGATATGATGTGCTTGTCGCGAGTGATGCGGTTGGCATGGGTTTAAATCTGTGCGTACTTTTCAGGATGAAAAATTCTCGCTTTATTGACAATTCTGGTTCGCAGGAAGATAAAGCGCATTATATTCGAAACAGTGCATAAATGGGATGGTCACATGGATATCCCACTTTCGACGTCACAGATCAAGCAGATCGCTGGTCGTGCTGGTCGGTACGGCTTGCACGGCGATGATAGCCTAGGAGGTGTCGTCACCACCCTACAAGAGAGAGACTTGGACATCGTCCGCGGGGCGCTAGCGATCAAAGTAATCCCGCCCCTCAAGCGCGCCATCCTACCCGTAACACTCCAGACCCACAGCACGCTCGAAGAATCCGTCGTAGCTCCCGCCAAATTCAAAGACATATACGAAATCAAGGAATACGTATCCTCGCTCCAGCCGCACTACGCGCTGCAAGACCTGTCGCATCTGCTAGCCTCCGCGGAGTTCGTGGACAAGTATTGCGCGGGGCTGAGCCTTGCGGAACGGCTGCTCATTATGAACGCGCCGGTTGCGCTGAAAGACCCGCTCTGTCAGGACGCGATGGTGCGCTTCGTGCGGATGTACCGGCACCAGCGGACCGTGGATGTCCTCAGAGGTATTCACGGCATGGGCCTCACGGAGGCGCTCGACTCCGTCCAAGCCGTCCAGGACCTCCATGACCTCCAAGCCCTCCAGGGGCAAAGCCAAAGTCAGCCGATGTCGAGCCCGCAAACGCTCGGGTTGCTGGAGAGCCTGCACAAGATCCTGGTGTCGTATTTGTGGTTCAGCTTCCGCGCGCCGCTGAGCTTTAACCAGCGCGAGGTGGCGGGGGAGATGAAGGGGAAGACGGAGAGGGCGATTGATTGGTGCTTGCAGGGCTTGCAGGATCCGAGGTTGGCGGAGTGGCGGGGTGAGCTGAGGAGGGTGAAGGGTGCGGCGGGGGGTGCGTCTGGAGAGGATAAGAGGGTGTTGGAGACGCCGCCTACGAGACAATCGCTGCAACTGCAGGCTGTTGTGTAATGCATCTAGACCTAAACCGACGCACCAATGCAAGGTCACAAAGTGCGAAGCTTGCTCAGGCATGCGTTACGTTGAGGTGCTTACAATACAATGCGCATGGCACGACTCTACGACAAGACGTGGACCTCGTTAAGGATAGCCGCCTGACGGTCACCGTTTACCCTGCACCAAATCCCCGACAGTGACATTATTCCACCTCTCCTTCCTCGCCGCCTTCTTCCCCTTCCGTCGTGCCCACTCCTCGAACGTCTGTATCCCAGGATACAGCGCCCGACTTTGCTTAAGGAGTGCATCGAAGTTCTCCTCAATGCTGCTCCGTTCCTTGTGCACGCGTTCAATGTCCGCGACTCTGTTAATATGTCAGTCGTTCAGTGGAGGTTGACTTTGATGGGGGGAAGAGATGTGTGTGGAACGTACAGGGCTTTTGTATGCGAGTTCATTGCGAGGAGCGGTTTTGCGACGAATGCGGGGACGCCTGGTAATGCCTTTCCTGACCCACGCTTGTACGCGTCGTTCCACTCCTTCGAGGTCAGTGAGTCGCCTATGATAGATATGCATTTGCCGGCGTGCTCGTCTGGTGCCTACCAGATCCATACTTTACATATCTGACGAGAATGGGATGTCCGAACGTACCTCGAATACGGCATGTGCGACAGGTCCCATATCTTCACCACTCTGGATATCTTGAATAAATATTGGAGAGGGGTAATCGTTGTGGTTCGGACGTACGAGTAACATAAGTTTGGTGTCTGGTTTGAGCCCACATCGCAGGACGGTTGATGTGATCGTGCCAACTGCGCCATCGAAATTCTCCATGAAGAACGCCGGACGCAGGATCCTGTTGAAGACCATTAAATAAAATATCGCCTTAGTCGTGTGACGGATGCCTTACGTCCACGAAAGGCCATCAAGAGAACGAATATGTCGCTCAATTTTCACTTTGGCTGCGCGGTCAAGTGTGTAGTTGTCATCGAATGATTCGCCTCCGCGTTCGAGGGACGAGAACACGAAGTGATGCACTTTGTATTCCAAAGCCAAGTCTGCCAACAACTATATTGTCTTCACCATCGACCTGTTCGACAAAGGGTAATTTACGGCACGTACCATGCCCTGTTTCTCTTCCCCAGTAGCATCTTCGCCAAGACCTGGAAACGCGAGGACGACGAACACACCCCATATACCAGTCTTCCCCTGTTCATCCTGGAAGACTTTCCTAACGGAATCTGGCTTGTCGAGATTTGCCTGCACGAGCGTTACCTTGTCCGATGTGAGTGCTTTGGCAGCTGGAGATGATGTATTCCGAGTCAAAGCAAGTATGCGAATATCGTCTTTGGCAGTTGCGGCAGCGATGAACGCGCTGCCTTGTTTTCCTGTAGCGCCTACGACGAGAATGGTGCGTGTAGCAGCCATGGGGTGTTCAGTGATGATATTGCAGAAGTCGGGACCATTTCAGTAACAGGTGAGAAACGGTTACTAAGATCGACGCCGACCGAGATAAGATAACTTTTCAAACTCAGCCAAAAATATCGATACGGAGTCACTTAGAACGGTCATGGCACCCCTCACACATAGGTCAATCAAAGGTTGGGAATATTTGGTAAACATGATTTTGGTAGTGAAACTGATGATGAGAAAGACGGCTGGTTTAGAGAAATTTCGTCGCAATGGCCGGGGCAGGCGATGACCCTCAAGGTCAATAAAATTCTGCATACGGAGACGTCCAAATACCAGGACGTCTTGGTCTTTGAGTCTACCACGTACGGGAATGTCCTGGTTCTCGATGGAGCTATTCAATGCACTGAACGCGACGAGTTTTCGTGAGTAGACGATCCGCGATGATAATGTTGAAGAGTGCGGCCTTAAGGATCGATCAGATACCAGGAGATGATTGCCCACCTCCCTTTGGCCAGTCACCCGAACCCGAAGAAAGTGCTGGTCATTGGTGGTGGTGATGGTGGCGTCGTTCGTGAAGTATTGAAGCACGAAAGCGTCGAGAATGTCGTGTTATGCGATATCGATGAGGTATTGCAATTTTATTCGAGTCATGTTTTCCATCGTTTGACGAATGCATTATATTTTAGGCTGTCATCCGTGTGTCGAAGCAGTATCTTCCACACATGTCCGCTCTCCTTTCATCTCCAAAAGTCACCGTTCACATCGGCGACGGCTTCAAATTCCTCGCCGAGAACACCTCAACCTACGACGTCATCATCACCGACTCCTCAGACCCCGTCGGCCCCGCAGCCTCCCTCTTCCAAACCCCGTACTTCAAACTCATCCACGACGCGCTCACACCCGGCGGGAATTCATGCTCGCAAGGCGAATGTCTCTGGATCCACCTGGACCTGATCAACGAACTGCGCTCAGTGACGAAATCGCTGTTCCCCGTCGCCGAGTACGCGTTCACGACCATACCGACGTACCCGTCCGGCCAGATCGGGTTCACGATGTGTTCGAAGGAGAAGGGGAGGGACTTGAAGACGCCGTTGCGCACGGTCCCGAATTGCAGGTATTACAATGAAAATGTGCATCGCGCGGCGTTCGTCCTTCCGGAATTCGGACGTGCGATGCTTGAGGAGAACAAAAATATTTTACCCGTTCTCGGACCTGCGTCTCTGGCACCAAATACTCAGAAGAAAAAAGTGTTATTGTTGGGCAGCGGCTTCGTCGCTAGACCCTGCGCTGAATATGTCGTCCGTAACCCGGCTAATCTGCTCACGATCGGTTTGTCTCCACCCACCTATGAACATTCGTCCCAACTCATTTTCCGCACACTTTATAGCCTGCCGAACCCTCAGCGCCGCTCAAGCACTCGCATCCGACCTCCCCAACGCCACAGCTATCTCACTGGACGTGGGCGACACCTCCGCATTGGACAAAGAGATCGCTGCGCACGACCTGGTCATCTCGCTCATCCCGTACACATTCCACGTCGCCGTGATCAAATCCGCCATCAAAGCCAAGCGAAACGTAGTCACGACTTCGTATGTCTCGCCTGCAATGAAGGAGCTCGACGCGGAGGCGAAGAAGGCTGGGATTATTGTGATGAATGAGATTGGGCTGGATCCGGGCATCGACCATCTCTACGCTATCAAGACGATCGATGAGGTGCACCAGAAAGGCGGTAAAGTACGGATCCTCAGTAACCGATTTCCCACTCGTGCTGAAGACGCCGATCCACAGATTAAAAAATTCCTGTCCTACTGCGGCGGCCTCCCCGCACCAGAATGCGCGGACAACCCGCTCGGCTACAAATTCTCCTGGTCCCCGCGAGGCGTGCTCCTCGCCGCGCTCAACAACGCGTCCTTCCTCGAACACAGCCAGCCGCGCTCCATCCCCGGCGCCGAGCTCATGGCGCACGCACAGCCGTACTACATCTCCCCGGCCTTCGCGTTCGTCGCGTACCCGAACAGAGACTCCGTGCCGTTCCGCGAGCTGTATGGCATACCGGAGGCGGAGGGCGTCGTGCGGGGCACGTTGAGATATCAGGGGAACCCCGAGTTTGTAAGGGCGTTGGTGAAGATTGGGTGGTTGGATGCGGGCGAGAAGGAGTGGATTAGTGAGAGTATGACGTGGGCGGAGGTTATGCAGCGTGCCATTGGCGCGGTGGATGCTTCGGATGCGTGCGTCTTTCTCCTCGCACTAAATTGACATTTCCAACAATCCTTTTTTCAGATCACTCGTCAAACGCATCAGCGAGCTGTGCGAGTTCCCTTCGGAGAGCGAAAAAGTGCGCATCACGTCCGGGTTCCGCTGGGTGGGCTTGTTCTCGAAAGAGAAAGTTGTGCCGCGGGGGAAGAACCTGCTTGACACGCTCTGCGCGCAACTTGAGAAGCGCATGGCGTATGCACCCGGCGAGCGGGATCTTGTAATGCTGCAGCACAAGTTCTTCGTCGAGTGGAAGGACGGTTCTGAGGTATGCTCTCTTTTTCCTGTGCACGAAGAGAGTTGTTTCTCATTTGTATTCAAAATTTTACTCCAGGATATCCTCACGTCGACGTTGGAAATGTATGGTGACCCTTCAGGACACTCCGCGATGGCGCTGACCGTCGGCGTGCCGTGCGGTATCGCCACGCAGTTGATCCTCGACGGTGTGCTCAACAAACCGGGTGTGCACGCTCCATATTCAAAGGATATTTGTGACCCAATTCGTAAACTCGTAGAAGCGGAAGGATTGGGTATGGTAGAGAGGGTCCTGTAGATAGAAGAATTGTGCAACTTTGAATAGAATTGAATAGAATTACTGTAAACGAGCTGGAGATGACATGACCATCGCTATGAAAGTATCATTCAAGATCTTATGCAACATTGATGCAAGAGAACCCAAGAGTCTGATGCCTAGCCATCTTGCTCTTGCAATGGAGGGGGTAAGGCAACGTTGTCCGGAAACCATCCATACTCTCCCAGCGACACAGTAAATCCCCCACTTGGCATATTGTTCACATTCACACCCTCAGCTTCAAGGGCATCACGCTGACGAGCAGCACCATCCGTCCCAGGCCCTCGAGACGAGATCGCACCTGAGGAACTCACGACGCGCTGCCAGGGAACACCGGATCCCGGATTGAGGAATTTCAACGCTAAATGATAAGACAAAATTATATTAACATCTTCCACGACATCAGAATGCGAGATAGAAGCACCTTGACCAACGTGCCGTGCGTGTTGAGGCATCCCAACGAGTCTTGCTACATGACCTGAAGTTATCTGAGCCATGAGAATTTGAACTGATGGATGTAGCTTCGAACCGTAGCTTGTCACTCTCCCCAGCGGAATTTGGCGCACAACATGGTAAACCTCATTTTCCGATGGTATAGCTAAGCATTAAAACGTCTTGAAATCCAAGCGAAGCGTACAGATGCATGGAATTCAGCGCTATCCATGTTTTTCGGTGATTCAAACCAGATTTTTTCTCTTACGTAAGGCACCCGCCCACTGACCAAAATTCAAAGAGGGGATCGTAACATCACGAATGCGGCAACTGACTTTGTCCCCTTCGGGGTGACATACGAAAAAATTGGAACGATACAGAGAAGATTAGCATGGCCCCTGCACAAGGATGACACGCTTTTCAGAGTGGAATGCACTTCGGTGCACAATATTTATTGTCTTTTTTTCCTTGAAGGTATTGTTTTGCCCTGCGAACCTTTATTCTATGTGACCATGACCTCAGGAATGCTTTACCACCGAACTGAACTCTACCGTTCACCTCGTTTCAAAACTGGGCCATAGTAATCCACCGTCTGGGGCGTCTGAGGGAGCTGGTGACCGCGGGAAGTCTCCTCCGGTATCACAGGCAGGTACGTACACCTTTGCAGCTCTATTCTTGTAGATCTTCCCAATCGTTTGATCCCATCACAAGAACATACAGTTTCGGCGTTCGCGCATTATCTATCGGCACTGACAGAAGCACTCAGCCATATAAGGATGGTTCTCCGAGCTCAACTTGGAGGCTTTCTCCCACTTCCCTCTCATGGCTGCTGCACAAATTGAGGCCTTGATCAGCCTAGTCCGCGGTGCGAATATCGCTGACCGTAGCGAAGGTCCTCCGACTTGAAGTTTCCGCAACCGGCCGTCTTTCTAACCAGACATATAGTCGCAGCGTGTTCTTGCCTTGTCTTCGATATAATTCTCACAATCGACCAAGAGGTGTGCAGTGTTTTCTCGGCATAGGAGAGTGCTGAATAGGATTTCTGACGGTTTACGACCTTCGAAGGTGGAGTACATATGGAGGTCAGTTGTTCGAATTATTATGAAGACCTACCGTAAACCTCCAAGCCGTTTTCCAGATCAAAGTGGACATTGCCAAAATGCCTGTATCTATGGGCTCGATACTTTGCCCTGTTCATGCAAGTGTGAGTCAGGTATGTCCTTCGTAGAAGCGGGCTGTGCTTACGTTCCGACAGCATTGCAATTGCAGGTCTGTTTTGTCGGTCATGTCACTCCGTTGGATAAATATTAATGCTAAACCTCGGTAGAAACCACCAGTCTGAAAGTCACACCTACGGTTAGTTAGACTGTCTCGTGTGCCCCACTGCACTTCTGAATACCGCCATGCAGATGTGTGTTGCGTTCAATCTCGCGAATTGTTGAATCTCACCATTATGTCACGTTAGATGCGCTGGCTGGGCTTATTTTGAGGGCATGTAAGTGCGGCCTACGATATGGAATCTCCGGGGATGAATTATTTTTATTAGCACAGGACAATTACTGATCATGGGTGTCGAACTCCTCCTTATGCTAAGGGTTTGGGCGTTGTATAAGCGCGACAAACGAAGTGAGCATCTTTGAATCGGTCACTTTGTTTTCTGAACACATCCCGCAGTACTGTATTTTTTGATTGCTCTCTACGTCGGTAAGTCTACGGTCATTGTCTAACATGTCGGCGAAAATTATTCACATCAATTTTTAGCGGAGATTACGGTAAGAACCATTGTCCTCAGAAATCCGAATTCATAGATCCGGGGCTACCCTGAAACGCAGGCGAACACTGTTATCCTGGGCATGTCCCTCCCATCACTGACGACGGTCGCTCCATTGCACGGTCTTTTCCCTCCAGGATTTCCACTTTCAGGCTGTTTCCCGACCAAGGTCCCCGGGTTCTTCTTTTCATATTGGTAAAGTTCTATCACCATCGCATGAGCTTCCTTTCACAACTTCTCCAGGATTCCAACTCTCGTATTTGAAAGTGATGTTTTCGACATTATTTTGACATCGATTAATTCCCTAATTTACCTTGCTTGAAGGCATCTTGTTCATTCTGATGCTCTTCAATTTCGTACGGCTAGCTCGGGAAAACACACCGATGCCGTTACTGACGCTCTTCTTCCGCGATGGAACCGTGTATTACGCAGTGTATGTTTTTTATCACTCTTGCTTTAACAGTGTGAAGATATTTGAACTGTGCCACAGAATATTCGGTGCGTTAAGTTTTGTGAATGCTTTACTATAACAATTCCGACGCCGATGCCCCACCCAGCTGCTCTTCTCATACAAGTCCTGCTGTACGAATTGGATAATACAGCAATCAAGCAAGTGGCGATCGGGTAAGATTCAGCGGTACACGCCTTTCTTACCTCAATCACTGATGACTATTCACTAACGCTATAGCTGGCTATTGACTATGTTCTCGATAATGGTAAAATTTCAGCTTTCCGGCGACAAGATCTCATCTTTATTTCCGATAACAGGGCACACGTCTTGTTCTGAATCTGCGAGCGGCAAGCGTTGGGGCTGCAGAGCTCGAGACGGTGGAGATGATGAAATTCAAAACGCGCAGCAATCTAAAATCGATCGGCCACAGTTCCCAGGGGACAGACTCCAATCTGTATAACACCAATGGGGGTCGAAGACAACTAAACGTGAGATTCAATGGTGATAAGAACGGAGGAGTGACGTCCATGGAAAGCGAAAGCCAGGATATAGAATACGGAACGCCGCCTGGTGATAGTGGGTGGATTTCGGAGTGGGAGAGAGTATGATGAGATCCGCCTCAACGCCTTGTCCCGCCAGGTTATCAATGTAATTTTTCGAGGCGCATGTGCGGCGCGCATATATCAAATCCGTGGCAAAGATGAATTGTGTCGGTTTGGGACAGTCAACCACCGTGCTGGCGGTTCAGGTTCTACTTCAGAAATTCGTGACAAAGTTTGTAAATTTCACGCGAGTTCAAGTTCGCAGTGTCCATTGCATGCCACTAATATCAGATTCAACTTTCTTTTTTCGGGCCGGAAGATGTTGATGACTTGCTGTTCACACGCACACAATTACCTATTGACACAATCCATCAAATGACTTCCCTCGCAACCATGACCATGCTCAAAAACCACTCACCGGAGTCGTTCAGGAAAACCGTGAGGTATTATCTGTCCCGCAGCAGTGCAATTGACTCCCGCGATCCTGGCTCATATGCGGCGACTAATAAGGGATGCTCTTGTTCGTCATGCGCAGAAGAAGCCATGTATGCAGTTTTATCATGATGTATGGTGATTGAGACCGAATTGATCGTGTCCGACAAGGCACGGTGTCCTCGGATTGTTTCCATGCGCATATATGCTGAAATCAATGGTCAAGCTTGAATCGCAGAATTTCCATCATGCAAAAACTTATTGAGACCGTGGATTGCGAACTAAACCCCTAACAAACCTGATGATGCTCGTAAGGACTGACTTTGGAAACGCATACATAAACCTAGAATCGGCTCTCCAAACAACTTGTTGAAATGGACTTGAAATGCACCGTACTTTGCAAACAGATTTTCCTCGCGCATATACATGCATGCCAGCCATGGCATCTAAAGGGCTTATACGGCCGTGGCAGCGTGAATGAGCTTCCTATAATGAATTTTAAAGATAGTTCAGAGCCTACTATGCTCCGAAGCCAAACTGAGTGACCGGATTTTCTTCGCAACATCATCTCTCGACCCGTGTGATGTTTATTTCCCTCGGTCAACAACTTGAACCGTCATCTTCGCAGCTTCGCCATCATCAGCTCGGCATATTGCTCCGACCCGTGGAAGCAGGAATAAGATGGATACCTAACAATCAGAAGACTGCATGCACTTCTTCGAATACAGAAACTCAAGCGCCAGGCGGTCATCACAAGAAAGTTATTCTTGGAAGGCTATTCCAAGTGATCTGAGCCGATAAAACCCAACTCATACAGGCATTTCAGATGGAACTCTTTGTTTAAAATAATCAGTAGACTCGGAGTGAGTGCTTTCAACACCCTCATGATAATCACAAAACTTCGAAGAACGTTTTGCGCGCACTCTCATGACGCCCGTGAAGACCTTGCCCACATCAAATTCTGTTCCAAAAGTGGGTCGGGCATCACGGCGATCGTGATTTCGTACAATAGCATGCGCGTATGATGCTCGCAGTCCTCGAATCGGCAATCCACGTCTTTAGGCGAATTCCTCACAACCGAACACCCAACGGGATTTGAATAATGCAAAATACATACAGACCCTACAGACCAGTACGGCGATAAGTTAACATCCACCTATTCGATGCCATCCGTCATATCCTCTCCCACTCTGAAATCCATCCGTCGGTGCTTGGCGCCGTCACGCGCTCCACATCGTGATAATGACCTCCATCCCACACCCTCGTCGTTCCCATGCGTAAATGCCCTTGACTTCCTGTGATGTAGTTCACCTTCTCAGATCCGTGCGCAGCCGGTCTGACATGGCTATGCATCGAGAGGTCGACCAATTCCACCGTCTCATTATCTGCAGGCCCCACGCTCGCTGCACGGAGATTCAGAACAAGACGCGAGCCCTGTAATTGTGATCAATGAATGATGCGATCAATGAGGGCTAGTAACACTAGATGGTTACCATTATCGAAAACATTGTCAATTGCCATCTATCGGCGGGGGAGAATACATATCAGCGATGAACGGCAGGAGAGATCAATTTGCGCTCATTCTTACCCAATTGCAACTTCGGAGAGGGCTGAATTAACCAATTCATACAGCAGGACCTGTACGAGAAGGGCAGCTAGGTGGATGGGAAGGACGAGTGTGTTAAAATGGTGTCTATGACGGTGATTTACGACAAGTAAACGCACCGAAAATTCTGTTACAAACGGCAGTTCAACTTTGAATAAACCTAAATGAGTTGAATAAGAATTGCTTACACTGCGTAATATACGGTCCCGTCACGGAAGAACCGCTTGAGGAGGGGCATCGGCGTGTGTTCCCGAGCCAGTCGTACGAAGTTGATGAACATCAAAATAAACAGGATGCCTTCGAAGAAGGTTCGTCAGTTCATCGATCACATCGAAATTTTTTTGGAATCGATCACTTTCAAATACGAGAGTCGGAATCCTGGAGACAATGTGAGAGGAAGGTTGTGCGGTGGGATTCTCAAACCTACCAGTATGAAAAGAAAAATTTAGGGACAGATGTCGGCAAACAACCTGATAATGGGAACCCAGGAGGGAAAAGAGTACGCAAGGGGGCTACTGAAGTGAGGCCGGGGAGTGCCATGCCTAGGATGACAGTGTTGGCCTGCATTGGATTAGTTTGTTTATTTTGGAGCCAGGAAATGTGTAAATATGCACCGTGACCTCCGCTGTATCTGAGTGATTAAAATAGTTCGCGACATGCAACGATTACGGAGGACTTACCGATGTAGAGAGCAACCAATATATATAGCACTGCGCAAAGAGAGTAAGCAGAATAAATGAGTCTGGGTCAACAAGAGTACATACTCCGTCTATCACGTTTGTACAATGCCCAGACTCGCAGCATCAAGAGGAGCTCAATACCCATAACGAGCATTTGTCCAGTTCTGTCAAGAAAATTCATCTCCGAAAGCGATGAATAACAAGATGCACTTACATGCCCTCAAAATATGCCCACCCAGCACAACTAAGAATAATCAGGCTTACAACATGGGAGGAGGGATGTAAAAACACACAACTAATTTTTATCCGTCAGAAATTATCAGAAAACAAGGAGCGAATTTAACGCACTTTATTTGTGACTTGCGTGCTCGTTTGCTCTGCAGACATTCAGCAATGCGCCAATGGACAAGTGCATTTGTGACACAGACCTGCAGTGGCGACACTAAAAAAATATAAGCAAGGTACACTTCCACGAAGAATACTACTTACATTTGTATGAACAGCGCAAAGTACCTGGCCCATAAATACAAATATTTTGGTATAGTCCAGCGTGACCTATGGATCACGATGAGCATGTGCAGGCGTTCTTGACAATAAAATATTCATGGGACGACGGACTTCCATACATAGTCCACCTACGAAATCCATTAGTAATACACTCTAAGAATGAAACGATGGCAATTATACCTCTTGGTCGATTGTTATGAATATGTCGTATACGAGGCAGGCAATAGCGGCGACTACATGTCGGGTTAGAGAAAGGACGGCACACTGAAACAGAGTCAACAGTCAACGGACCTCCACTACGATCAACGGTTTGCGAGTCGCGGACTAGCTTGAACAACGCCTCAATTGAAGTCGCAGTGGCCATGAGTGGAGTTGGGGGGTGCAATGAGCCGCCGACACCCTTTTAAAAAATTTGGCAATCCTTGGGAACCTTCGAATAGATGATGCCCAAGCGCTGAAAATAGTAAATCCAGATGGAGCAAAGGATAGACAGGAACGTCAACGGCGCGCACTATGGCTGACCCCACGATGGTGCTTTTAGTACTCGAATAAGGCCTCTTGTGTCGACTTGCACGACTGAGGCTAGTCCGAAGCTTCGCGAAGGTCCTCGGCGCCAGGCATCAAGCGACTGCATCGGGAATTTGAATATGGCTGTGCAGACCTCCACGAAATCAGATGATGAGAGGGTAACGACCATGCACGCATCCCACATTGATAACATCATATCAATGAACATTGTTCATCAAGGATATCGATGAATAAACCCCGCCACGGATCCCAGGAATGCAAAAGAATACATTTTTGTTGAATGGCGCATTGTGTATTTTTCAGCGGAATATATTCCGCTCTGAGCTGATCGAGAAGCATATGTTACCTTGTGGGTACAAGAAGACCATTTCGTTACGTAATCTGCCATTGTTTGTCCGCTGATGTTTTTCACTCGCTGGCATTGCCACTTCAATTTGAACGATGGACACGCGACGTCGACGCTACCATGAATCCTCATCGCTCTGAGTTTTTTTAAGCAAATATTGTCGATGGAAAGAAGTTGCAAACACTTCTTTGGGCCTTGGTCCTGACTTGTCGGACTCGTGCCGCTGGTGAGTAATCTTTTCATTTGTACATTTGAGATACCGCAAACACCATCGACCGAGACACCCGTAACATCCATAACTCTCCTTAGGAACGTAAAAGACACTCGCCTGTGCATTGACAAGCTATATTTCGATTTAATGTAAGGAAATTGCCTCAGTTGTACGTATGGCATGGAGCACATGATTTTTGGCAGGTACGCCTTGTCGCGTCTATTTATTTTCGAAGATTGAGGATTCAGACATTCTTTGTTAATTCCTGAATAATAATTAGGTACCACACACAACGGCAAGTTTACCAGTTGTCTCCGATTCTGATTGGATGTTACTCGCAGACATGTTTCGATTCCCACTGGCACCTAAAAGTTAATGCCCCAGCCAGTGATGACCACGACATGTTCCGATTTGTCGATTTTAGGGAAGATTATGTGATAACAGTCTTATTTCTCCATGAAATTGACCAGTCAAGTTTTAGGAACGACGGACCACCACTCGTTGGACGAATTCATCTTGATTTATTCGAAACGGTGTTACTTTATTTCGTCTGGAACGGCAAACTTAGTACTCTGCACCTGTGGAACACTCCTTTCCCTGGGTTGGCCACTGTCAGTTCCACTGTCCTGCAAACTACTGCCTGGCAGTTTCGTTACCGCTGCCCATTCACATATGCTGTTTGGTCTTCAAAACGTGAGCCTTCATGATGGCACGACCGAGGTATCCTCCAACTCTAGTGGTGTTCAGCAGGCTATTGAGACGTGGCTACAAGACGTTACATGGATAAGTTTTTGTTTCCGTTGAAGAAAGTCACCATTATCACTGGATACAGGACTGTCATCGATCGGTGTGAATGATACCTACTTATTAGCTTAAAGTAAAGAGCCAACACTCTTCAAGTCCTTTACTCCATTTGGAGGACCCTCTCTGCATTCAATAGCTCCATCCAGAACGGCTGGTCATTGAAAGGCTGAATATTTGTCAACAAATGAATGCTCAATGGGTTCCAGGTCATTTTCTTCGGATTCGCTGGTTGATTGTACGACGAATCTGTCCGACGTTGATTACGCATGCTCATTCGCTGCGCCAGCATTAGGTCTGCCAGCTTTGTCCATGGAGGCGTACCTCCTGCGTGATAGGCTTTTTCAATAACTTCAATATATTTTCCACCGTGTACTGCTGGGTACGAAGGAACACGCCTTTCCGTGCTGCGGTGACGATAGATTATCGTACGACGAACCGCTAAGTTCACGTATACCATCATAGTTCTTTTAGCTGTCGCAGGCTTCTTTTGATATCTTACGCAGATTGTCAAAACCCATCAAACGCACCGGAAAACCTCAGGTCCCCTAGTCTATTCCATCCATAATCAAAAGATTTGCCGTTGACCATTAAACATGCCAGGCGCCGTTTCGTATTGCCATAAACTCGTTCAAGAAAATATACCACCGGGATCCTGACACTACTTCTAGACATGTCCATATCATCCTTGAGAATTTGGCGTTGAAAATGACAAGCCCCGGGAAAATGGACATTCGTGAAGACCGTAAGCTCGAAATGCGTATTGAAAACTTCCATTCGAAAGGAAGGGATAAGCCCCAAGGAGGTAAACTTATCGCCCAGTCCATGCCCCATGAGATCTTGTTCGGCAAGAAGGTCCAGGCCACACTCACACGCCATATTTCTACGTACTCCCTGATGTCATGCCCCCAGACCAGGTCACCATTAGAACCGTGAGCAACAGAGGCGTTCCCCGAAGGCACGGTCACCAGTAGGGCTGGCTGGCTGACTTGTGTTCTTACCAGTGTGTTCCTCGGCCTACTAGACGGTACGCGAGATGCTGGAGAGATCGCTGCGTGAAGGTACTGAAGTTGTCTTCGACGCGCCATGCGGCGTCGCCACACAGCAGGCCCCCATCCGAGTCGGCGTTCTGAATAAGCCGATTGTACACATCCGAACTCGAAGGAGATCTGTGGTTCGATTCGCAAGAACCTCGAAAGCGAAAGCTTGGGTATGGCGGAAATCCTTTAGGTGTAGATTAACGCAGAGATTGAATAGATGTGATGGTTTGGCTTGAGGATGATGACAATTCATGCCGATCCGTGTCCATCGCAATGAAAATGAATGCAATGAGGTCATGCAATCTTGACGCCAGGGATAACTCCAAAGACTTTCGAATGCTTATGCACACTCGAGTAAATAATGCCTCGTCCTCCTTGTGCGGCAGAGTGGACGAGGCACGGGACAAACTGTACCTTGTGGTCAATTTTGTGCTACAGGTCCACGGGTGAGAAGTAGAAGCAGATCTTTTATGACACCCTGGTGCAAGATGAACCTACCTTCACTGACGTGTCCGACGTGCTGTATCAACGCTACAACATGTCCTTGTTCAGCGGCGAGTTCTACCCGAACAGATTAATGTGTTTTCGAACCGCGGCTCGATGTAGTTACACTTGCTGGGGGTGCAGTATGGTTTACCTCATGTAAGATGGTATAAATAAGTGTTAGGACTGTTGGAAACTTGAAGAAGGCATACTGATGTATCGAATTCAGCGCTGTCCACGATCTCTGACGATGGCAAGAAGATGTTGTGATTACGTAAAGCACCCGCCGACTGACCAAAATTCAAAGAGGGGATCGTGACATCACGAATTTGGCAACTAACTTTGTCCCCTTTGGGGTGACATACGAAAAAATTGGAACGATACAGAGAAGATTAGCATGGCCCCTGCACAAGGATGACACGCTTTTCAGAGTGGAATGCACTTCGGTGCACAATATTTATGTTCGTTTTTATTTTTCGTCATTCCTCGCTTGGATCGCAAACGCATTCGGTTTCTTATTCTCAGGCATTCGGTCTTTTAAGTTTTGATCCGCAGGAAATTTATTCATCCTGATCAACAGTGACTGGAGATGATCGAATCTCTATCCACTTGGCCGAACTGTACGGTCCAGCTCGATTCAAAGCCGAAGAAGGAGCGACGAGATTACTGCCAGTGGTCATACGAAGATTTCAAATCCCCGATGCAGTCGCATGGAAGCAACGTGATGGCCGGCACTCAAACACACCTAAGGCCAACTTTGGGCCTTGACATACGTCCCAGGACAGCAAGCGTGTAAACTGTGTAAGGCGATTGCACTAAAAGCACCACCGTGGGGACACCGTGGGACCAAACTATTCTTGTGGAACATGTTCCTGTCTGTCCCGTTCGATCGCTTACAATTTCGGCCAGCTGTAACATTCGGCTAGATAATGAACAAATGCCGCAGTGCAGCCGGTTTTAAAGGATGGTGCTTCGCGCGCTCAGTCACGACTTGCTTCTTCCTCCCTCCCATGTCTCTTGCCATTCCGATTGAGGCATTGCCCAAGCTTGTCCGCGACGCGCGCACTGTTGACCGTAGTGGAGGTTTGGGCACTTTTGGAGCTGTGTGCAGCGAAATTTCAACTAACCAGCCACGTAGTTGCTGCTTGCGTCTGCCTCATTTACGAAATATTTATAACGTTCGACCAAGAGGTATGAATGTGGTCCCTGTGAAAGTGGACGCAATGTTGATGGACCCAATGAATTTGCAGGTGGAATACATATGGAAGTCCGTCGGTCATGGTTATTATCAGTGCATACCACACAAAAACTCATCTGTCCATCCAATAGGTCACGCTGGACATTACCAAAAGTCCTATATTTATGGACACGATACTTTGCGTTGTTTGTTCAAGTGTAAGTGATGTTCGTTGCCATTGTAGATGTTGCTAACTTCCCAAAAGCATTGCCATTGCAGGTCCGTTCCCTCAGTATCTTATGTCCTACGACTACGACTGAATTTCGGCAGAGTCAACGAGTATGAAAGTCACAACCACGGTTCGTTAACTTCTCTTGCCTTCCTGAAAACATTTTGGTAATCTCCGCCCAGATGTGCGTTTATCCTATCGCCCAATTATGTATATCTCACCATTGCGTAGTTGTGCTGGTTGGGCATACTTTGAGGGCATGTAAGCAAACTCTAGTGATTCGCAGGTGCAGTTTTCACAGTTGAAACTTACGAACAGAACGGGACAAATGCTGGTGATGGGCGTTGAGCTTCTGCTAATGTTAAGAGTTTGGGCGCTGTATAAACGGGATAGACGTGGTGTGCACTCTTCGAATTGGCGATTTACATGTTCCCCAACTCATACTACTCAGTGTTGTATTTCTTGGTCGCCCTTTACATCGGTAAGGTCCAGTAATTGTAACATGATCGCGTTAGCAACGTTTACTTACTTCGCACTGAAGCGGAAGTAACGGTGAGTGAAGTGACTATCAAACGCATTAAGTTCATCTAACCGAACACTTTGAAGGCAAACACAGTCATTTTGGGAATGTCACTCCCTGGAATTAAATCAGTCCCGCCATTGCGTGGACTATTCCCTCCAGACTTTCCATTGTCAGGTTGCTTCCCGATAAAGGTTCCCAAATTTTTCTTTTCATACTGGTGGGTTTCATCAATTATATCATGTCAAGAACTGATTCTGAAATCGTCGCCAGGATCCCAACTCTCATATTCGAAAGTGATAGATCTCCACATTCTATTTTAGCTGGAATCGGTCGGCTTACAATTCTTCTTCGAAGGTGTATTATTTATTTTGATGACCCTCAACTTCGTTCGGCTTGCACGGGGAAACAAGCCCATGCCGCTCCTTACTCTCTTCTTCCGTGATGGAACCGTGTACTACGCAGTGTAAGTTTCCACAAATATCTTCATTACGGAACGTCCCGAGTAGAAGTGCTTCTTCCACAGTATATTTGGTGCGTTTACGTCTCGTAAAATGCCGTCACATACCCATTTCTGAGACTTGATCACGCACAGCTGCGCTTCTCATCCAAGTGTTGCTTTATGAGTTGGTTAATTCCGCGCTTGCACAAGTTGCGATTGGGTACGATCCCACACCACATCTTTTCCACTCCCACAGCTGATACATATGAAACCTGATAGCTGGCAGTTAACGATGTTCTCAATAATGGTAACCAAGTTCCGCCATACAGTCTATTTACCGGCTCGCTTGGTCTAATATTAGCTTGCATTGCAGGGTGCGCGCCTCGTCCTGAACCTCCGCGCGGCTAGCGTTGGGCGTTCAGATTACGAGACCGTGGAGATGATCAAGTTCGAGAAGCGTAGCCATCTCAAAACTATCGGACACAGTTCTGAGGGAACAGATTCAACACTAAATAGTAGAGGGGATGGAGGGCACCTGCGCATGGGAACGACGAGTATATGGGATGGAGGAGCGTCAACAGAACACGATAGTCATGACATGGAACACGGGATGCCACCAGGTGCTGAAGGATGGATTGCAGAGTGGGAGAGGGTATGATGTAGCTGGGGATGATCAAGAATTGTATTTATTTTATTTCGGATAACATGGGCAGTGCGCCCACATACACAAAAGGCATCTCAAGCCATTGACATGACAGTAGCATGAACCAACGAGGAATTTTCGGACTTAACGCATTGCGGTACTGACAGTCATTTATTCGCACAGGCTTGAGATTCTCGATCATCATGTGGTTCTGCTCTACCCATGATAATAGTCGACGGTCGACAATATGCGCAACTTCATAGGGTAAAGGAGCGAAATATCCTTGACGGCCACTAGTAGTTCTGTTTGTGTCCTGACTTCCGACAAAACAATTAAATCAAGAGACACATGAAGCCTTCCACTGGAAGCTTGAACGACGTGACCAGAATGGTGTACGTCTACGTACGCGTGGGTCTGGTAAGCGGATGATCAGCAAGCTTACCGCGGTCGGTCATTGTTATTAATGATATTGTCAACCTAGTCGTAGGTTTCAGAAATAGAGTATGAAATCGGTGATCTGCCAGGGCACGATGAGTCTGCGTTCCACTGGCATGCAGATTTTACCGAGACCGAAGTCCCCACTAGGCTCTGGCAACTTTGACCTTGGGACAAGGTACGCCACTCCTGCCGGAGGCTTGGGTAGCCTGACTGGTTACGAGTCTAAGTCCACACTCGATTGGCCAGAGTGTCGTCATGCGCATACATGGACATTGGAATACGTAAAGAGAATCTGCACCAAATTATAGGCTCGCATCCAGCCTCCGGGAGGAAGTTATGGCGAGGGAGGGAGGGAGTTAATTCCAACGGAGGCTGGCTCCAACTCAGTCTCAGAAAAGAAAACAAGCTCGAGTACATGTACAGTGATGTTCAAACTCCGAACTTGCTATATGTCAAGATACAGTTTCACAGAAATTGACGAAACAATTGATTCTACGTTCTCTACACTATATGTCGATACAGTCGCGAGACAAACTTTACAGAACGACGAAACCAATGTCCACAGAGCATCCGGTTTGCCTCATGAGAAGCTTTGGAAGTAGTCTTTCGATTTAGCAACTGAAGCCGGCTGTCTGATTATTTCAAGGCATCGACACAGATATCGACGTGGGCACAGGAATAGTTTCTGCCCACGCTACCTCTTGTTATACATGAAGGATGTAGCGGAATCCAACGTGATGGGGAACACACCGGATAGTGCCAGGGAAGCTCTGCGATCGAAAGGCCAAGATTTGACCGTTGTTGGGTCACTCCCATCAAGATTTCCCTAGCATGAAGTTAATTGCTAAGGTGGACCTGTGATTTAACATCCTGAAACCGTGAAATTCGGGTCAAGGTAATGAAATTAGCTTGTGGTATTTGATTCGATCGAGGACGAGTTCGTTCAACGTATACACATCGTCGCGCAGGCGGGGGCGTGGACGAGCGGGCGGAAACAGCGCGCGTTCAATCACGCATACAGGCAGCTATATAAGCGGCGGCTACGTCCGGTGCCGGAAGCCGAAGACTGCAATCACGCTCAAATTTCAACACAAGGAACCCACCAAATCGCGGTCGCGACGAGTACTAGCCAATCGTCTCCCAGCGGTCAACTTTCGACACTTCGCCAGGCTTTCCAAAGTCCGGGGGAAGCCTTGCATACGTATTCAGAATTAGTCTCACGGAGATGATTGCACGCTTCTCTGTCAGTGGCTTTGATCTGTCTAGTCGGCGACGTCCCGCGACTCAGAGCTGTCTTTACAACGAGTGTGTCGTCTTGTTGCGAATGTGGGTCAAAACGCGACGTTTCTGCTCCGTGGGGGTGGTTGGGACATGAATAGGAGTTACGGTATCACTTTCGGTGTCAGAGCCAATTCCTCTTGAGGGGCGTAGAGGCCAAGGTAAGGAATGAAGTAGCAAGCATTGCACTGTGAAACCCCCGGGGCCGGAAACTCCGACGAAAAAAGTATGAATTGTCCATTTCATGCGTGTACAGTATGAATTCGGGCTGAATCGAAATCGGGATGAAATGGGGGATGAAAATCGTCATCCACTAAAGTAGCCAGTTAACGTATGATTTTCGTACGTCCGAATGTTTGCCATGTTTTGGGAAAGACATCCGGACTTTCATACCTTGAGCGGCGAGTATTCCATACCATATCTGCATGGATATCATATACCGTGCATCATAAGAGTGTATTTCATACGTTTGCTCGAATAACCTGAGACTTAAGGTCATATTAGCGGACAAATTATGTACTATTCATCCACAAACTCCGCACGAGCCATGGGTCCGCTGCGATCGATGATGAACCATTGCCCCATGTGGTCTTTCACCCTCCCAATGACACATTGCACGGAAGCTAGGTCGACAACTTCAATGTCTGCCATATCTTTGTAGAATCTCATTCCGTCGGAATTTGCGGGACTGGCATTGATACGCTGGATGGCGGCAAGAAGGATGGTTACCGGACGTTCGAGTTCGAGTTCCGTTGCTGGTTTCAAACGCACGACGATGATGCGGCGCAGTTGTCCGAAAAAGTCGCGCGGTTCGTACTCCGGAGCACGTCGCCTCTGTCGAGCGTAGATATCGACAAGTAGTTCATACTAAAATTCGTCAGCATTGAACCAACATTGAGAAGTAACTTTTTACCCTAACGTAAGATGCGTCTCGATTCCCGTCTCCGAATCGCACCAGGTCGCGCGCATGCATGGTATCTCCACCTCCCAGCCGTCGGACCTTCCCCCATTGTTCTAGTACACCATCAGGTATGTGATTCTTTGCAATGGCGACGCTGACGTTGAACCGGGTTGCGAGACAGGCTGCAACCTTATGCCGTAATCCAGTACTCTCGGAGAGGTCCGTTTTCACTTTCGGAGGCATAAGGACACTTTGAGGATCTTGCATCAAATTTATAAGAGATGACACGAGCCCAGAAGTTAATATGAGCTCACATTCATTGCAAAAAAAATCCCCGGCCTTGATATCAACGGCTGGTGGTGACAAAGAAAGTTCCGCGGTGAGATTGTAGATTAATTTTATCTGGGATAACTGGGCTTTCTCTTCGACGTGTGTATCCATGCTCGCAAATGGGAAACGGCGGCTGCGAATGGCAGGGCGAAGCGAACCACAGTAACGCTCCATTACAAAGGCCCATGCCGTCCAAACTGGTCCAGCTGCTTCGATATAGTCGGCGATGTGGAGAAGTCCGTGAAGGGTAATGGGACAGGTTGAAATTCGTGCGGGGTCCGATCTGTAGTACAGACTTGAAACTTTTCAGTGACGTCGCGAAAACGACAGATATATTGGTATTTACCTTTCAAATTCCGTCACCCAATCCCTAAATCCATCGCGAACTTTAGAAATTTCATCCTTTGATATCTCGAACTGGAGGCAAATGTGCAGGAGCTTTACGAGCTTGAGAAAGTGTGTATAATACGAGATGTCTTGAAAGCGTTGGTGAAGAAGGGCTGGAGCCAAGTACAGACTCCAGAAAGACCACGTTTCCGCCGTAAAATACTGCTTCTCCTTTGCGATGTTGGGTACACGAGCACCAAATGCAGACGGTATTGTGTGGCCAGATTCTGCAGTTGCAGTACCAATTGCCTCCCAAACTGTCGGCGGTAAAACATAAGGATCATCCGATCCGAGCTCCTTGAAATTCCCTGTGAACAGAAGAACGAGGTTTGGCACAAGGTTTAACCAAATGAGATGCATGAAATCGTAAGGAAACGAAAACGGAAATGACAGAGACGAAAGAGCACTGAGCAGGGGAAGGCCGTTGATCCCGTACTCCTTGCTTAGCTCCTCTTCTACAGTGGCATTTCGCGCAAACTGGACCTCTCGAGCCATCCTGATGAATTCCTCATGAGTTCGGAGTGGTAAGTCATCGCCAGTGTATTGTGGAGGGCCACGCGCATTTGGAATTTGACGCCGGTCCAGTGGGACGTAATAGGTCTTTGATGGCGGAACTCGAACCGCGGGTATGTTGCACGTTCGGCAGGGACGCATGCCGTTGTGTCCCTTTATCCTCATCACCATCGACACCGCTGGCAAGTCTCCAAACACCAGAATCAGATACGCGTGCAACGCGAAGAGGACGAACGCGAGCGCATCAAATGCTTTAACACCACACTCCAGCTCAATAAGCTCTTCGAAGGCTGGATAGAGGAACGAATCTAAATCCCAAGGTTTCTTTGGCCCAGGAATGACGCCAAGAGAGATCACGTTGTCCTGCTGGAATCGAATGTCGGGAGGAAGATTGTAGTTCACGACGAGAAGCGGCCATGCTGTCTGCTTCCGGCTCTTGAAAGGACCAAAGCCGTCGGTTGTCAGACCAAGTGCTATATCGCGTGAGTCTGAAAAAAAACGGTGTCCTTGCGATTCGCCGTTGACGAGAACCTCCTTTTCGAGCAGGCTACGGTAATGCGAACCATCGAAGACATCGGTCGTTTCGCCGTCTTCGCTGGAATGCTCGTGCGCGCGATAACGCATTTTTGTCGCGTAGTCTTTATTCCCGCAGAGGGCCTGGAGACGAGGGATTAATGGAAGGTACGAGAAGATTTTCCGAGGCCTCCCGTCATTGCTGTAGCGCTTTTCATTGCATTTTGGGCAGGTATCGAGGTCTTTGTACGGGCCAACGAAGCAGACACAACTCCGAACACAGCAATGGTATTCGACGCGTTTGAAGCCTGATAGAAACTCGACGCGCCGCTTTATTCGTTTCAACGTATCGAGAGACTCCCGCGGGAATGCCAGGCGCAACTTTTCAAAAGCTTTCTCACTCAGATGTTGGTCCACTCGTAGTGCAAAGGCACGAAGGATGGATTTATCATTTTCGTCTAACTCGGCTTGGGCCAGGTCAATCAATGGAAACTAATTGAATGAGTGGATACGCACTGTTTTGATGTGCCTCGATCTCAAACGCCTCTCCGATCAAGTCACCCATTGTCAAACCATTCTGCCCAAGTTCAACTTCTGTTCTGTCCCAGAACTCTCGCTCAACCTCGTCATCCAAGGCTTCTTCCTCCCCAAGATTTTCTTCGTCACCCTCGTCATCGGATTCAGACTCACTGTCAGCGGTCAGATTGGATGGCCGGTTCCACCTCTCCCTCCCAGCAATGGTCTCCGCTAACCGTGAAGAGCGACGCCGATCTGACGCCAGTGGGTCATTGTCAGGTTCTTCATTCTCTGCAATGTCGATGTCCATATCATCTGCAATATCGACATGTGGCTCTTGTGTTGGCACAGCTGCAGTTGGCACGTCACCAATAGGTGCATTATGTCGAGAACGAGGAAAGGGGGCTGAGATTTGGTAGTCAGTTTCCCCTCGCAAATATGCGCGCTCATTGAGGACTGCGGCGGCTGTTCGAGCGGGTCCCTCCCCCCTCAAGTGCTTTCGTTCTGTCTTCGGGTCAACCAGTTCCCCACAGCCGCAGCCACAAGGTCCTCTCATTCCTGGTGAGCGAGCGCGAATATTTTCGTTGCGACGAAATCTGAGACATTCGGCTTAACTCAGCAAAATTCCGATTCATCCCGCATCGCGATCACGTGGTGCAACACGACGAAAAACCATGCGCTCTCGAGAGCTGTAGATCCGAGTCACGCATGATATAAGGGCGGAGTTTTCAACCGAACCAAACCAACCACCAATTCAACTTCAACTCCAACCACCATCATGGCCCCGAAACGCGCTCAACCACCCACCAGCGCCGCTCCACCCAACAAGACCGCCGCCAGCGCAAACAAGGAAAATATCACCACCAAAGCAGCAACTACGAAGGCGGCGGCAAAAGCAAAGAAGAACGCGACGCGCGCGGCCAATCCTGGTGGGTGCCTCCTGCATATGTGCGTGATTGCTAACCCAAAATTGTTATCAGCTGCGATGCAGACTTTTACAGATGCCATGGCGGCGGCGGCAGCTAATGCACCTCAAATTGTCGTGCAACACGCCGGCAGCGCTGCGGACACCACGTTCAACAACATGGCTCTTACAATTTCTGCTGCTGCCACCAATCCAACGATCAACACCGATGAAAATGCTACCAACATTGTCACCAATGCCAATGCAACACGTGCTGGCGCTTCAGTTCCACCTATCGACCCAACCCTGCTTGTAGGCGACGTAGAGAAACTTCAACGTGAGTGAGCTTTCCCTTAGTTGATAAACCCTGTCAACTTAAATTTTGGCGAAGAGGAGCTACGCGATGCAAGGGAAGCTCTCGCCGCCGCCAACGTGGCTACTGCTACTGCGAACGCTGCCGCCGCCGCCGCCGTCAACCCCGCTACTACTACTGCAAATGTCACTGCTGCCGCCAACATCGCACCAAATGCACCTACTGCGATGACAGTTGCCAACGTGCCCGATGATCAGGCTGCGGAAGTTTTTCATCCCGGCACCGGATGTGCTGGGAACGGATTTAATCTGCAGGAGGAGATGGGCCTTGCGGGGGATGACGATAAGTATTTGGCTATCCGCGTATGCTTTTCATTGTATTGCGGCTATTATTGCCAGTGTTGACAAATTTTCCTAGCGTGCACTGAATGGCATCGTCAATCAATCTGGCCTTGATTGCAAGAAGACATGGCCGAAACAGTCCAAAATCGTGATTGCTCGTGTCTTGCTCTTGGTACGTTGACCTCCTCCATCACTACGATTGAAGCTTATTTTTCCGCTTCCTCTCCAGGCTCGTCAGAAGATTCCGTACCTGCGCCGCTTCCACCAAGACTGGGCTACCATCGAATACATGCGCGGCCGTTTCAAGAATCAACGTCAATACGCAGTCAGAATCACGAAGAAAGTCAACAGCGAACTCGTCGCCGATGGTATTGGTGGTGACGAGCTCGCCATTGGGGTTGGAGCAGGTGGCGGCAATGCCTAGCTCACAGCGATATTTTATTTCCCAAACTCTAGTATCCTCGAGACTATGAATAAACATGCGGTTATCGTGTACAATTTGTGTGAAAATCATCCGACGTCCTCACATGTCTTTGGCTGAAAACCACGACCTAAAAGTGGACCTAGCACTACCTTAAGGCATGAATTTTGGGCCAGGAAACGGCGTACTATGTTGCCGAAGGACGCATGAAATACAGCCCGTCAGCGCAATTCTCAGACGTGGACAAACGGGAGTTTTTCGTCGAGATTTTCATACTCAAGCTCATCACTTGAATGGCTGAAATTACTGTAACATTCCTACGGTAGACGCATGAATCTCATGACTATAACGGGGGCTAAATTATGGGGATTTCATACTCTGCGACGTGCACAGTGATTGACGCGATAAATTGAAGCCTAAGCGACCACAAGTTGACTTGACATAAAAGGCAAGTTCGGACTTTGAACGTCACTGTACACTTAGAATCTGAGCGCCTTGTCAATGCCAACATGTCATGTCCCAGAGACTGGTAAGCTTTATGGAGGTGAAAATGGACATAGAGCAATGGTGGGATCATGCGCGTCAACGGGAGATCAAGCCAGGCTCTGCAGCTCGCTCGCACCGCCGTCATCGTTCGGCACGGCGCCGACGAGGTTTGGGTTGAAAAAAAAAGTCAAAAACAAAATATCGTCATCCGCAAGATCAGCTCGTTTCCGCCACATTGGTGATGGTCACATTTTTGAAAAATTTCCGGACTGAATCGTTGATATTTTCTAAGTGCCGTTTGCCATTTTGGCGGGCTCCAGCCAAAAGGTTGACCAAGTGTCCCAGGCCGCTCGCAAGCTCGCGGACTTCAAGCTCCGCTTTGATCAGCTTGCGAGTGTGCCTGGCCACGCGAGGCTAACCTTCCCCCTTACTCTTTGCTCGGATTAGACCCAACGGAGGCTGGTTACGAGCCTAACCAAATTATTCCAGCGCTCATTGGGAACGCTTATAGCGACGAGCAGGTGATTGTTACTCCGGTCTTTTTTAACGTGCTTCTTTCCTGATTGACAGACCATTTTGATGGTAATAGTTGTATTCTGTCACCCCGGATGGCCGAACTCCATTTCCATGACGCTTCAAATCCGATAGCGTTGTACACATGTCCCGCCCAGGAATATGACCATATGGACTACTTTCAAGTCAGATATACACCACGGTGGGGTTACGCTATTCTCGAGGAACTTGTTCCTGTCTATCGATATCCCTTCCGATCGCTTACAATTTTGGCGTTTCACATTTTCGGCTAGATAATAAAAGCAACGGATTGTATAAAGGACCAGATCGTGCTTCACGACCCCACCTCAGCTCGCTCATTCTTCCGTCTTATGTCTGCAATTCCGATTGAGGCATTGCCCAAGCTTGTCCGGGATGCGCGTATTGCGGACGTTAGCGGAGGTTCGTACGCGGGCTCAAATTCGTGTAGCAGAGGAGATATTATACTGACCAGATACATAGTTGCCGCATGTGCTTGCCTCTTTTACGATATATTTATAACAATCGACCAGGAGGTATGCACTAGTAATTTATTTGACATCGTGCACAGTCAAGTCTAATGAGATTCAAAGGTGGAATATATATGGAAGTTTGTCACTCATCGTAACTGTCGATCGGCAGTGTACGACGTTCATCCGGTCATAAATACAGGTCACGCTGGACATTACCAAAAGTCCTATATTTGTTTGCACGTTACTTTGCGGTGTTCGTACAAATGTTAGTAGTCTGTTTTGTCATTGTGAGTTTGCTGATTTGCCAAAAGTCTGGCTACTGCAGGTCTGTTTCAAAGGCAAAATCGAGTATCATTCGAGTAGTACTGAACTTCGGTAGAGTCAACAAGTCTGAAAGTCACGTCTACTGTGTGTTAAATTTTTTTTCTGTTGCCGGACTCATTTATGAAGATTGATATGCAGATGTGCGTTGCCTTTCATGGTGGCAATTACGAGTCTCACTTCATTCAGTTGTGCTGGTTGGGCATATTTTGAGGGCATGTAAGCACTTTCTGCGGTATGCACATCCTGTGGTGAATTTTGCCTAACAAACAGAACTGGACAAATGCTTGTGATGGGTGTTGAGCTGCTGTTAATGCTACGAGTTTGGGCATTGTACAAACGCGATAGACGAGGTATGTACCACCCGAACTGGCATCTACGAAGTTAACCCACCCCGCCAAGTGCTTTGTCTATTGGTCGCCATTTACCTTGGTAAGCACCAATTAAATGTGGCAAGAAACCTATTTACCTAAAGTCATAGCTGAAGTAACAGTGAGAGCCATGACCTTCAAATGATTCATATTCATTGATTCTGATGCGGCACTGACTTGAAGGCCAACACTGTTATTTTGGGCATGTCCCTCCCAGGGATTAAATCAGTGCCCCCCTTGCATGGACTTTTCCCTCCAGACTTTCCGCTGTCCGGCTGCCTGCCAACAACGGTGCCCAAATTTTTCTTTTCATATTGGTACGTCGCAATCATGCCACGTCACGATCTGCCCTCTGAAAACGTCGTTAGGATCCCAACTCTCATATTTGAAAGTGATCGTTCTCCATTCTTTTATAACTTGCTGTCGGTCGGCTCACCTATCTTCTTCGAAGGCATATTGTTCATTTTGATGTGCATTAACTTCGTTCGCCTTGCTTGGGAAAACCAGCCCATGCCGCTCCTTACTCTCTTCTTCCGCGATGGGACATTGTATTATGCTGTGTAAGATATTTCTTTTCTCGTCGATTGTGGGGTCATCCAATCTGAATTGCGTCTTCCAAAGTATATTTGGTGCGGGTTTATGTTGTGAAATGCTGTCACAATATCATTCTGAGATGACATCGCGACAATTAGCCGCCCTTCTCATCCAGACATTGCTTTACGAGTTGGTTAATTCAGCACTCGCACAAGTTGCCATTGGGTAAGATCCAGCGTTAAATGTCGTTTTGCAACCTTAATTGCTTATATGCACTGTGACAAACCCGAAAGCTGGCAGTTAACGATGTTCTCAATAATGGTAACAACATTTCATTTTCCAGTCTGTTTACCGACTCGCAGTCTGACCTTGGGTTTCCACTACAGGGTTCACGACTGGTTCTGAATCTCAGAGCAGCGAGCGATGCGCGTTCGAATCCAGAGACATTGGAATTGATCAAATTTGAAGAAGGCAGTTATCTCAAAACGACTGGTTACAGATCCGGGGGAACTAATTCGGTACTGACAAGTAACAGAGGGGATGGTGGAAAGTTCCGAGTCGGGTCAACGAGTTTCTGGGATGTGGGAGCGCCAACAGAACATACAATTCATGACATGGAATGCGGGACGCCGCCAGATGCTGACGGATGGATTGCTGAGTGGGAGAGGGTATGATTGAGGGTCATGCAAAAATGTGCACGTTGATATCTGGTGCTGATCGGTAATTGTACAGCAGTATTAATTTGTTTAGGAATGCGTGGCAGCGTGGATGCAAAGCAGATCATCTCAATCGGACAGACGTACAAGAGCGAAAACATTTGTGGCATTCGGTGCCGACGGTCGTTTCGTTTCCAGATCAGGCTGGACTTTGGGGTTTCGAGAGTGAGAACTTCCCCACAAAGATTTGATGCCGCATGCAAGAGGCACTAACCGGTTGCAATTGGACGATCGATGAGGTAAATATATTTTTACACTCACTGAAACGATCACCGATCTCTGTCGTAAAAAAATAACACCATCAATTAATTTCCCCCAGTTCCGTGAGAGTGCGCGAAAATATATCGTCAAAGTATTTTTTGATTCCGAGTGTGTCGAGCGCGCTGGGCAGGTCAACTGCGCCATTGACCGGAATGTCTTCTAACCATTCCTCGAGCCGCTCCGTGCCAATAGAGAGGATGCTTCGCAGTCGCGTTCGATCCGTTTGGCTGACGGGTGATGGTTTGGTCGTGAAGGCTGAATCCACGGGTACGACAATATCGACGCCTGTGAGCATTTCGGCATCCCAAGCCTGCGCATGCAAAACCGTGAGCCATCCTCTATCGAGTTCATCGAGGAACCGAAGAAGTGTAGGTAATTCCTGAGATGTGGGCTCATATCCAATAATGGATGTAAGGCTTTCATTCGTGAGACGCAGAAGAAGCATGGTGCGGAGCGATGCTTGAGGGTAGATTGGTTGTATCAACATGATAACGGTGAGGAGTGGATGCATTGTTCCTAAATACGAGGTCAACGTAGGCAAGGTTGTCGGCGGATGGTTTCTGTTTCGCAATCGGCAGATCGGTGAAAATTCTGTGGTTCTAAAAACCTATCGATACCTCTTCTTGTATCCTCGTGTAATTTCCAAAAATTGTTCATCAATATAATCAATCAGTTTACGTTCTTGCGATGCAGAGAGTGGACGCAAAGGAGAACTTTCTGACATTTCTGCGTCCTGGTTTTCATGGCCAAGAGGTGGTGATGGTGTCATTACGGTCAGCTGTAAGAAGCAGTATCCCGATTCGGCGATGTGGCGTTCGAGTTTCTTACCAGATGCTCAGAGCGAATGTCTCTTGGTTAAGATCAAAATTATTACCATAACTTATCTCACACATGTAGCGTTCACCGCCGTTCAATATGCATCAAATCTCCACGATCAGAACCATGGGACTGCTGCTCAAGATTATCCAAGGCTCAGCGCCTCCGAGTCAATCTATGGTTTCCACACGCATATGCATCATGATGTCAAACGATATTATGTTCTCATGAACAAGTCGCGGGGTAGGGATGCTTTATGTCTGTGTATGTGATCTTGTCCACGCGCCAACGTGTTCTGATCCCCCCATTCACCGGTGGCATGGATGATACGACGAAACTTCCCCATGCCGAGCGTCCTCGAGTTCCACATACCGTCCATGCATGCGCCGAGAAGAATTCGAAGCTGGGCTGTATCTGTATGCTTACATTGTCAGCTGGATAATCGCGATGAATCCAGCGTGTGCGTGGGCAAGAGCTGGTTTTACCCGATACGCTAGAGGCCGGATGTCGTTCATACATAATTTGATGGCGAGTTGTGACAGTAATTCAACGAGCACTCGTGGTGCACGGTGATATGCTTCCCTGGGTATTTGCACGAAGAAGTCCAACATCATGGTTCAGCAACAGTCCCCAGACAAACGACATCTACGCCTGGGGAAGTGGAGTCTACAATGTGCTGAGGGAACCAAGGACAAATATCGTCCGCCCATTTTAGTCGAGTTGAATTGACTAGGTTTGCGTTCTCCGGCGAGGTGGGAGACAAAAGTCCCTCACATGTTACAGTCAGGCCGCCAACAAGCTTCACAACGTCGAAATCAATGATAGATCCCGAAATAAAATGTGGAACCAACCCACATGATGTGCGTAGTCCATAGCACACAACGCGAAGCACTCGTTGCCTTCGATTCGTTCAGGGAGCCTCCTTAAACTCACCAGAGCACGGGAGAAGTGAAGATGAGCTTTCTGCTGGTTCTCGAGCTGCCATACATGAGCTTTGCCGGAGGTGTTAAATGTGACATGTGGAAACTCACTGTTGAACATGCTAATCCCTCCCGTTCACTGATAAGATATGCTTTATAGTCTGGGTAGAAAATGTCATGGGTCGGAATAGAGTCGTATTCAGGTCTCATGGCCCATTTGTATCGGATCATAAAATTCGTCCATCGTCGCCTAATATCATACTTAGGTGGTTGTAGCGTGAGCTGCCAATTAGTCAGCACATGTATTACGACCCAGTCTCAAACCCTACAAAATATGATCCTGCGGACATATGGGCTAGAGCGGAAGCGTAATCGGCTTGAAACGACAGGTAACGGTACGCTGACGTGCCTGTATGCCTCAATAAGCCGCGACAATTCGACGGCAAAGGTGAAAATTAGCATACCGCGCGGAACAAACTCTATCAACTCCCTCAGCAGGCGTTCGTGTGCACCGAGAATGCCAAATAGGTACCAGTAAGCAAAAGGTCGCTCATGGGCGGAGTAGAGTTCAAGCTCGAACCCTGATAATATGATGTCCCGGATGACACCGATGCGCCAGTGTAGAATCGCTTGTGGTACACATTCGCAGATCTGCGCATCTGCAAGACCCTAAAAGGCGGTGAGAGAGCCGACATAAATAAGTCGGAGACAGATGACCTTCGGTCTAAGTTTTCCAATCAAAATCATGGATGCATTATACAATACATGCCATTCCAACGCGGTTTTCATCATATGTCGACGATTACGTGCGCGGTTATGATACAAAGCCCATATATGTTGGACGAGAAGCTGATTTTCAAAAGATAGTAAGAATTGGCACGCCAACCAATCTAAACTTTAGCTTACTTTTGAAATGTCTCGTTGAATATCATCATAAATGCGTAGAGCAAGTGGGTCGGATTGATGTTGAACAACATGGTTAAGGAGGGTGAGTGGCGCATGGACGATTTCCAAGAAGAACCGATCGACAAGCCAGAGATACGGAAGGTGATTGAAAAGTGTTGTTCCGTTTGAAAAAATTGACTGAGAAATATCCATCTATTATACCATACATGCCGGAAATGTAGTTCACCCACCTGCATTGCGGAGCGTAGGTATGGTATACGTCTACATTGCCACTTGGGTTGACACGTTCTAAGATTTGATACAACCTAAACAAATACATGTTAGATGCGGTTCCGCAGCTCAGAAGGAACAGGCATCGCACTTCCCAAGCAAGCAGACATTCGCAGGATGCTGCTTTTGAAAGTTCTTCACAACCGTCCAACAAGCCTTGCAGAGATATCCATACATCCTCTTGAGGAGGTAACAGTAGTGGTTTTAATGGCATGACTGAGTGTAGTTTCCGTGTGATGAATGGATCAAATGCTTCATGTGCAGGAGAAGATGCAGATGGAGTAGGAATGGGATGGGTTAATACATATTCTAGATGTCGTCGTGCTTCTAACAATAGTGGACCGATTGAGATTGCTTTTGTTGTTATGTCTAGGGAGAATATTTTTAATATAAACTGCGAGCTCGTTCAGTGAGGCGCACAGATGAATAATGTCGATCTTACCTTCCGAAGTCTAATTCGGTGCTGTAAGTCGGTCATGAAAGAAGTGCCTAGGATTTCATGGGTTTAAGTCGGTGATTGGAAAGGAGAAAATACGAACTTGGGTCAGTTTCGAGCCAATTTTCAGCATGTTCAAGGGTCTCGATCACGAGGTGTGGTATGATTCCTTCACAAAGCGGTATATCGGCCTTCTCGCCTTGCCAATCCTCGGTCTGCAAACGTGAGTTGTGCAAAGTTTAGCGATTGGAAATGGTTTGACGCGTACATCGTGCACGTTTCCCTTATTTAACTCTCGATACGCCATGTCACAACACTTCACCATTCCTAATACACCAGCCCTGATGACGGTGGTTATGAGCTCAGTCGGTCTATCGTGGAAGTCATTAGTAGAGTTTGGTCGATTTGCTTTGTTTGGTTTGATTTCGGCGAGGTGGTGCACGTAAAGACACGAGTGCACTGTCTGCGATAGTGTGGTTCCTTTATGCCACTCCATCTTTACGCAAAACGCAATAAGACGCGTCGAGTTCATGATGACGGCGGCAGAGTACACACACCTCGCATGCAAATGTTCTATCCAATATCCAGCAAACTTCTTCCGGAAGCATCGGGGTCAATGGATCGAAATCCCGCCGTAGATCTTGGTCGGTAAGCAATGCACCACTGTCCATGCGAGAATCACCGATCTTCGCAATGCCGAAGATGAGGACTGCGTCCATCGCGGACCATACAGAAATATCGTACTTCTATTGCACTCATGGCTTCGTTGAGCGAGAAGCCTGTGGCCATCAACATATCTCCTTCCTGCATGACTGTGAACAGGGGTGATGTAAATTCCGCGTTGCAAACAATCAGAACGATTTACGCACCTTCAGAAGCGTCAATGAACAGTTGCGAAACATCTCTATATCTATCTTCTGACTCTTGCTGCATCGCAGCGAGCGGATGGCTTTTGAAGATATTGGGTCAAGTGCAAAAAAAGTTGCTTCCTAATTTGGACACTAACGGGTTTTCATCATTTCATGACATCGAGGACGCTCTTGAAAGCGGCCTCCATTACAAGGACCAGCACGCGTCTGAAAGCCCACGAAGCTCGACCATGGTGTCCTGTACGCGCAGAAAGACGGTATAATAGCTCAGCCACTCAATGCGGGACTGTTTTTTCTGGAATTCAACCAACCGGCATTCCTCACGTTTGCTTCATTTTCATGTACACTTTGCTGCTCAATTGACGATTGTAGCTAGGGAATTACCTTGGAGCATTCTCAAACTGGGTCAAATTGCAAAATGATGCTTCTTCGCAAAGCCAATTGATATTTTCGATTGTTGGTTGGCATGCCTTGACATTACCTCAAAATCCAAAAGAACTGCTCCATTCGAGGCATGATATGCTCGCCGCGCTGATCTCTGTCGGACTTGATCCAAGCAAAGTGATTATTTTCCACCAGGATCAGGTTAGAAATGCTACTGTTTTTCATGAAGCGGACTTAACGAACTTCGCCAGAATCCCGACCATGTCGAATTAGCGTGGATACTGAGTTGTATAACGCCCATCGGTAAACTTCGCCGTATGACAACATGGAAAGTGCGTCACATTCATTCATTTCGGTGGCATCGACACTCACAAGTCCACGCAGGCTAGACTGGCAGCTTCGCGCAATGCCAACGCTGAATCGGAAGTCGACGAATCCATGTTAAACACCGGTTTATTTACATATCCTATCTTACAAGCAGCCGATATTTTAGCCTATAGGTGAGTTGTAACCACTTTCCTAGGAGTGTTTGATTTACGTACCGGCTAGAGCTAATCTTGTTCCTGTTGGAGAAGACCAACAGCAACATCTCGAATTGAGCCGTGATATAGCGGACACATTTAATCGCACCTATCATACAGACTTGTTTCCTTTACCTCAGCACATAATCAGTAAGTAATGATTCTCGATATTTACAGCATTAATTTATTATTTTTAAAGCCCCTTCAAAACGCATATTATCTCTCAAGGATCCTACATCGAAAATGTCGAAATCTGCCGTGGATGTCCAATCCCGAATTCTTCTCACGGACGAATACCCTCAGATCCGATCCAAAATTCGTGCAGCAGTCACTGATTCCATCGCAGGCATAACTTATGACCCAGCCGGTCGTCCAGGCACATCTAATCTGCTGACCATTCTGGCTGGTTGTACAGATACCAACGTGTCAGATGTTGCGAAGCGATACGAGACGAAGGGGCATGGTCAGCTTAAGGCGGATGTTGTAGAGGCGGTGGAAGAGCTCTTGAAGGCGCCCAGAACAGAGTTTAACAAGCTTCGGGGAGAGACGAAGTACTTGGCATCTGTTTCTGAGAGTGGGCTCGGGAAAGCCCGCTCCATCTCACAAAGGACCTTAGCTGAGGTTCGCCGTTTGATTGGCCTTAGTCGCATGCCCTAGTATTATTATTTTAGTTCGAATTGTTTGGCTGCGAGCTTCGATGCAAATAACCGTCATGGACATCCGCTTTCCAAACTCGGCAGGCTACCATGTCTGTCACTAACATCAAGCCGGTCGTTGTTCTGACAATCGCAGGGTCAGACTGCAGTGGAGGAGCAGGTATTCAGGTAGCAGGTTCCTTGTCACCAATGGCGACTAGCTCATTACTGGTTTCCAATGCAAGGCAGATTTGAAGACATTCACGGCTTTGCAATGTTACGGCACAAGTATTCTAACAGCTCTAACAGCACAGAACACGGTAGGAGTGGATGCCGTTCATGCCCCGCCTCCTGAATTCGTCAAGCAACAAGTTCGTCTGTCTTGGCCCGACAATGGATTAAATTGATACTCAAGGCGGAAAATGACATAGTTACTCTGTGTGTTGACAGACATGGACGTCCACGGAATCAAAACCGGGATGCTTTATGACGAAGCAAACACTCGTGCAGTCACTTCAACGCTCAAGTCATTTTTTGAATCTAGCGAGAAGCCTATGCCGCCACTAGTCGTGGATCCCGTCTCGGTGTCTACGTCCGGCCACACCCTTCTTACACCCGAAGCAGTCAAAATTGCTTCCCAAGAGCTCTTCCCACTGGCATCTCTGATCACACCAAACAAAATGGAGGCACAGATGCTCTTGGGACTCTACGGTCACAGGCATGCCATTGCAACGCTCGAAGATGCATTGAACGCTGCAATCATATTGAGCAAATGTACCCAATCGGCGATTTTGTTGAAGGGTGGCCATCTTGCGGTTAACAAAGCGGACATAATGAAGATTGAGATGGATGATCCGGACGTGGCTGTGGAGTGGAGTCGTTCGACTTCAAGCACGCATATATTGCGCGGCACCAACGACCTCGCGGAGTCTTTCGTGGTGGATGTGTTAGTGGTCTCAAAATCTGGAACGGACGCTCTTCGTGCACCCGCAGATAGAATCCACAAGTACGCACGGGACAGGGTGTACGCTCAGTGCAGCTTTGGCGTGTTACCTTGCAAGTGGAAGCACCCGTAATTCACGCCTTTGCTATAAATGTTGTGTTCCTCGTGCTGAATATCAATCATGCTATAGTTGTCGAAGCAGCGAGGCTTGCAGCCCAATACACGCTTCTGGGCATCGAAACCGCGCACCCTTTGGGTAGAGGTCACGGACCACTTAATCATTTGCATTCCCTGTCACCGCGACTGATAGCACCGTGGGCGAAATTTTCCGCGTATTGCGGATGATTGCTCATTATTATACGAACAGACCTACTCCTTCTGATCCTTTCCCTGTCACGCGCCTCCTCGTTCAGTCCAATGCAGACGTATGGAAAGAATACGTAGAACACAAATTTGTGAAGCAATTAGGAATGGGCGTATTGCCAAGGGAGTGCTTCGTACATTTCATCAAGTACGTCATCTTGCGTGCATCACTAGAATGCCCTTACCATCCTCAAGACAGGATTATCACTACTTGAAGTATTACGCACGAGCGTACGGGTCAGTGACATGGGGTTCATTTCCAGAAATATCGTTCATTTCAATTTAGGCTGCTTCTGGCGAAATCGCGTTCATATGCCATGATTACCTCTGCTGCATCCACAATCCAAAACGTCCTCCGTGAAGTATCGACGATGCATAAAGTATTTTGCAAAGAATGGTCTATAACTAGTGAAGAGTTAGAATCAAGTCCGGAGTCTCCAGCCACGACTGCGTACGGTGCATACTTACTGGACGTCGGTCTCCACGGTCAGTTAACGTTCCGAGGCACTTGAGATCTGATTTGAACATAACGGAGCGTTTAATTATGATAAGGTGACGATAGCAAACTTCTGGTGGCTCTTGCTGCATGTCTTCTTGGCTACGGCGAAGTTGGTTTATGGATTAAGGCGGAAGCGGCAGCGGAAGACACATGGGTGACATTGGAGGGTAATCCGTATCTGCGTTGGATCGAAGATTACTCGGGTAGGGATTACCAAAATGCTGTCAAGCAGGGTATCGGTGGGTGTTTTCGGGTCTTATTCGACTTACATCCTTATTGAAGGACCTGCAGAAATTTTAGAAGAGATTGTGATCAAGGATCCACCTTCTACACTCCGTCTTGCGCAGTTCAAGGAAGTGTGGAATAAATGCACGAGTTTGGAGAAGGGGTTCTGGGACATGGCATTGACATTAACATAGAAGATAAATGCGTAGAGTGGGCGAAATAATGTAAAGGTTCCAATGCTTTCGCGGGTGGTGGTCTGGTGCAGCAATCACTTCCCTTCACCATTTGAACTTGATGCTTCAAGTTCGGGAAGTGCCTTGGCCTTTCGTTTCTTGCCAGTGCTACTCTTCACCTTTGCGCTCGGACATAGACCAGCGGCACTTAATGAACACTGTTCACATTTCGGATTTACAGGAATGCAGATGGTCTGTGAAAGAAGAAACTGAGTGTCCGCGTTGGTAATAATTCCGAGCCCTTCACCTGTCCGAAACCAACGAGGAGATGGTTGATTTCCCGATGATATTCTTTCGGGAGCCAGGACTGAAGGTTCAGCCTTCACGAACAGATTAATACATTTAACAGACGGAAGAATAAATTATCCCACCTAGTTTCTTCAGGATTTTTGGTGGCAGGTTTATGCCAACCTAATCTATTAGTGATGCGGTGCACATGAACATCCACTCCAATTCCAACGTTCCTATTAAACAGAAAATCAGTTGTCAAAGCTTGAGAAGTGGGATTGGGACAGACAAGTCCCATGCGGAATGCAGTGCCAGGAATGCCATTTTCGGGCCGACACCTGGCAGAGAGCATAGGTCATCGACGGTCTTGGGTACATCAGAGTCGAACTCGTCTCTGAGTTTGACGGCAGTTTGTTTGATATATCTAACCAAATAAATGGTATCAATGATAAGCATCGGAAATGATGTGCTCACTGAGTCTTCCTTCGCCAAAACCCAACTTTTGCAATGGCTGAAGAGATCGTAGTCTCTTCGGCTGAGATAATTGAGTCTACGCTTATTGTGCCGCCAAGTGCATCTTTCAATGCGGCAATGGCAGCCGAAGTCACTTCATCTTTCGTTTGTGAAGAGAGCATAAGGGAGATCAGAGTCGTGATTCTACGGTTCTGCAAAGATGACAGTTTCAGTGTCCAACCAAAGACACGTGGAGACATGTAAGATGGGACCTTGGGATCCATCTCTGAGAGGCCGAGTTGGTCGCACCCCATAGTATCTACAGGTGCAACAATGTTGTCACGCATCTTCTTTATTGACTTATACGTCTCCTCCCAACGCTGGGGAGTGGGATGAGGAGTATCGAGAGCAACACGAACAGGCTTCCCTTTCTTTGGTGATGGTGACGCAGACGATGTAGCCTTACGGCGTTTAACTGGAGTAGCCACCACATCGGCCTGAGTTTTCGATCCAGAGTTATTTGAAGAAATAGCATCTTCAATATCGGGAAGATTGTCCACGTGTTCTTCGAGCTTTAAGCGTTTTGACCTCCGAGGAGACTCGGATGACGTGCCATTGGCCGACGGATTCGGCTCATACAGCATCACGGACGCGTGATAAGGGCTCGGTCGCGCTGCAATTAGCGCTGCAGCTGATGATGCACTCCGTCGCATAAAAGACATGAGGTAGTTCTGAAGAATAGCAATTGTCGGAGTTGACACGACGATTATTTGGTCAAAAACGCGGTTGCCAAATACGGATGCCTATTTGAACGACCAGGCACACGTCTCCATCGAGCTCCATCCCTGACAAATGCTCCACATGCTCCCAACCAGAATGCGGTTCTTAGTTCAGTTTGGCGCGATGGAGCCAGTATTTACACGATAAACCGAGTCAGACGGCTGTCACAACTGTGTTCAGCGCGTCTTGGCACGCGATTGATGGTGGGAATGCACCATGTGGACGCACACAGTCATACCAGGTCCGGTTAATAACTGCGGTCCCGTCGGTGTTATATATTTACGAGCATTGGCACCTGGACGCGACAGAACGTTTCATTCGACCGCCATGCTCTTCTGCGACAGGGATCAGTCGGAATCCGGTGTTTTCGACTTTGGAAACGCGTGCGTTCGAGGTCTATGGAACAGTATCATTCCAGCAGCGCTCGTTATCTTCTTTTGTGTCCTCGCGGTTCCTCTGCCTTCAGCGTTGAAGAAAATCACCAAAATTATCAAAAAGCCATTCTCCTTATTCCTGACTCTTCACGAAGCTGAAACATACGACGAGGATGGTTCCGATCGACAAGGAGAGCCTGTTGCTGATTCCGAGAAAGGCGCGTCGCGGTGGACAACTTCTGCATTGGTACTTCCCGCTATTCTCGAAACTTTGGGGTGGGTAGGTGTTGGCCTCTACAGTACCTTACACCTTCACAAGACTTGGATCACGTATCAATCGTGGATCGGCGCCTTTTCTTGGGCCTATGGTGCACTTCGGCCAATCCTCACACCAACGACGCCCCCTCTGGACTTGTTTGCACTTTATGTTGTACATCTTCTGGGCGGAGTACTTCAGTTTGGTGGTTTAATATTTGATCACGACATCTATGGTATTCCGATGCCAGGAGCCTCAATCGTCATCGCACATTCGGCTAACCTTGCTATTATTGTCTTCTTAATCCTCACCGTCTTGCACATACCTGTCGCAACACCAAGTGCGAAAGTAAAGAAGGAAGACATTGTAGGCCATATCAAATCTTTCTCATGTTATTCTCATCATCTGTTCAGGGGAAATCCGTATCACCTGAAGATTATACGACCCTCTGGGGATGGATATCATTCCGATGGGTCAATCCTCTGATGGAAAAGGTGCTTGCCCTTCCTGAAGATGTATTACATTAACTAGATCACCCATCAGGGTGGAACAATGGTCACATTAAACGAGTCAGACGTCTGGCAGTTGAGCCCAACCATGCAATCGCGACCTGTCTTCTCAAGGCTGAACGAGCAAAAACGCAAGACGCTCTTCCGAACGCTTTGGGATGCAAATTCATTTGACATGATCATTGATTTCATCGGCACCTTCATCAGTGTTATCTTCAACTACGCCGGTCCATTCTTCCTCAAGCGGATACTCGACGCCATTGACAATCCAACGCCTGAAAGTCGCGCAAGGGCATACATCTACGCCTTCCTTGCGCTCTGTTCGACGCTACTCAAGGCAGAGGCCGACGTACAGCACTTGTGGTTTGGCCGAAGGGCCGTCACTCGTATTCGCTCAGAACTCATGGTCTCCATTTATGACAAGGCACTCAAGCGTAAAGACTTCTCGGGAATTGTTGGCAAGGATGAGGAGGAAGGAAAAGAGTCGAAGGACGATGAAATGAAGGCTGGTGCCGGTGTAGGAAAAATTGTTAACCTTATGTCTGGAGATGCAAATCGCGTTCGCTTCACATTCCATATGCTCTGCTTATCAGAAACTCACTTGATCTTAGATTGCTGAGGTCACGTCAGGATTCTACTTCATATACAGCTCACCTATCGGTAGAACATCATTTTACTGCACATGTCAACCCGTAATCTTACTTATGTCGTTTCAGAGATCATCGTGGCCTTAGCAATGCTTTACCAGTACGTTACTTTCAAAATTACACGACTAGACCTCACGCAAAGGACAGATTACTCGGCGTTGCTGCATTCGTAGGCTTTGGGATGCTTATTATAACGTTTCCCCTCAACGCTTTGGCTGCTAATTTTGCCCAAAAATACGCCAAGGAAGTCCAAGCTGCCCGCGATGACAGGATGGCTGTCGTTAACGAACTTATCGGCGCTGTGCGTGATATCACCACCCTACCCGTGCATGTCTAATAACGTCAACATGCAGGTTAAGTTCATCAAATTCTTCGCTTGGGAAGATCGATGGATAGGGAAAGGAACGGAGTCCAGAAAGAAGGAGCTCCGAGCATTATTGAAATGTTAGCGAAGCATTCAGTTGTTCAAAAGCTCTCTTTAAGCTAACTGGAATTTCCTTTGCAGCTGGCATCAACAACTGCTTGTTCGGCGTGTTATGGGTTATCGTCCCTTTTATGGTTGCAGTCGTTGCCTTCCTCACATTCGTCCTACAAGGCAAAACTTTGACAGTCGGCATTGCATTCACTGTGAGCACGACCTTCCACGATTCGTCTCCATGCCTAACCAAAGAGTCCGATAGTCCCTCACGTTGTTCAACATGTTGAGGTAAGCGCTCGTCGAGGAACTTCCTGTTCTGTACATTTACGATCCGTTAGGTTCCCTATGAACGTTCTTCCTTCCTTCGTTGTCCATATCTATCAGGTAAGCATTATTCTTTATTGTCCGAAGGCAGATTTTGTCTAACGTAATTGTGCAGACTCGAGTGGCCTTCAGGCGTATCGAGGCGTTCTTGAAGGAAGATGAGGTCACGGAACAGGTGTCGTCTCTGAAACAGGCTTCGAAGGATGCGGATCAGCGGCATTACGATGATTTTGGACTCAAGAGCGCGTCATTCCGGTGGAATGCCGTTGAAGAGACCAAGGAAGAAACTAAGACCACTGACACGCCGACCATAACAATCGTGTCTGACAGCGCCTCGGTATCGGGTAGCATTCATCAATTCGAACTGCGTGACGTATCAGTCACCTTTCCGGATGGCGAGCTCACACTCGTGACTGGGCCGACCGCCAGCGGAAAGACCGCTTTGTTGGTGAGTACGGATATTTGCGTTATATTGACATAACCTGAAAAGAACCCCAGTTGGCGCTTCTCGGTGAAATGACATTGGTCGACGGTGAGATCATTATGACAAAAAACCCGACGAAGGTCTACGAGGATGGCCTGACGCACGCAATTTCGTACGCTGCTCAATCGCCTTGGCTTCAGCACCAATCGATTAAGGACAATATTTTGTTTGGCTCTCCCTTCGATGAGCTTCGTTACAGCCATGTGGTGGAGGCATGCGCCTTGCGACCTGACTTAGAGATACTTGAGGACGGCGACTCGACTGAGATTGGTGCTAGGTATGTGTTGTTCATAATTTCCAGCATATCTCAGACTCACGATGTCAGGGGTGTGAGCTTGTCAGGTGGACAGAAAGCGAGGTACATTTCTGCCACAAAGCGCACGACGTGCCCACTAAGCTACATCATCCAGGGTCGCCTTGGCGCGTGCGGTTTATGCACGAACAAAATACGTTCTCTTGGATGACCCTCTCAGTGCAGTTGTAAGTTCCGTTCAATTTTCCTCCAACATACTTTAATGTCCATGAACAGGACAGCCACACGGCTCGTTTCATTTACGAACGCTTGTTATTGGGTCCTCTCATGCAAAATCGAACCGTGGTATGAATTTGTTCTTTCGCGAGGACAGGAACCAGCATTATAACACAACATTATGCTGACAGGTTCTCGTGACACATCATGTTGAACTTGTCCTTCCTGGAGCACATTACGTCGTCCGCATGCTGGATGGTAGAATTGATACTCAGGGCACAGTCAAAGACCTTCGCTCGCGCGGAGTCCTGGACGAGATTGCTCGGGATTCTGCGCCTCCCGCTCAGGAAAAAGGAGAAGAAACCAAAGAAGTCCCAGATGTCAAAGTCGATGATCCGGATGCTCCTGCTGCTGAAGCGAAGAAACCACGGAAGTTGGTTGAAGACGAGGAGAGGGCGACCGGAGGTGTCAAGTGGTCTATTTACAAGACATACTTGAAAGCATCGTACGTTGTTTTTGCATAACCACGCTTCCTAAACCACATCTCTTCCCTCCAGCTCTTATTGGACATGGCTGATCTTGCTGGTCTTGATCGTCATCATCGAAATACTTAATGTCGGGGAGAAGTGGTGGATTATGGTGAGCTGCTTACTGGGTATTCGAACTGGCCGACGATGCTAAAGATTGTATCGTAGATATGGGGCAAGGCTTACCAGCGGTCGAATGACACTGTGTCCTCCTATTTTGCTCACGGAACTCAAACTTTACTGGTACATCCACCAGTCCGAGGCACAGCATTCGTCATTAGCACCAACGACCCCGACCTCCCGTTCAATTTTCCGCCAGCCACTGAAAACCCACTGTTCTATGTCTGGGTCTACGCTGGTATAGGGGTTGTAACGGCTCTGGTTGATGTCATCTCATCCATTACGTTATACCTGGGGTCATATCGAGCCTCACGCCGACTTTTCCGCCAACTTCTCTCTACTGTCGTCCACGCGACAATGCGATGGCATGATGTGACGCCAACGGGTCGCATGTTGAACCGCTTCGGCAAGGTTGGTTCGCGTACATTACTTATATCTCATTTTGCTCATTTTGCGGCAGGATATGGAAACCATTGACAGCTCTTTGTCGGACTCCCTCGGAACCGTGTATCGCACACTGGCCTCTTTAATCTCATCTGTGAGATATTCATTGGCAGAATCTAATTGAAAGGCCATGCTTATTAATAATACGTCACATTACAGGTCATTGTCGTGTCCTTTGTGTTTCCATGGTTCGTGGTCCCAGCTGCAATCATTGGTTTCCTCTACTGGCAGTTGGCAGTTGCGTATTTGAACATCGGGCGGGATCTTCGCCGGATGGAATCAGTCACCAGATCTCCTGTTTTCTCCGGATTTCAAGAAGTCGTTGAAGGGATCGTCACTGTTCGTGCCTTTTCAGCAGAACGTCGTTTCTTGAACGGTGTGTTCAAGAAGATTGACGATACAACCGTGGTATGTGTCCTCCTAATACGATATTTGGTTCTTTTCTCAGCATAACTATTTTTCTGTAGTTTTGGTACACATTTTGGATGACGAACAGGTGGCTGCTGATTCGATTTGACACTCTAGGGGGGCTGGCAGTTTTCATCACCACACTGCTTGCCTTGTCTGGGTTTGTCAGCGCTGGGTTGGCTGGTTTATGCATTACCTCCTCCATGGCATTCACAATGAGCATTTATTGGGCTTGTCGTTTTTGGACTCAACTCGAATTCGATCTGAAGTAAGTGGGATCGTCACACTTCGGCATCATGCTGACTTGGGTAGTTCGGTTGAACGGGTTGTGGAGTACCTCGGTGTACCTCAGGAGCCACCACAGATCATCGAGTCAAACCGCGCACCAGCCCACTGGCCGTCGAATTCCCCCGACAAAGATTTCCTCGTGGTCGACAATCTGGTAGTGAAATATTCGCCAGAGCTTCCGTCTGTCCTCCATGGAGTTTCGTTTGCATTGAAAGGACGAGAACGCGTTGGGTTATTGGGAAGAACAGGTGAAGTTACATGCCGTCGGTGTCACCCACCAGAGATCTGACATCTCACAGGGAGCGGTAAATCAACCTTGGCCATGAGTATCCTCCGCTTCGTATGTTTGCTTTACGTTTCTTTATTTCTGGACATAATCATCTACCATAGACGGATCCACATAGCGGTCGGATTTTGTTGGACGGCATTGACATCACTAAAATCGGAATACATGATTTGCGTTCACGCGTGGTCTGTCCTTTCATTGTTTATTTATTTTGTCACCCCACGCTAAACATTCTCGTCAAATCCAGACATTTATTCCACAGGTAGATTCTAAAATCCTCGGTTCCATGTTGCACTAACATATGAACTAGGAAGCAACTTTGTTCTCCGGTACACTCCGAGAAAATCTTGATCCATTCGGTAAGTGGTTAAATACTTACCAAATCACTGCCGCGACTTACATTGTGCAGGTGATTACACGGACGCGGAATGCTTGGATGTCTTATTCCGGGTACAAATGATCACGGAAAGCTCTTACTTGTCCCAAAAATCTTCCCGCAATGCATCGCGTGCTGCCTCCATCCACGACGTGGAACGAGAGCACTCGGATGACACAGCCGTCGTCACCTCTTCACCTCCGTCGATTTCTGGTTCAGCAGCTGCAACAGATGTCGACCCTAAGGCCACGATCAGTTTGAATATGAAAGTATCCGCGGGAGGTGCGAACTTCTCACAAGGGCAGCGCCAATTGATCGCGATGGCACGAGCGCTGCTCAAGCAAAGCTCAATCATTGTATTGGACGAGGCGACGAGTAGCATCGACTTTGCCACGGATGCGAAAATACAAACAACTATTCGAGAAGAGTTCACCAATTCGTTGCTACTGACAGGTTTGTGAATTGCAGGTGTTCTAATCTCCTTGAAGCTGACTTGCGGTGATTGCTTGCAGTTGCTCACCGTCTGCGCACTGTTATTGACTATGACCGTTTGATCGTCCTCGACAAAGGCGTCGTTGCGGAATTCGATACCCCATATAATTTGATCAGGAAGGATGGCGGCATATTTAGGAACATGTGTCAACAGAGTGGTTCATTTTCAGAACTCGAAGAAGCAGCCAAATTGAAGGCCGAGCGAGGCGAGCTGACCATCCTCACTTTACAAGACGTGCCAGAGGGTGGAGGGGTTCTGTCGTAAGAGATTCGATGGAGCTGACTCGACCGTTTGTTAAAGAATGATTGCTCGGGTCCCAACAAGGGCTTGGATTTGATACATGTTCGATGTTATAGTAGCGTTTCGAGTGACTAACTACTGCTTTAATTGTCAAATGAACTCACTGGAATTGTTTGGCAAAGGTCTGACAACCAAATAACCGCTTGGCTTTACGCCACCATGTCACTCGGGCTCGACTATGCCTCCAACACATACCTTGCTGTAACTCTCACGCCTTCTTCCGTATTCTATCAGCAGCCCATCTTTCTGCCTTCCTACCCACAAATCGCATGTGTGGGCAGTGTTGGGCGACTTGCAGACGTTAAACTCGTTAGCGTACCAAATTCTGACTGGATCGCAGCCAGCGACAAAATTTTACAAACGTTAAGAGAAGATCACGCAAACATTGCAAGAGTCGATGTTCAGGAGACGAAAATGAGGCGTAAGCGCGGTGGAGATGAACTCTGACTGAACGTCAGATACAATAATATGTTCGTATACCCGATTCCATTTAAATTGAAAATTTAACCATCAAATGACAGTTCGATGTGTAATTGACCACATTTTTTGTACTCCATGTATACTCAATGAAAATCCAGATGGTATCCTGAGGAAATAATATGAAAAATGACGAAGTGAGTGAAAAAGTTACATTCTGACCCACTTTCATTTCAAATGACAGGCACTCGAAGCGACTTGCACGACAGTAGCGTTCACAGTACCCACCGCTACAGCCTTCCCACCCGTCAAGATATCCATTGCTTTGTCACTCAAAACGATTCCGTTACCCCCAACATCAATCGCGATCATGTTAATCGTCGTCTTGTTGAAAGTGATACCAAGGCATGTGCCACACGCCGGTGAATTGTACCCCTTGATCGCAAAAGCACCGCCAATTATGGGGAACGTCGGAAGGGACCCGAAGGTTGTAAAGCCACGGGTCAAGAGACCGTGCGTTCCGTCAGAGCATGCGACAGCCGCAAGGCTTTCGTTTGCGTTGGAATAAACTTGGTCGTACGACACGAGGACATTCGCGGCCATTGCGGTCGCGTAGAGAGCGAGAGTGGAGAAAATGGCGGAGTACTTCATGGAAAATGATGACTTCTGCGGTGCAATTGTTTTGTGGGCTGTTGCGTGTCTATCGAAACGACGCAGTCTTAAAGGTACTCGTATCTGCGGGAGGCATGCGAGCTTACTTTTCGGAGTTCAATGAAATCAAGCCTTCTGCATGGTTCATCAACTATCGCCTCTTCATTGCTGAAATTAACTCAGGAAGTTGTGTTTCTACACATGAATGTGGTCAAGGTCATGCATTAAATTCCCGGAAAGGCTCACAAGAAGTCTTGCCTGCGTGTGATCCATTGGACGAGCATATGCAAAACATTGAGCGAGCCAAGGAAATGCCTTAACAGACTCAGAATTGCAAGAAGAGGTATTCTGAAGCACCAATAGATGCAGGACGACATCCCTGCCCTGAGTCACACTGATGGAGTAGATGCTCGTTCTCTACTTCGTGCTTGAATCCACCGTCTTCGTGACCACAACCGGCGCCACATTTCCTTCAATCGATTTATATGTTCTGGGTATGGCGATTGTTCTTACGTCGATCAGTCAGGTTCTGAAAACCAAGACAAGTCATGAATAGGTCAGCTGCACAAACATGTTGCTAGAGTAATGAAATGTGGAGAAATGGTAAATATGCAAAGAATGAATGAACAGCGAATGAAATCCGACCACACCAGACATCTCAACGTCCACCTTTGGAACCTCGCGCTGCGCGTCTCTCCACCTCGCGACATCGCTCACTGGCTGCTCTGATGGCCTTCATCCATAAGTCGCAATCACGAGCAGACGTGGCCCTTAGATTGATTGTGTCTCCACCTCGAGGGTATGACATCACCAAACGAAATGCTAGATCGTCTGCATAGAGAAGAAAATATTCAATCTTGTAATGAGCCAAGTGGATGATGTTTCATACCTCGACCACCAGCAATATCCCTGACTTCAACTTCAGACAGTGGTATAGGCTATATTGCATTCATCTATCAGAAGTTATCAATTCCACGATGGTGTTTACTGACCATTCTATAGAGAGATTTCGCAGCGTAATCCGTTAGCACGAATATATCGTTGCAAAGGACGCCGCGTAATTTTCGTCCGCTTCTTGATTTCGTCAAGACACCTTCCTTCAGCAATTTCCTTGCACCGAGGAAGCGAGTTGGCGCAGTCAGATCAAGTCGCCTGTATTACGTGCGTGGGACGTCAGACCAATACAACATGGAATATACTGATATTCACCCATTTCCTATCCATAGGTCTTGTGAGATCATCTTGAGCCTTGCGCGACCTTCCTGGTCACGGATACTTTCGTTGATTTGACTCAGGGTTGTCTCGACTGCAATCAGAGCCGTCTCGATGTGCTGTCGATCACTCTCCACTTCGGTATGAGTCAGAATCTGATGGTCACTGTCAGAACGTAAAGGGAAGCTCTCGAGTAAGAAACCTACTTGTTTAATTAGAAGTGGGTATCGTGTGATTCTTTGCACTTAGGCCAGAAAGACGTCAGTAATGATGAATAGAGTGCGTCAATGACGTACTGGGTGCTAAAAGGTAACTGGATAAATCAAGGCTGCGTACAGCAGGATCATTGTCCCGTAGTCGCTTTAACAGTGACGTAAGTTTGGATTTTTGCAGAAGGGTTTGTACACTCACTTGTAGATGTTGCTCGAGCTCGGGTTTTGCGACCCTCAAAGACTGCAAGATTTTGATAGCGTTCCCGTGATTAGCGCAATACTCCTACATAACGAGTCAACATATTGTTCATTTCATGCCGACAAACTCGCCATGTAGACATCCATGTTGCGCATGTGTGTAGATAATAGCTCGCCGATCGTGTCGATGTAGAGCCTACATTGTTTTTGAAGCTCTTCGAGTTCACTCAGGAAAGCCTGGTCAAAATGCTTAGTATGTGGACCTCACCAACCTCACCACATTTCGCTCACTGTGTTAGTCAATAAAAGCTCTTCTATGTTTGCAAAAACAACTGTGATTTCTTTCCTGTCGAGCAATGAAAGCATGCTAGAGTAGTAGACCTGGTCACAGGAAAATCAATGGACCATGCTGTAGCCACCTAAAGTCGATTACTAACCTCTACAATCAGTTGTAGGTCCCTAACGTATGCAGCTTCCGTGTTGATCAGCTCGAATATGCCCTAATTTGTAACGAAGAGTAAGAAATTGTCCAATAAATAACCTTCTTATTACAAACCTCTTGACGACGGCGTTCGCGGACAGGTATGCCGTCCAGCACCTCTTTGTCAACCAAGCTTGCCCATGACTAACGAAATTCAGCGATATTCAATACATAGAACAACGGCGCTTACAGATCCAAACGCAGGACTATTCTCTCGTGCAGGGGTTTCATTTTGAATGGGAATGGGACCGGATATCATCGGAGTGGATATATGCGACCGAGGTCGTTCGGCGTCTTGCGCAGGCGTCCTGCGACCCAGCCAATTCTGAAGAAGAGAGTATGTCCGACTTTCACTATCCCGAGACGGCGTTGATTGTAGTGATGGTGCTGAGTGAGAGTCACGGTTCGATGGCGGAGATGAAGGTGTTGTGTCGAACGACGATACTGAGAGTCGATTGTCTTTAAATAATCGAAAGGCTTCATAACGTTCGAACGCGTCATCGACACGCATAACAGAATCAACAGCAGATTGCGGTTCTGGTTCGGGAGTGGGAGGGAGGTCCTTCGTTGAAACATCAGAAACAATGGATGTGCGTTTCGGAGCTTCTGGTGGCGGTCTATAACTTCGTATGGACTTTGTTCGCGTCGGTTTGCGTGAAAGTGCTTGCTGATCGTCTTTCACGATAAGGCCTGCCGCCTCCAATACGCGCTGTCGTTCCAATGCCCGAGTCTCGCGTTCCCTAGCCCGGTCTTCCTCACTTTGCTTGTGGACAACTTTCTCATTCTCCGATTCAGATTCGAAGGACAGATACTCGTCGTCCGATGAGTCGTCATCGTCTTGTTTGACCACCATATCAGGCTCATTGACGTGAGAGTCAGGAGTAAGATTAGCATCGACAACCGTGCTTTTCCTTTCATCCTCATAAAGATGTGGCGGGGTGTTGCCGGTCGTAGACTTAACTGCCGCCGCTGAACACGTCATATCACGAGAAGTAAATTTGAATTGAAGATGTCATTGCAAGTTGACGGTTTACATGGAAAAAGAGAGCAAAAGAGGTGTACTTCAGCCTATTGCCACTAACAGAAGGATGAAAAGAGGCACTCAAAAGGAGACCTCCGAAATTTAGCGGAAGCTGAAGACTAACCCTCCGTGACCTCCAGATACGCGGCGGGGACGATGAAAATCATCCCTCCTTTTTCTGTTTTCCACCAATCGTTTTCGCTTCGGTCGATGATGGAAAGAACGTCGCCTTCGGCGAAAGGAAGTTCTTCTGGGCTTCCACCGGCGTACGAGTATACAGCCTTTGCGAGCACTATTAAGCAATATTAGCTCTATTTCAATCAATGCAACAAGTCCAAATACCGTGTTCAAGAACTTGAACATAAGTACTGGGGAAGAACCCAGACTTTCCATCCTTGACAAGGGTGCCGTACCACCAATCGCCCCCGGATTTGGACGGATGCGCGGTAATGATGAGGTCAGCCGCAAAGGCTGAAATTGTGATCAGCTCAATGTACCGTCTAACAACGGACAACATACAAAGATCTTCAGGTCGCTGGCCATCGTAAGGGTACAGGGACCTAACTCGGTGTTCTGAAACCGATTCAGTCCATGCCAAGATATTTACGAGTGCTAAACTCACCTATCGATTTATCAACGTCGTCCATTTCTTCATTAGTTTCCGGTGCGACGTCGTGCACCTGGATATCTGGAACATTAGATATAGCCGAATGGTAAACTTCATCATCCTCCTTTTCTTCCGCGGTCGATGGCAGCTGTAGATGCGGCGCGGCTGGTGCCACGCCTCCATGGTCCGCTGCAAGTCCGGCATACCAATCAACCGACTGTCTATAACTAGAGTTCGAATCCGGACCTCTTGTGAGTGGCACCGACTGAATGTCATCATATTCATTGTAGCTGTTTTCGACGGGAGCCGCTGGCACGGGAGGTGGTGCTGGTGCTGGTGGAGGAGAAACGGCTCTTGGGACGTCACTGATGTGGGACGGCGGAGCAGTGTCGCCGAGCACTTGACCAGTGACAGATGCGGCGCTTCGATCGTTCGTCACCGCCTTCCTCAGTTTCCTTCCCGCTGTGATAGAACCCAGCAGAGCACTTCGATCAGGGGCTCCGGCGGGGGCAGTCACAGGTGGGCCACTTGGTGCCGGTGGCGCCATGGGAGGCGGCGGCGCGGCAGGCGCAGGCGGTGGAGGAGGAGGCGCAGGGGCGGGCGGCGTAGGAGCGGCCACTGGTGGCGCTGACATCGGCGCTGGTGTACCCGGTTTCGAAGGAGGCGCGCCTGCAGTACCGCCAGCAGCAGACTGCGGCCGCGCAATACCCATCCCTCCAAAGATCTTCTGAGCAAGGTCGTTCCTCGCCCCACGCGATTTGGCAATCTCGTCATCGGAACTATCGTCGTCGTCGTGCTCCGCAATATCGTCCCAGTCATCGTCGCCTGCACTCAGGCCCGGCGCCGTATTGTATGACGATGACGACTTGGAAATGGGGGAACTCGACATTGGCGGTGGGGAGATAGCGGGTGGTTGGGGAGCCCGGAAGAAGGGATTTGTCCCACCGTTTGCATTCGTGCTTGATGGTGTTGTGCCCGTCGGAGTTGGTGTTACATTCTGGGTGACCAATCGACTGAATGGATTCGTGCTCGACTTGTCTGCGGGTGACACAGCGGACACAGGAGGAGCAGGAGCAGGCGGCGCTGGGGGTGGTGGTGGAGGAGGCGGAGGCGGCGCTGCCGCTGTCGCGGAACGTGCAGCGTCTGGTAAAGAGGCAGCAGGAGTCGCGGGTGACACTTGCGGTGGAGGTTGAGTTTGTACCGAAGGCGATTGCACAGTTGGCGACACGGTGTTCTTTAAAAACGCCTGCCTCCTCTGCTGATACTCCTCTTCCGCCCTCCTCGCCTCCTCTTCCTCCTTCTCGAGTTGCCGAAGCCTCTCGGCACGTGCAGCGCGCATCCGAGCCATTTCAGACTCACGTTCTCGAAGGCGTCGTTCCTCGGGATCTTCTTCTGCAGGTGCAGGTGGTGCAACGGGTGGGGGTGCCGGAGCAGGAGCGGGTGGTGCACGTGTGAATGCTGGTGCAGGTTGTGCATGAGCAGGAGGTGTTGCGACTGCGGGAGACGTTGCAGTCGGTGTACGGGCTCCGAAGCCTTTTCGAGGAGGCGGCGGTGCTGGTGCGCGTTTCGGTGCAGGCGGAGGAGCCGAGCGCGCTTGACTTGGCGTCGCTGTGGCCTTAGGCGTGGTCGTCGTCGGGCTCGGAGTTGGGCTCGTAGCAGCAGGAGCCTTTAGCCTTTCAATCCTCTCCCTCCTCGCCTTCTCCCTCTCCTCCGCTTCCCTCTCCGCCTGCTTCGAGCGCTCCTCAGCCTCCTTCTTCTCCCTCGCCAGCCTATCCTCCACGCTGGAGTCCACAGCGCTACTTCCGCCGCCTCCGGACGCGGACGCACCACCAGGTGAGGTCCCTCCGGGGGAAGGAGCAACGCCCAGAGCGCGCATGCGTTCTTCGAGTTTCCGCCGTGCTTGTTCGCGGATGTACGCCTCGCGCTCTTCGCGTGTCATGCTCTTGAGAGACGGCGGAGCAGGTGAGGACGCAGACGGTGGTACCGGCGCCGGGGGTGGGTTCGCGATAGTGCTCGTTGCGGGGGCTGGTGGTGGTGGTGGAGGCGGGGACCGCGTTGAGGATGGCGGTGGTGTACGGCGTCGCGAATAGTCCCCTCTGTCGTCCCGCGAACGGTCTCGCGAACGGGACCGATTTCGCGAGTATGGTCGATCGCGTGAGTGGTCTCTGCTTCTGTCTTCGCGGTCGAACGTTCCACGGTTGTATCCCCTGTCACGATCGTCGTCTCTCTCTCTGTCCCTCTCCCTGTCGTAATCGTATCTGCTGCTTCCATAATCGCGGTCGCGTTCACGATCCCGGTCATCGTATCTCCCAAACCTCTCATTTCTCCTGTCCCTATCCCTCGCCCACTCCCTCTTCTCCCTCTCCTTCCTCCTATCCCTCTCTTCAATCTTCCTCTCTACCTCCGGCACCCTCTCATGCATCAGATTCAGCAACTCCCTCTCCAACCTCCTCGATTCTTCCACCTTCTTCTCGGTCCTCGGTCCTCTCGCAGCATACTCCAAATCCTCCTTCACCCTCTTCACTCGATACCTCAAATCCTCCATCTCTCTATCGAGCTCCTCATCCTCCGCAGTGCGGGACTTGTTCTCATCCACAGCTTTATCCAGCATCTTCTGTGTGTTCGCCAGTTGGCGCTTCATATCCTCCAGGTCGGCTGCGGGACTCTCGTCGCCGACGCGGACGTCATTACGGTTGATGTGTCGTGATCGGGACTGGTAGTATTCCTCGCCTCCGGAATCGTCTTGGTGTTTGTAGACGGTGCCGTCCTTGCGCGTGCCGGCGTTCTCCGCAGTACCGTTGAATGATCGCACTTTGCCTCGCGAGACCGGTGACGAGGATGTCGCTCGTGAAGGTTCATGTTGGAGGAGAGACTTGAGGAGCGTGACGGAGCTGTCAAGGTCGCGAGCAGATGGAGGGACGAGCTCCGGGGGTAGCTGGTCAGGGATCTCGTTGCCGTTTAGTTCTGCGAATATCATACTTAAATAATATGTAAATTAACGAAAGAAAAACCACACACTTCGGTAAATCAGACCCATTGCGACGTGAAACTCGGCAATATTGAGCTTTCCACGGTTATCCACATCAGCGAGTGCCCAGATTTTTGCAAGGTCATTCTTATCAAGACCACTCTGTCCAAAGACTTCAAGAGCCATTTGGCCGCTAATAAAACCTGTATTCTGCGCATCCCAAGCACGGAAGATCTGATCATAGTTCTTCTTCTCCGACTTGGCGAGCGCCCATGGCATCTTCGGTGCCGCGGTGCCGCGTTGCTCCTGGTTGTACTGTTGGATGGACTGTTGCAGCTGCGGCGCACCTACACCGCCCGGAGAGGCGAACTGGGGTACTCCGCCGGGTGCGTATGGCATGGCGGGGTTGGCAGGCATGAACGTGCTGCTCATCATCTGCAGACGAGGGTCAGTGTAGCCAGTCATCTGCGGCACGAGTCCTCCTCCGCCTTGGAAACCTGTAACATGCGACCCAAGTCCCGGAGATGAACTAAGGAAGCGAGGCTGCTGCTGTTGTTGAGGCTGCAACGTCGAGCGAAAGTTTGAGCTCAGATTTTGTGGTATGGGTGGAACCGGTGGTGGAGCTTGTTGCTGCTGGAATCCGCCCAGATTCTGTGGAAGCGGCGGGACTGGCGGGGGCTGCTGCTGCTGTTGAAAGCCGCCTTGAAAGCCAGTTTGCTGCTGAAATTGAGGAAATCCAGTCTGTTGAGGTTGTTGGAATTGCGGACGTTGGCCCGGAAACCCAGTCTGCTGCGGGCCAATACCACCACCAAAACCTTGCTGGAATTGACCAGTAGCACCGGGATAGCCTGTCTGCATTGGATATTGATATCCGGGCTGGCCTTGGCCCCATTGTTGCGACATCGTGGAAGACAGTGAGCAAGTTGGAAACTGACGATACTATTTGCCACGTTTTTGTATGTGGCGCGTAAGCACCGCTTACCGCAAGCACTCGTGGAGCTACAGTGCTAAGTTATCGCCTGCGGTAAAATGTATTGCAATATTCATAATTCACGTTCGGCTCTGGCCTTGGCCGCCTCTTCGAGTTCAGCGAACATACCGCTCTGTAGGCACATGTTCCTAAAAACACCACCGTCTTTCCCGATCAAATTGTACGGTGTGTCCAACTCTGCAATCACGCCTTTGTCCAGCACGATCAAGCGGTCATAGTCAATGACAGTGCGCAGTCGGTGAGCAACTGTAAAGCATCGCAGCAATCACAATGAGGCAGGTCCCAAACAAAATTATGACCGGCATTACCTGTCAAGAGCAGCGAATTGTTAAACTCCTCCCGAATCGTAGCCTGTATCTTTGCATCCGTATCAAAATCGATACTACTCGTCGCTTCATCCAAAACGATGATCGAACTTTGCTTGAGCAGCACCCGGGCCATGGCGATCAACTGACGTTGCCCATGGGAAAAGTTCGCGCCGCCTGCTGACACTTGCATGTCAAGGCTAATCGACACCTTAGGATCAATATCCGTAGCCACAGTGGAACCGGAAATCGAAGGTGGCGTCGATGGTACGTCGGCAGAGTCCTCGCGCTCGACGCCGTGGATGGAAGCTGCGCGAGATGGGTTGCGGGAGTTTTTTTGTGATGTGTCTGCAAGCATTTGCACACGAGAGAGAACGTCCAGACATTCGGCGTCGGTGTAGTCGGCTGCGTGCATGCATTATACCAATGGGTATGGTTTCAAGACATAGTCACCTACCGAACGGGTCTAAATTTTCGCGGAGTGTCCCGGAGAACAGCGTAGCGTCCTGGTTCAGAGATTAGCGCATGCGCGTATTAAGTGATACATTGTCCACCTGGGGTATGAAGGTCTGGAAATTTGGGTGAGAAGGTGTCTGAGGCGCAAATATAAAAGAACAGAGCGAACCACACGTGAACGCAAATCGTAGATGCCGATTTTGGTGATATCAATGCCGTCAATCACAATCCGCCCACTGACAGGATCCGTCTGAAACGTACAGTAAAATACAGGTGAATGGTGCCGAGCAAAAAGACAACGCACAAAGCGTAAAATGCTCATCGCCAGCGTAGATTTACCACTGCCTATAGATCGTCAAAAATAAAGAACAGAATACACGATAATCTCTCACCTGTCCTGCCCAATAACCCAATGCGTTCGCACCCCTTCAACCCGAACGACACTCCGTGAAGCACCGATGGGAGGTCAGGTGAGTATTTTACAACGAGATTTTCTACGACGAGAAAATCCCTGTCCGCGGAATTTGACGGCCAGTGCGCTGGTGGTCGATTCGACTCGATGACCTGAGGTGGTTCCTGAGGTAGGTCAAGATACTCCACGACGCGTTCCACCGAACTACGTACACCAATCAGCACCTCCAAAAATATAACGGAATTCAAACGTATCATATAAACAGTTTGGCGACGTACTTGAGATCTAATTCAAGTTCGGTCCAGAACCGACATGCCCAATATATGTTGAGCGTAAACGCCATAGCAGTGGTGATGCATAAACCAGCCAACCCGGCGTCTATGAAGCCTGACAACGAGAACATAGTGGTGATGAATATCACACATGCACCGAGGAAGTCGAAGCGGACGAGCAGCCATCTGTTCGTCATCCAAAATGTGTACCACATCTAGCAAACAACGAGGCGCATCAGGTGGTAAAAAATGATTTGATGGAAAGAACACTTACCCGGGTTGTAGTATCGACTTTCGCGAACAGCCCATTCAGGAAACGACGTTCTGCCGAGAAGGCGCGGACGGTGACGATGCCTTCGATGAGTTCCGCGAAGCCGGAGAATACGGGGGACCTGGAGACCGACTCCATGCGTCGAAGGTCTCTTCCTGTGTTCAAGTATCCTACCGCCATTCGGTAGTACACATAACCGATGACTGTGGCCGGCACCATGAACCATGGAAATACAAATGACACAACGAGGACCTTCGAGACCTAATTAACAAAATGTCCAAATTGGCAGGTCTGAGGCGACGACATACAGCTGATATTAACGTGGCGAACGCCCGATAAACTTCTCCAAGCGATCCCGCGAGAGAGGTATCAATCGTTTCCATATCCTATCACCAAATTACGAAAGAATAAGATCAAATTTGCTTCAGTAACTGACCTTGCTGAAGCGATTCAGCATACGACCTGTCGGCGTCACATCGTGCCATCGCATCGTCGCATGAACCACCGAAGTGAGAAGCTGGCGGAATAGTCGACGGGATGCACGGTATGCCCCCAGGTATAGTGTAACCGTTGAGGTGACGTTGAAAAGTGCAGCAGCGACTCCGATGGCGGCGTATACCCAGACGTAGAACATGGGTTGTTGGTCGGCTGACGGGAGATTGAACGGGATGTCGGAGCGATCGATGGTATTTATGCCGTGAAATTGGGACGGCGCCAAGCTGTAATGTCCGAGCAATGTTTGTACTTCGTAAGACAGATGTGAAGAGATTGCTTCATTCGAGTGTTCGTAAGCCTTGCCCCATATCTATATCTCATCTGGTGAACGTCGAGAGCATATTCATACATCAATAACCTACCATGATCCACCATTTCTCTCCGACAGTTAAGATTTCGACAAAGACAATCAGGATCACCATGATCACCCATGTCCAATAAGACCTGCAGGATAAAATCCACATGACAGTCGCAGTAGACCAGAAAACGACATACGATGCTTTCAAGTAGGTCTTATAAATAGACCACTTGACACCTCCACTGGCTCTCTCCTCATCTTCGACCAACTTCCGTGGTTTCTTCGCTTCAGCAGCTGGTGCATTAGGATCGTCGACTTTAACATCTGAAGCCTCTTTGGTTTCTTGATCGTTCTCTTGAGTTGGGGGTGCTGAATCCTGAGCAATCTCGTCCAAGACTCCGCGCGAGCGAAGGTCTTTGACTGTGCCCTGCGTATCAATTCTACCATCCAGCATGCGGACGACGTAATACGCTCCAGGAAGGACAAGTTCAACATGATGAGTCACGAGAACCTGTTGGCAGAATGTTTCGTTATACTTTTGTTTCCCGTCCCAGGGAAAGAACAAATTCATACCACGGTTCGATTTTGCATGAGAGGACCCAATAACAAGCGTTCGTAAATGAAACGAGCCGTGTGGCTGTCCTGTTTATGGACATTAAAGTATGTTGGAGGAAAATTGAACTGAATTTACAACTGCACTGAGAGGGTCATCCAAGAGAACGTATTTTGTTCGTGCATAAACCGCACGCGCCAAGGCGACCCTGGAAGATCAAGCTTAGTACCACTCCGTGCGCACGCGGCTCAATCCTACCTCGCTTTCTGTCCACCAGACAAGCTCACACCCCTGACATCGTGAGCATGAGAGATTTTGAAAGTTACGAATAAGCCATACCTAGCACCAATCTCGGTGGAGTCACCATCTTCGAGCATCTCCAAGTCAGGTCTCAAGGCGCATGCTTCTACAACGTGGTTGTAACGATGCTCATCGTAAGGAGAGCCAAACAAAATATTGTCTTTGATGGACTGGTGCTGAAGCCAAGGCGATTGAGCAGCGTACGAAATTGCGTGCATTAGGCCGTCCTCGTAGACCTTAGTTGGTTCTTTTGTCATAATGATCTCGCCATCCACCAAAGTCATTTCACCAAGCAGGGCCAACTGGAATTTTTTTCATGTTATATCAAATAACACAATATCCTCACTCACCAACAATGCGGTCTTTCCGCTGGCAGTTGGCCCCGTCACGAGGGTAAGCTCGCCATCTGGGAACGTCACTGATATATCACGCAGTTCAAATTGATGAATGGAACCCGATATTGAGGCACTGTCAGTGTCAATTGTTATCGTAGGAGTGGCTTCCACTCCTGTGGTCTTCGTTTCATCCTTGGCCTCTTCAACAGCATTCCAGCGGAATGATGCGCTCTTGAGTCCAAAAGCGTCGTAACGTCGGTGATCCACGTCAGATCTAGTCTGCTTCAATGATGACACTTGTTCAGTAACTTCATCTTCTTGCAAGAAAGCCTCGATGCGTTTAAATGCTACACCAATCTTTGCTATGCATGTCAGACAAACTCAAGAAGGCACTACCCACGCTTACCTGGTAGAGGTGTATTATGTCAGAAGGAAGATAATTCAACGGAAGCCTGATGGCGGTTCAAACGATGATCAGCAAATGATAAAACTTGTCACAGACCTTATCATGTTGAACAATGTAAGCGACTGCAAAAACTTTAGCGAAGAAAACGTGGTGGACGCTACAGGGCTGAATCTTACCGTGAATGCTACGCCAACTGTCAACTTATTTCCTTGCATAACGAACACTAGGAAAGAAACAACTGCGACTAATGTAGGGGCGATAGCCCAGATTATGCTGAATACGCATTTGTTGATGGCAGCTGATGATTTAGGTCAGACGAGGCGGACATAAATGACTGAATGACTGGTTGACCTTTCAACATGATACGAAGTTCCTTCCTCCTGACATCCATCCCTTTGCCTATCCAACGATCTTCCCATGCAAAGAATTTGATGAATTTAACCTACAACTTACACTGTTAGATTTACACAATGGGTATGGTACCATCACGCACAGCGCCAAGAAGTTCATTGAGGACCGCCATTCTGTCGTCGCGTGCGGCCTGGAGACTCTTTTCGAATTTGAGGGTGCGGCGAGAAATCAAAGCATTCAGTGGCCAAGTCAATGCAAGCATTGCAAACCCAGCAAAGGCCGCAACACCAAGGAGTCTGATTCCGCTAAGACAAGACAATTTGATTGTTTGAAGTGACTTACTGATAAAGCATCGTTAATGCAATGCCTATCTCTGTGGAGCAGTTCAGATGCGTTCCGTACGATGTAAGATGATGCATTACCAACTGGTTGGCTGAACACGAAGAACACGGCGGTACCAGCAATCTGGGCAGGTTCGATCAGCTGGTGACATTGACACAAAACAAAGGGACGAACGCGAGTGGCATCTCCGGCCATTAGATTGACGATCTTTCCAACTCCAGCACCGGCTTTCCTCTCTTCGTTCTTGGACGCTTCTCCGTCTTCGTTCTGTTTGGCGACGATGCCTGAAAAGTCCTTTCGCTTGAGTGCTTTATCATATATCGACAACATGAGCTCGGTGCGGATACGAATGGCTGCTCGTCGGCTGAACCATAAATGTTGCAAGTCGGCTTGAGCCCTCAGTAGATTAAAGATGAATGCAAGGATTGCATAGACGTATGCCCGTCCACGACTTTCCGGCGTAGGGTTGTCTATAGCGTCGAGAATTCGTTTTAGGAAAAATGGGCCGGTATAGTTAAAAAAGACGCTGATAATAGCGCCACCGTAATCCATGATGATGTCGAAAGAATTGGCAGCCAAAAGCGTTCGAAAGAGTGTCCTGCGTTTTCTGTCGCCCAGCCTCAAGAAGACTGGCCGGGATTGCATCGTTGGGCTCAACTCCCAGACATCCGACTCGTTCAATGTGGCACTCGTTCCGCCCTGTTAATTGATTTAATGCATGCTAGAACGACAAAAGAGTGGAAGAACCTTTTCCATTAGAGGATTGACCCATTGGAATGACAACCATCCCCAGAGCGATGTATAATCTTCAGGTGATACTGATTGACCCTGAACTGGTAGTGAGAACGATACAACAACATTTGAGATGCCTTACAATGTCTTCCTTCTTGACTTTTGCACTTGGTGTTGCGAAAGGCGTATGCAAGACGGTGAGTAGTAAAAAGATAATAGAAGAAAGATTTGCTGAATGTGCGATTACAACGACTGCTCCTGAAATCGGGATGCCATAGATGTAGTGATCAAATATCAAACCACCAAATTGAAGTGCTCCACCCAGAAAATGCAAGATATAAAGTGCAAGCAAGTCCAGAGGAGGGGTTGTCGGTGGTGTGAGGATCGGCCGAAGTGCACCATAAGCCCAAGAGAAGGCGCCAATCCACGGTTGGTATGTGATCCAAGTATTTCCGCTGTTCAAAGTGCTGTATGTGCCAACGGCAACCCACGCCAAGGTTTCGAGGCAGGCGGGGACTACCAGAGCAAATGTTGTCCACGAAATGGCACTTTTTCTAGTGTCTATGACTGGCTCTCCGTGTTGACCTGAAACCTCCTCATCGTATGCTTCAGCTTCAGGAAGAGTTAGAAATAGAGAAAAGGGTGTTCCGATAATGTTGGTGATCTTCTTGACCGATGAAGGCAGAGGAAGGGCAACCAAGGAAAAGAAGAGAACGAGCGCTGCTGGAACGAGGCTGCCCCATAGACTTCGTACAAAAACGTCCCCAAAGTCGAAGACACCGGAATTCGACGGTTCCCTGTCGCAGAAGAGCATGACCGTCGAGAACGGGTTATGGTAACGCGTTCAGCCATCACACTGCATAAATACCCGACGAGTCACCAACCGGTCCGATATGACTGGTCGTGTCCACATGGTACATTTCCATCCATCAATCGAAGTAATGGCAAGCGAAGCGCCGTTCGACTGATCTGCCAAACTTTGATTGCGTCTAAGCTGGATCAGGACATGTTCCAGTTTTTTTTCCAAATGTTCAATCTTTATTTGTTCCTAGCGCGGTTGCCAAACACGAACGTGAACTTTGCGTCCACACTAACTGCAGGTACTCGTCGAATTTGGGTCGCTATTCTACCCCTCTGCCAGCATTTAACTGGACTGCGGGGTCAGTGGCTTGGCAGAGTGACATTCGGTGCGACCATCGTGACTTTCTGGACACTCGAGGGCCCTGTGCCCAGTTTCAAGACTTGCCGCAAATAAATTTATATAAACGCCCGTACCCTTCACAACGTTTTCGCTGACGTCGAACCGATTCCCACGGATTTTCTTGGCCAGCATGCATGGGCAGATTACATTTGTCTTTCCAAAAATCGCAAAGAGCAGTCGACAAGAAGCCGCTACCCGCAGCCTGGACGCATTTTTGCCAATGCATGGATCCGGTGTCAAATGGAAAACAAACGCGCAGTCATTCCATCGTCCCTCGTTCCAATTATTGTTGATCCATGTAGTAGGACGTTAAATTTTTCAGTGCATGTGACCGTGAAATGCATACGCTTGTCGCGGCAAAATGGCTTCCGGCAACTTGGCATCAAACTAGTCCACAACATTCCAATTTCAATCAAACACAGTCATAGAACATTTTATGACAACTTGGGTCACTCGCGTCACTCCCAATCAGCGCAAATACTGGGGAATTCGGTTACAGACTGCTCTCAAAGCTTTCGATCCATTTTAGAAGTTCGGTGTTGACCTTCTCAGGCATAGCGAGTTGTACCCAATGGTCAGAATCAAACTCCACAATAGTGCCATTGGTGAAATGTTGTTTGAAAACGGCCTTGGAAAATTCGGCGGTTTCGACTTGGATCCGTAAAGATGGACCATAAAAAGCAGGCTTCTTGAAGGTGAGCTGGTCAGCAGAGATATCTAATTGTGGGTTTTAACCGCGAAATTTAGCTTGAATACAGCTCCAAATGCCATACCTCGTTCCTCCGCTGGCGTAATCTTTTGCACCATTACTCTGTACCAGTTTGTTGGGCCATACAGACCACCTTTGATGAGTTCCTCTTTCCTTTTAGCTTTGTACTGCAGTTATCAACATCATCAGCATTCGAAGTCCGGGCCAATAGTGCAACGTACAGAATCGTTGGCGTATGGTGCTACCTCCGTTATTTTGTCTGCAAGCACCCATTCCTTGAGCGCACCAACAGGCGCAAGCTTGGAAAACACCTTCGTATCAGCGGCAAATAGCAAACTGAAGAACGAGTCAAACTGGAAAAAATCCGTGAACTTGGCACCACGATCAGCTCTGGTTACTCACATGTTCCATGATGACCTTGTCGGAGTCTTCCTCAATCAGAAAATACCAGTAGCCGAGAATATCACTGCCAAACGTTTTCTTCAAGAAAGGAATGATACGGTCCAAGTCAAAATCTGGGTTGGGTTTCGTGAACCCAACAGCGAGAAACGCGAATGCTTTGAATCGGCCCTGATGATAGACAGCCAGGCGGGAGTTCAGGCCAGAGCCCCTGAGCCATCGTTAAATATTGATCCTCAAATGAAGAAAGAGATATATGCACCAATCATGACCAACTGCTATGACGTCCTTCGCATTTTCGTGATCTATAATATCAACCATGTCCTGCGCCATGAGTTTCGCACCATACGCTTTAACGTCACGCGGCTTGTCCGTCCCGCCATATCCAAGGAGATCTGGAACTATTATCCCAAATCCACGCTCTTGAAAGAAGCGGACTTGGTGGTCCCAGTCATACGAAGACGACGGAAAGCCGTGTAAGAAAAGTAGAGTGGGTTTGTCTGCCTGTGCAGCGGAAATGTAGTAGTGGTAATTGATGCCACGGGAGGTTTTGAAATCTTTGAAAGCAGTCGGTTCCATCGTAATCGATTGCTAGCAGTCGCTTGCCGTTGTGGAGCTTCTTATGTGCGCCTTAGTCAGCCACGTGAGATTTTCATCTTAGTCTTCGACGACGACACCGAACAAGTCTACCATGGATAGTGAATAGGACACCGTTGTTGTGCGGAGGTGACGGTAGGCGAGATTTTGAGTGTTTGTTTGGTTGCACTGAATTTAAACACCGCGGCGCTATTTTCTGGCTTTATCCATTTTCCACACTGACAGTAACACCCACATCGCATGCAATGTCGTCGTATCATCCTTGTGCAGTCAATCGACAGTCGCTGCCATTCCCACTTTCAAACGCGATATGATTGCTAAAACTCCGAGTCGTTAAAGCTTCTATGCGAAGAGTCATTTTTCAAAACTACAATTTTTTCAAAACAGACACGGTCCATCGGTATTTCTCGTTCTTTCCAAACTTCGAGGTGCTCAAAAATTTCCCTTCAAAGGCCTTCAATCCATTTCAACAACTCGGCATTGACTACCTGGGGCATGCTGAGTTGCACCCAATGGTCCGAGTCGAAGTCCTTAATGGTGTTGTTCGGGAAGTGCTGCGGGAATGCAACTTTTGCAAGCCCGGGGTTAGCAACGTGGTCCCTCAACGCAGCACCGTAGAATGCTGGCTTCTGGAAGACGAGTTGCCCGTCAGTGATGCCTGAATGTGTGAGTTATTTGTTATATTTTTGCATGAGATGTGATAATAACTTAAACTGTCGTACCAATCTCTTCCCCAGGTGTAACCTTTTGCAACATGGCTCTGTACCAATTCGTTGGACCGTACATGCCACCTTTCAGAAGTTCTTCTTTCCTCTTCGCTTTATACTACAGTTTTGCATGTTGATTTATTTCAGTAGACTGATTGAAAAACATCGTACCGCTTCAGTGGCGTATGGGGCAGTCTCGGTTGTTTTGTCCGCAAGCAGCCATGCTTTGAGCGCACCCTTGGGTGACATATCGCTGATCCACAATTTTGAATCCGACGCGAACATCAAGCTGAGGAATGAGTCGAACTGCGGCGCGGTCAATTTTTGGAAATCTCCAGTGAGTAAATGGTACACTTACGTGCTCTGCGATAATTTTATCTGAGTCCTCCTCAGCTAAGAAATACCAGTACCCAAAAATTTCATTCCCGAAATTTTTCTTGAACATAGCCGTCAATATGTCCAAATTAAAGTCGGGATTTGGCTTGACGAATCCGATTGCCAGGAAGCCGAATGCTTGGAAGCGATCCGCATGGTACACAGCCAGACGAGAGTTCAAGCCCGAACCCCTATTAAGGCGTCACATGCATTATCGAGATTCAAATCTGAGAAAATGTACGCACCAATCGTGTCCGATAGCGATCACGTTCTTCGCTCCTTCGTGGTCAATGATTTCGACGATGTCTTGCGACATGGTTTTCGAGCCATACGCCTTGACGTCGCGAGGCTTGTCGGTACCACCGTACCCCAAGAGATCTGGAACAATCACGCCGAACCCTTGCTCGCGAAAGAACACAACTTGGTGCTCCCAATCGCCGGAGCACGACGGGAAACCGTGCAAGAGGAGGAGCGTGGGCTTGTCACCCTGGGCGGGTGATACATAGTAGTGGTAGTTGATACCGCGAGAGGTCTTGAAGTCTTTGTATGAAGTTGCTTCCATTGTGAGAGGTGCGTCTGCTTGTGATGTTCATCAGAGCTGAACGGCGAAAGCTTTATATGCGTCGGAAAGCACGTGCATGATCGCATCACGACCCCGCGGGTTCCCAGCGACAGCCCATTCGCAATATCCCCAACGGGAAAATGGCCGAATGAAAGCAGGTCAAGAAATTACTGTTCACCAACGCGGCAGGTGGCGGCGCCTCTGATCTGTGCCGCTGGTTTTCGACAATCACTCTAAATGTATTGATTGATCGGTTCTATGAATCGTTCATACCGTGCCCAAGCTGTGTCCCAAGTTTATTCAATTCTTATTTAGTAATTTAACGCAGTTGCTCTCAGTATTATCGAAAAGCACATGTGCTACCCGTAATGGGGTTGGCGCCTCCCGGTGGGGGTGAGGCATTAGGCGCACGATAGGTCATTTGAAATACATCATCTTCTCGCTCCCCAAAAGCTCTGGCTCCTTGATCTCTGTGTGCGTCTTTTTGGCATTGGTTGTTCTCTTCGGTACTTTGCACAGTGACTTATTTTCTTAAATGATGTCAATGGTGAAAGGTCGTGTGCGTTGGAACTGGTGCGGAGCCACATCGAAGTAATGGATGTGAGCCTTTTTTGACATCCTACAGCGAAAATGTCTCACATGTGTCTAATAAAATTACCAGAGATGGTCACACGAATCTGGCTAATGATTTATTAGCACCAAGTGGCTGTCAAATGAGAAACCGCAAACACGTCAAGGAAAGCTTATCGTACCAGTGGAGCAAAAATGGCGTTTCTCCACACCCAGAGCATACGACAATATGTGATCCTGACTTCTTTTATTTGGGATGGTCTTGTTCAACCCAACCAATAAAACGAAATATCTGACAAAGAGGATGACCAACTTTGGTAGTCTGGTTGCCCGAATAGGCAACTTTGAAAGAAGGTTGCTTTCACACGTTCCACATCGTCCTCGACAATGAGCTCGCCTGCAGATCCATTACTTGCTCTGCGTCATGCAATTAAATCAAAGACGAAGATAACATACTCAGATGGCTCGCAGCCAGTATCATCGATAGCAGCTGCGACTGAAATTGTTCTTTCTCCAAATGTATCTCTTCCAAAGTCCACCCCGACACGACTGCAGAAGCCTGGCACATCATCAACGGACCCATCTACAAATCCAGGAGATTTCTTTACGCTCGAGGCGGTTTTCTTGACATGGCTGTTGAAAGATGCGTCGGGAGCGGAGTACATGAAGCAAGCAAGAGAGTCGGGGTTGATGGTCGGCTTTGTGAGCGTTACAGAGCGCAAAGACCTGGTGGAGTGGTTAGATGGGAAGTCCCAAAATCACCCAAGAATTGTATCTTCTCAGAACTGTGAGTTTTTTCTGTCTTTCGTTAGGTGGAATGTAATGTTCATTATGTCAATTTGTAGTGGAATCCTCAACACCACCAGGCACTCCTCCGCCATCCGGTTCAGCGCTGCCAACGACACCGGGCCACACGAGCGGATCCTTCGCTTCACCTGCAAAAAGGAAGTACGTCGTGGACACTGCAGATGCAGACGTCGTAAAAAAGATACGCCAAAACGAGGTGGAGCTCAGAGACAGAAACACAGTCCTTCGTGGCTCAAAACCGAACGTACGTTACCAGTATTCCCAAATTTTATCGACATTCTAAACTCTGTTGAATTCGTACACTCAGAACTTCACGGCAATTCGGAATGTGTACGCTGAGAAACTGAAGAAGATCCGTGAAGCGTCCAAGGGAGGAGCTACTCCGGCGGCAGCAAGCGCCTCCAAAACTGGTGAGTCTGAATTTGAGTGTTTCGCCGAGTCAGGTCTCATCGGTGCTTCTATTAAGCAGAACCAAAAGTTCAACAACGAAAACCTCGTACGTAAATTCCAGCCTGTGTCCTTATTTCGACATTGTATCTGACATTGCGCTGCAGGTAATATGTATCCCATTATCATGATCTCGTCATCTCCCACGTCCCTCATTACGATGCATAACGTCAAGCGTTTCTTACAAGACGCAACGTCGGTTTCCGGCATTTCTGACTGGTTTCAGTGAATCTAACGCATCGGTTTATCACAGCTTCGAACCATCCACCGAAGCGCGCGTACGAGCGGCCGCCGAGGGAAACACCCGGCCCGAAGACCTGATCGCGATATACCGCAAGCGCACACACATTGAACCTTCTGGCCAAGAACGCGAAATTCAGGCGCGATACTTCGTAGTCGACGGCGTGGAGGCGCTCGCAAAGTTCGGTAATGACGCGTGGGACCGCGTAGTCGCCGTCGTGACGACAGGCCAAGCATGGCAGTTCCGTCCGTATAAATGGACGGAACCTCGGACATTATTCCACCATGGTCCGTTGTATTCTGTTCATGTTCCATGGACCTGGTTACCCATCTGATGCAACTGAACTAATAGTAAAGGGATTCTACGTGAGCTGGTCCAACGATCCGCCGAATCCCAAGATCCGCGACTGGAATGTGACGGAGCTCAAAGTGCGGAACTTTCACTCTTTATCTATGACGACATATGTTTATCAGTAGTTTTTGGCGCCTGTGCAGATTGACCCACATCGTCGACATGTCGACAAATCTGTGGTAGCCCACTTTTGGAAAACTCTGGACACCTGGACGCTTGCTAATAAGCCATGGCTGATGAAGTCTTGATCACTGATTGTTAAAGTGTTTCTTGTTTATAGCTTACCCCGTCGCCTGCACAGCATTTGGCCGAATACTTTCACCGAATCTTTTATTCGCACGGATAACTTTTGACATGTATCTCTTATCGCAAGAATTCGACCCCAATATCCATCAGTGTGAGACCGGGCCGTAAGCCAGAACTTGGACGTTGGCGGTCTACTTGTAATTTTCAGATCACATTGGACAATCCAAGGGAACCAGCACCATTATAAAGCCCCAAAAAAGGAAATCCCCATTATTGATGTGATCCGCTATAATATGCAACAGATATGCGAGACGACATTGATACACGTATATTTGTACAACTAAAAGCCTGGAAAGAGTCCGTGTTTGTCAAAGAGTCCGTTTGTGTTTACTCAAAAGGCTGGTCAGACGCAGTCACGCATAGATGAAAACCGTTGTGCGGGTCTGTTCTGCCCCTCGGTTACCTGCCAGAAAATAGCCCTAGCCCAATAATTCTCCCAGAGTGCTTGGTCCATCGCGGTGGTGCTAGAAGAGCTGAGAGAATCAGCGGATGGCCCCAATTAGTAATGTTCTAAGGTATCTGGTTGCTTCGATATGCACAAGGTACTATACTGGGGTATGAAACCAAAGTTGTTGAGAGTCATGGTGGCATCAGTAGACGGTATCGGCATCGAATTGTAAGGCGTATGAGGCTGGATGTGATCGAAAGTGTTGGTAGGACATAAGGTTCGAGTGGAGTCGGAATATCTCGTACTGTCAGCAGAGAAAGGCTGAGAGAAATTACCCTGGGGTATGGGTTCCAGTCGCTTTTGAAAAGTCAGACAATGCCCGCGAGAAGGATAAGAGGCAAGACTAACTTGTGGAACAGAATACAATCCCGATGTATTGTCTGCACTAGCCATTGCATAGTTAGCAGCAAATGGCGAGCAGAAATTACCCCGACTGTCGACTGCCTATATTTTAATTTGAGTCAGCAAAACCTTCTACGGGATCGGGAAACTTTCCGCGGCTCACTTTGAGAGCAGAGGATGTCCCGCACCCCGCCATTGCAATTCCATTGCCCGAAACAAAGGGCACGTAGTGTTCAGCCCGATTTTCTACCGCCTGCTGAAAGTGAGTAAGCATCGGCGACAAAGTGGCTGTCCAGGTTCTTACCATGCAAGCAGAAGAGAATCTCGACGTAGGCTCCTCGACCACCGCAGGTATATCAGCAACATACGTAGAGCAAAAATTACCCTCTGCCAACGGCTGACTTTGAACCGCCTATACGTAGATAGTAGATCAGTACACGGCTCGGTAAATAATGGCTCTGGAGCCAAGAGGGTTTCTACTTCTTTTACAGAAGAGGTTCGATCTGTGAATGCCATTGAAGGATCAGTAGCAAACGAGGAATAATGATTACCCCGAGTTTCCACTGCCTGAAGAGTCATTAGTGTATGATCATTCGATGTAATTCAGGAATGACTTACTCTAGGAGCAGAAGAGGCATGCTGGACCGCAGGCATGACTTGGAAGACAGGAGGGCTAGTGCCGGTAGGCGACTCGTCTCGTTGCTCATTCGTCTTCCTCGGTTTGTACGGCGGACATTGGGACAGGCCCTTGTCTGCACATCGGCGGCAGAGATTGGAATTGTATGGCGCGGTGATATCGCACTTGACGAAATACCTGAGGTAAGCTTCGCTCGGAAACATGATAGTGAAAGCAACCGACTTTCACTTGAGCGGAAGAACAGCCTCCACAAGGCATTAAATTTCGAGGCTTCGCAGTATATGGCATATTTGGTGGAAAAGATAGATTGAGGGTTGTAATTGCAGTAATGGGGGGTAGCCATGAGATCTGTGTCGCAACAACCCGTGCTTATATGCATTGTGCGAAAGTAAGCAGGAACACCTCGAATTCGCCTATCGGATTTTGCAGCAGGTTCCGTGTTCCTGTTCTGTCACCTGATCACAGCGCGAGCGCAGCGTTAGACCGATGGAGGTGGGCGGTGCAACTATGTACCTGGATGGGCAGGCGCAGGCGCCTATGTGGAAATGACTGTGTATCTGGAAATGCACCTATATCGTTTGGGAAGTTCTTCACTACCCAAACCTCGGATCGAAAGCACCGCTGTCCACAGGTTTCATATACCCACCCGTAATTCTCCGTAGGTTGCATGTATGGCGTTGTACGTTGTGTGAAATGAATGAATAGTTGGTGCATATGAAGCCGATAGAAGCGAACCCAATAAGGAGATATAACTCTCAGATCTGCGCGCTCGTAATAAAAATGAACTTTCAGTTGCTCATCCATAATTTCGACATTCATGCTGATCGTAGCTCATAGGCCACACGAATTGTAAAGTCGCAGTTGGCTCGATACACTTGCGAGTGTGCGGTCAAGCTCCGAGCGCGCTTCAACTTGGTCCCATGGGAGAAGTACCGGTGAATCCGAAGCAGTGTAAGGCGACCGATGAACCAATGGTTCTCGGATAGGATCCATGGAAGGACGACTGTGCAGTGTCGCAAAACGGCAGTACCAAACAAAACATGAGGTTAAGGCGTCAAAGCCAATGGCTTTACGGTGGAATACAGCTAAAAAAGGCAGGCGAGGCGGTAAATGTTTTACGTGATAAGATCCACCTGACCAACTCACTTTTGCAGTTCCTTTTGCTTGGGTATAGGAACGACGTAAGACATGACGAAATCGGGGAAACGCGGGGATAGCATACAGGACGCGGAGATGGTAGCGCAGCACGGTTCCAATGGAAGACCTAATCGTGGAAATGAAACCAGCATTCATACAGTTCATCACAACATCTCCAACACTTCACGAAGCAAAATTGGGGGATTGATTGCGTTCGAAACGATTTCGGGCACGCAGCAATACATTAGTGTGAAACAATGGGGAACTGGGGGAGGCACGTGCTGGTATTTTCGACCTCGATCCTGAGAAGGTTTTCAAATTTTGGTACGATGGGTTCAATGGGTGGCAGCTCGCCTAGATCCATAAAGTAAAAAGGAAATCTTACCGTTAATCAAAGGCGTCATCGCAAAGTGTAATTCATTACCGGTGATACAACTTTTCATTCGCCTGACATGCGGTGGACCTGGAACATGAAAGTCTAATCCAACGCCACAAGGGTGAACAGTTTCCTCCCTTTCATTAACCGAAAGTAAAGATATGATCAGTGATTAAACATTGATAACAGACATGACGCAGCTTGGACTACGCCTTTGGTCGTAAATCGTTCTCAACTTCTTTCAGTCGCCCCTCAAGCAAGGAAATGCTCGTATCAAGACCCCGCAAGACGCTTTCGTCTGCGCCTTCGCCAGGAACGAGTGTTACGTGCGCGAAATCAATCAATCGCACGGCGAACGGCAGGATCAGCTCTTCTTCTTCTTCATCTTCCTCGTCCTCGTCCCCGTCCTCGTCATCCGTCCCACTCTCATCCATGGCCTCTGGGCCTAAATCGACATCTTCATCACCTTCTGATACTTTGCTATCGATAGTCTGGATTGAGGTCGTTTTCGAGTCTTCTAGTGCTTGTAATCCCTCGTGAGCTTTCTCCCAGTCGGCCTCATAAACGATCAAAATACTTCCGGCGATCATTCTCATCTCCGTCTGAGCTATGGCATCGCGAATGTTGCGCACGTTTTCGAGGATACCAGAGAGAATGGGCGTCAAAAGCTGTGCAGGTAGACCTTGCCCTCGTGATTCTCTTGATGACGAACCATTATCCACAGAGTACGATAGTGGGGATATAGGAAAGAAGCGGGCCACGGCTTCCGGTAAATCCGCGGGTTTTATGGATTTTCCGTATGACTTCGGGGTGATAGCAGGTGAGGATGTCGAATAATCATAAACCTTTCCGAGGATGTCACCACTGGTTTTAATCAAATATGAACAGTGTATTTACTTGAAACCCAGTCATGCGTACGCCTGTTTCTAACGACGTAGTTTGTCTCGCAGTTCTGATCATCCTTTCAATTTTCTCGGGACTTGCTGAGTCTTCATACAGCTTCGTGCCCAGCTTGATATCTAGCACGTTCGGTTTCAAGAAAGAGTTCGATACGTTTTCGAGAACGAGTGACTGTGGAAATCAGAAGGCAAAAGATAAATATTCAGGAAGGATAAAAATAAAGCATGCGGATAATTATCTCGTTGGTCTTCGGGTGGGGAGGTATCACCGGCATTCGGAGATGGAAGAGAGGAATCGGTCATTTCTAATGTATTCAAGAAGTTTCCTTGCTCGTCGACCTTCCCCTCAAGCTTCAGAGTTCCGTAGAAATTTGGTACGTGAGGTTGGAGGTGGCGAACTCGCGGATCATCTGATGCAATGAGCTGGTAGAAATCGCGCTCGCGGGGTAGACAAGGCTTGATTATTAGCGATCCATCTTCGGTTGCCATAACGCCTGCATGGCCACCGACTTGGGAAGTTAGGGGAACGACATTCTTGACCGAATTCATGGTTCAAGTTGGAATTTGTGACACTTACTTCGTTTGTCACATCGTCACGAATCTTGCCGAAGAAACACGTTAACCTCAACCGCCATGGCCTCAGCTAAGATTGCAACACTTGTAATCCGAGTGCGCACATTTAAATACTCGAAAAAACTCACGGAATGAAGAAACCTGACTCCAGACGTTAGCCAAACCTATAAGCAACCAGATTAAGGCGCAAGCGAAGGAGTTTGCAACTATTTTGTCCCATCTACGCAGCAATGTCATTGAGGCTCACTTCGCAGACATGAACGGTTCCGGAACTTCTGTGTGAACCTAGCTCAGAGGATGTATAGTGCCGAAGTCAGATTGCGCACTGGCCTGCTTGGAGAACCTGCTAAATCCATTCGGCCGCTCTCTGAAGCAAGGTCAAATTATCAAGCGAATGAAATTACTTGTCTTCTTGACACAACTCTATAGAGCTATCGAAAATGGTGCAAATACACTCGCAGAAGGTTTTCTATTTACCGTGGCCGCTTCACTTATACTGGGCGAAACATGGCGGAGTTCGCGAAGTCAAGCCAAACGACGAGATGTTGTGGACGACCGTATCGATGACCTCTCTACGAAAGTCACCGAACTTTCTACAACTGTAGAACATGTTAGAGCGCAATTAGAGGAGCGGTGGGCTGAGGAGAAGGAGCGGTTCGTCAATTCGACTTTGAACTCTGCCCACGTGGCGAAACGTGTTTCCGATTTACTGATCATTTTTCACAGAAGCGATGAGCTCAGTCGAATATTAGAAAGAGTGGTAGAAATCGGGTTAAGGGGCGGATGGGCAGAATTCGAAGACACGCCCCTCAAAATACCCAGGATAGAATTATCGCGATCCCCACGTCAGGATTCCACATCATCGCCTTCGGAGCCATCATCAAGTCACGAAGAATAGCAAGAAAATATAATATTATTTCATATTGATTGCTGCTGAACCTAACAAGTACAGAAATGAAGTGTGTAGATGGATGCGTGAATCTACAATGTTCCGATCAAAACAGAATATCATCGCCATGCAATAGGAAAATTAAAATATCGAAATGACTGCAATGCATACCGTAACCTCAACTTGATCCAAGAATGCTTCCCAACCTAACCTCCTCAAACCCACTACATGATGCAGCACGCGTCGCCCGAGCACATTTTCTCGCATGAATCCACGAGTAATCCTCGTGCAGGTGTTGGCTCTTCAAACGCCGTCTTGATACGCCCGCCCTTCCGCGTCACCTCAATCGTGTGCCGCCATTCGACGGCACCGCTATCAGCAGGAGGAACAGGGTACCACCACCTCAACGTCTGCCCATCAACCTCCCAGCGACCAGCAGTCACGCGCACATCGATGTCGAGTAACGAATGGGGTATATCATTTGGAAGCAGAGCCAATGTGGCAGTCGACGCAGACGCCGAGGAGAAGGGTCTGGGCTCCAATGTTGACCCATTGAGATATGGGCTGCTGTGAGTACGCGTGGGACTCCCGCTCCCGTCCTCTTCCGTCTGTTCGACGGGGTTGGGATTGCATGAGGCTACGATCTCCGCCTTCGCATAGTGCACGAGAGGGATGAAAATCTCCGTTGGTAGCTCAGACAACTTTTCCTCGTCGCCGTCCACGCCGCCTGAGGCCGTCGGAGGTGGTCTGACAGACGACGATGACGCAGATGACCTAGACGAAGACGACGACGCTGATGATGACGGCCGAACCCATGAACCCTCGCTAAGCGAAAACGTCGGTCGATCCTCTGGCTTCACGTGTACAACAAGCTTGAAATGTGCCTTCGCGATGTCGAACGCGATCTCAGCGGGTGTACCAACTGTAGCGGTCGGATACGGTCTTGAGAAAGCCTTAACTGCACGCGCACCATCCGTCAGGAACTCGTACGGATTCTTCCAGCGTTCCAAAAACCCATTCGACTCTTGATCTTCCTCCATCGACACCGCGCCTAACGTCGCCAGGGACAACGCCGAAGTCGCTGCCGCCCCAATGGAATGTACCGATACCAACGCGTTATTCGACTTCTTCAGTAATGCAGCGGACGAGCTGTCGTTCGGGGCCATCCGCACGCGTAACGTGTCTTTCGGTCGCAAGTCGTCGCTTGACCAGAGGCTCAGATCTTCCATGTTCCAATCGTCGCCCCATTCGTGCGAGTTGTCTGTGCAGTATGTCCAGATGGTGTAGTTGAGCGAATTCGGGCCGTCTGCTCCATTCAAGCTAGCGTCGAGCGCTTTCTGCTGATTGGTGTAATCACCAATATGCTTCTCCTCACCCGTCCATCCGTACGAGCGTTTACCGTCCATGTCGAAGGGAATACCAATCTCGCCTAAAAGCGTCGGGTACTGTCCAATAATCTTCGCGTCGTCCTTCAGGATAGCGAATTGCTCCTGGAACGACTTGCGAATGGCACGCTCGCCTATTTTGACTGCTTGAATTATCGAAGAGTACTTGCCTCGCAGCATGCCAAGGGCATCAGCATTGAACCAATTCCAATGCCGTGTGACCAATGTAAGACCATCATAGTAATGCGCGGAGTAGCACGCGCGACCGCAGATATCTTCTTCCTCCAATGGTGGTGGTTGGGCGAACACAGGAGGATGGATGAAGAGGATAGCTTCCGGATGTGACTGTCGTATCCGCTCGGCGTAACTTCGCCAATGTGGCCGCCAATAGTCGGCTGTGAAGACGACGGGTCTTTCTGGGTCGAACGGTGGGTTCTTGAAGTAACCCGGCGTCAAAATGAATCCAGATTCAATGTCCCACACTCCGTGCAATGCCCAAATGCATGTCCCGAGTTTCCATGAAGGATCTCGCGTCCAACCCCACCGCTTGCTGGCTTCCACGTCTGCTTCCGGTTCAAGCCACATTTTGCGTCCCTTCGGATCTATGGTGACGGTACCATCCTTTTGCGGCCCGAATGGGCCGAAAGACCAATGCTCTACTGTTTGCGCCTGGCCCATCCCCAGTCGTAGAGACTGTGCGGGAGTTGGACGTGATCCTTTCCGTAATGTGGATCCTTGTTCAGTCGGAACGGTATTCAAATCTTCATGGCCGCAAAACCCTTCTGCTGGTTCATTCATGCCGTCCCAACCAATGACACAAACATCAAGCAAATCCCCTGCGTCTCGAATGCGGTCCGCGAGCATCCCGATAGCCTTAATGAAATGAGACTGAAGATAGTCCTGGATGTTCTGGCCATCAATAACACACTTCGGTGCATAGTCTCGACCCGCGAAGAATAAGGTGAATAAGGTTTGGGATGCTAATCGTCCATAATTGGTGGACCAAATCATTGCAGGTAGTGAGGCGGGGTCCGGGTTCTCTGCAGAAGGATATTCGGAGTGCAGAATAGCTGACTGTGTTGCGCTGAAATTACGGGGATTGATCCCACTTGCTAATAATGTCCAATACGGTGCGCCTGAGCCACCCGAATATCGCGACCACTACGGCGTTTCAGCGGAGAAATGACGAGTAAGATACGGAGCTGCTTACAATATCCTGGTGAGGATCCATAAACACTTTGAAACCGAATTCCTTGCATCGTCGCAAGACTTTGACAGTATAATCCAAGAATTGGTAGTCATATTTACCACTGCGAAACATGTTTAGATGGTGGCAACAAGGCGATAAAAATCACAAAAAATCAAAGAACTCACGGTCCTTCATGCTCCAATGCTTCCCATGTTATTGGGAATCTGAGCATATTGAAACCCCAGCCTCGCAAGCGCGCGAGGTGAACATCCGCTGAACCGTCGTCAAGGTTCAACGGTCGACCAACAAAACTACATTCTCCACTCTCGCCAGCGAGCCATAATTCGTCTTGTAGTCTTGAAGGTTGTCCGACTGGTGCCTTGGATGAACCAGACAAATTTACACCTCTTAGTAACAAAGTTCGACCATTGTTATCCACAAAGTTGCAGTCGACGGTGTGTATGAAGTGTTCTGCTGTCGGCTTCCCCGTCGCCGGTGATGCTGAAGGGACCTTGGGCATGCGGGGAACGTTGATGATGGTGGGCGGAAGAGAAAGAGAGGGTAAGGGACGATCTCAACGTTGTCGGTAATTCTTTGTGGAGCCAGCGCGTGCATCGTACCACTTTTACGCGGTGGCGCGGTTGTATTGCCATGTTTGCTCCCATGCGTCCCTTTTATTCTCTTTATCCGGGAACAAGGCCTACTGTTTCCAAGTTACTTCCAAGTAATAACCCTTACTAAGATGCGCAGTTCCTCCTCAGATACTGAGACATTAACGCAATGTCTGGGATACGCGATGCAGCGCGGAAAATTCATAATCTGCGACAAAATGTCGATCCCGTCACACGAGTCACACCATATGTCTTTCCTTCTTCCGTCAATTCTGGCCGATCAGCTTTGGTGGCCTCTGAATAAGCACAACAGGATTGGGAATACCACTGCACGCAGTGAACTGCGAAACACCGTCCCAAGATCAGTCACACTGTCTTATGCTACTGCTGCGCAACATGCACAACGGCCGATTGCAACGAAGATGCTCATGAGGTGAACATAGCAACCCGCGTTACACGAACATGCGGTTACATCGTTGTCGGAGCGCCCTGCACTTGCGTGTTCTTGTCTCTTGTGTGGTTCATTGTTCACTATCACTGTCTGGAACCAGCATTGCCTCGCTGATTTTCTTAATTGTCCAGCGGGTTACACGGGTTGCGGATTTTGTTATCCGAGCACTGGCGATCACCCAAGTCGGAACACAGCAACAGGCGATCAATCTGTCTTGTTGTTCGGAACGCTTACCATGGTCTGTTTTTAGGCGTGATTTTAAATTTATCTCAGCAAACAACTTGACGGCAATGTTTCGACCACGGTCATCGAAAGCCTTCCGAAAGCTTCATCATTTCGCGGAAGTAAATATTCGCCAGGACATTTCCGATGCCAATCGCCTCGCGTATCCCATCAAACATCTCAGCCAACTGTACAAGCCACCCTTCACTCACGGTTAACTGCCACGCCGGAACTCATCAAGTTTTGATTTCAAAACCATCTAGATCAAACTGCACGGGCGTTCGGACAAGCTAGTGTGAACAATGATTCGGTGCGTTATGTTCGTTATATTTCATTGTGCGTTTCTGGGGCAACACGCGCACATAATTATATTACGGCGTCCCACTCCCGCACAATGGCTTGTGCCCAAACGCCGGGGCAAACAAACAACACCAACAACTGACCGACTCGGCCCGCCTCGTCGTCTCCTTGTCATGACCGCAGAAAAATGCATCCGATTCGCCTTGAAATGTCTGACTGCCCTGTGGTCTGCAATACCTGGTCCGTTCAGCGCGGACATATTACAAATCATCGCCCGACCCAGGTCTATCGGAAGCGCAGGCGTTAATCGACAAGACACCCGATGTCTACTAACGATGACACTCCCGCATGCAACATACGAATGGTGACACTCTCCCGCATGCAACATTGAACTAATGCTCGAATGGTTTCGCTGACTTGACATGCATCGCGCATCTAAACGACGTCTCAGAGGCGAGGTGCTTCGGGACGGTGCAGGGATAATGGCAGTAATGAGGAAATGAATTTTTGTGGTACCTGCGGGACGACTCCGCCTTGGCGCCAAATATTGTCCTGCGGAATTTTCAGACGTTGAAGGAGGGCAGTAAACATTGGGCATGGGCGGAATGCCTGAACTGCTTCCGTCCATTGATTCTATTCCAGAATCTCGAAAGACAGTTCGTGTCCAATGAACGTTTCGAGGACCCTAGATGATCGACGCCGCCTTTGGGCGTGTGGCACGGTCTTCGTTGCTGCGCCCCTGAAGAGTACCTTAAGATGTATGCTCAATTACGGACTCAGGATTTGTGTCAAAATGCCAGGTTCTTGACACCGTTGGACAAACATATCCCCGGCAATGCCATGCAGCTTGGAAGTCTAATCAAATGAATCCTGGACGGCGCCAAGAGTAGAGTACAGTCCCACAAGCCGGCCTCCCCAACAGCTCTAATATGATGTCGCATTTTGCAGTTTAGTGTGTGCTTAAGCTTGCGAGGCTTATTCAATTCTTCGCCTACCCATATTACCATTGCGTGGATACAGACACCTGCTCGCCTGAAACCCATCCGACCATCACTCCTGTGAAAGTTCTCATGTGAAAATTCGAAGGCACGCGAATTGAAGTTACGTTACGCCAGTTGTCGGGTGCATTTCATGTTTACTGCGATCGAGGATTTGAGTGTGCGTATCGCGATCGCCTTCGACTTCGCCAGCTCGCTTGAAACACCAAATACACGGCGAGCCATGAGAGACGAAGAATTGTAGCGTATGCGGCAAAATCCCCTGCGTGCTAAGAAAATTGTTGAGCAACGAATTCAATGGTCCTAAACGCATGAACGATAGGAAATGTGGAGGTTCGCAGAAAGATACCGGTTACTGAAAGGTTAACGCCACCGGAAGAGTACTCCTTTAGCTTCAGGACCCAAAAGACACAGCGTTTGTGTTTCCCCAACCATGGTTCTTTTTCTTGTTGCACGCGCAAAACGTTCCGGAAAGTTTGTTGTTTGTTTCTTGTGATCGTTTTACACTGTCGAAAAATAATTTCATACTCGTTGTGATAACTCTATTAGTACTAGTACTTGTCCCAACGAAAAGGCGAGACTTACGATTAGCTAAGCTCGGATTTGAAATCCACGATTCAGCACAGAGTGGAAGAGATTGGTGAACCTGCCGTAAAGGAAAAACCGGAGACTGATGAGCTGAAAACGTATGTCACTGTTACCGTCGAAGGTCGGCACGGCGTAATATTGATGCTTGCCATCGAAACTAGAGAAACACGATTTATTGAGAATCCACCGGTATGGAAATTTGAGCTGCCTACCATACCTTCGCATGCACTTCAGGTGAGCAAGTGATTGACAATTATCGGCGGAAAGACGACGGCGCTAAAAAGGGAGGCGCTCGTTAGGTTCCGAGTCGCCGGGTCAAACTTGACAGCGTAGGGTCCTCCAAGGGATGCTGTGGTGGTGGGCCTGGTGGCACCTCCGCCACTAATTCCTCGTCTAATCTTGATCGTGTTTCGTCAAGAAGCGAGGGTTATAAAATGCACACTAGTGTCCCCCCTCTCTACCCAGAGACCTCCGGCAGACGCGAAACTTGGTCTCTGCACTCTCATGTCTGCACAGCAGCAATTCACGACTGACTTCCAGCACCACCCACCGTATCCGCCTTCAGAACTGCCTGTACCTCGAAAACGACCGGAATCAAACAGAAAGCCATGTCAGCAATGCTCCAACAACAAAGTAAAGCATCGGGTAAGCGTCTATTGTTTGTTTGTTGACTCCATGCTATTGCACTCCCTCATTTCCCGAACCTGTTCAGTGTGTGCCACAGCCGGACGATCCGAAATGCGTCAGATGCACACAACGCGGGCTTCCATGCACTCCTTACAGACCAAAGCCAAGATCCCCGAAACAAGTCAAACGACAAAACATCAACTTGAATGCGAAGGATCCTCTTCCTCCAGAGGTCCTCGCATTCGTCACGGACGCGTCGCCTCGCAACGTCGTGAGCCTTCGCCAGTACTCCGCCGATCAGTTCTCATTGTGTGCAGGGCCAGTCAAATCCACCTCCTCCGGCAACGCGAGTAACCACAAGCAATTTTTTGCTGAACGGACACCCATCGCGTTTCTATCCCCACTGTCTTCAGTCTCAAGTTGCCCTCAACACCAATATTAATGCTTCTCCGCGTGACACGGTGAGTCTTCGTTGGTGGCCCGTTGACCAATTACTCATGGTGTGCAGTCATTCCCGCTTGCTCCACCATTCTACCTGCCCGCCGTTGTCCAGCCTGGAGGTGCAGCAAACACTCCAGCGGGGGGGTGGGGAGAGGATGCTCAAGTATTTCCAAATTCGCCGCCATTCGCCGCATTCCCTCCCTCCCGTCAGACCCAGGTTTGGACGCGACCCCAAATGAATCAACAGGATTCGGGGTAAGTCCATGCAATATTCTATGTCTACAGATCTCACATTAGTGTCAGCTTCAGCTCCGAGGAACATGGATTCACGTCGCAGTACCCTTTCTATCATGATACAAGCGCACAATTCGATGGCCAAGTTCAACCAAAGTACACGGACTCTTCAACTGCGGCATTTACGCTCATTTGTGAACATAACATCAGGAAATTGACAGATGTTCTTCTCCACGGCAATGATGGGGGTACAAAGGAGATTCAGACCCGTTGATAGGGTGTTCAGAACGGCAGCACGTAACCCAAGGTTCCAGCAAGTAGGTCTTGAATGGTGCAGAAATTCCTGACATCGAAACGTCCGCAGGAAACGCTCCTACAAAGCCACGGTCCTAACGCGTGGTCCTTAGACTGATTACAACGCAGGCTAAAATTATCCGCGGAGAACTTGAAGGAGGCAGTATAAACCGATGAGTCGGCATTCGCCGTTCGAATCCTGTGTGTGTAGTAGGAGGCGTGGAATACAGGAGAGTATTCTTGTGCCTTCTCCCCCCACCCCCTTCGAACCTTTTCCACTCGCGTACAGGCGCTCAGAACGGCATGCCTTGAACGGCCTATCATAAAGACGGTGGCGTGATTCTGGGGTTTCATAGTGGCGTGGCAATGACTGAACACGGTTCGACTTCGCCCTCAATCGAGAACTTCACCAATTCAGTTAACAAATATCGTAACCATTTTCAGATCGATGATAATGACCCTGGATGACCCTCACCGTAATCTGGCGACTTGGAAGATGATGTCATCCCAACTTTTAAAGTACATTGAATGCCTGTGGAGGTCCACGCCAGGTCCAACGAGGAGCGCATATTAGGTAATCCAATAATTGTGGCTGGGACATTCACAAATTAGAAGAATCTGCGACTCTGGTCGTAATGCGTCGTTGGGATAGCTTATAGGCTTATCGAGCTATGAGTGGGATCTGTTCAGAGCAATGAACGACTTAAGGACGATTTCTATACAAAGCATGATAACATACCGTTAACGAACAAATCGGTACACTTTCAGTCATACATTAACACGAGTATTGCAAGTAGCAGTCATCGCATATGTCGAAATGAGCAGCACGGGCCGGACAGGAAATGTTCATTTCAGACGCAGACAACATCATGAGAGGCTCCGGTATCCCAGCCGCACAAAATCGTGACAGTGACATCCTACAGCCCACTTCACGTTTTACTGTCTTTGCCTAGCTCTCCGGGTATGATTGGACAGACCATCAGCGAATCAAGACGCCATATGTTGAATAATTGTCAAGATTTTGCGAGTGTTCTGCTTATCTGGCAAGGGACTGTCGGCCAGTTACAATGTTCAAATACCTATATAGAGTATGGGTTGTGCTAGAAGGATTGCAAGGTAGTGATTCGCCTAAACATCGCAGTTTTGACCACTTTTCACGTCCACGTTTCTGTTGGCAAGAGACGAAGAACAATTAAGGAATTAACGTTGAGGCAAGACTCAACCACATTCGAGAAGGTAGGAAGAGGCGCCGCCAATGCAAGAAACGATAGAGTGAATCAACGTCGCAGGTGAAAGCGAAAGTGAACCGTGACCTTATGTGTCACACTGTGACATTCCATTCTCTTCCTCAGATCAGCGACCGATCACCCCAAAATCAACAAGATGTCGAGAGAACGTATGAGTAACGTTTTGATATCATGGAATTCTGGGGAAATGAGCGTTGGATCGTGATCCACGCCACACCGTTATGGCCAATACGGAGCTTGGATCTGAAACTGCCCTCGCAGGCGTCCTTCGTTGACGTATCCTTCCCGACATTCTTCCCGATTCGAGTTCCATGTTCTCAGAAGCACTGGAGTAGAAGAAACATGAAACCGTCAGAGACAGGCTTCTTATTCTCAGGTCTAGTACCTCCAACGTGAGGCACCGCTCAGTCGGTAATTCCGTGAACTTGTATCCCCAGCCGCCATAGGTTGGCACGCAACCGAGGTCGTACCATGGATGCAGCCAAGCCAATCGACGTACACAATCAGGATTTTTGACCAATGCCCACTCCCATGACCAAGATAGTCGATCTGAAGTATTCTTAATCACAGGGCTGTGTATCATCCCCCAAATCGTGTTTCTCTGACGATCACTTTCACTGAGACGCCAGCTGTATTAGGGTACCAGGAACCGCACGTCCGCAACATTAATAATTATGAAGCCTCCAAAATGTACCTTCTACTCCAGGCAGGATTTACATCGTGGAGTGCATTCTGATGCAGACTAGTCACTGGGCCGACATTGAGAAGCCTAGGTTGCCCCTACGGCACCGTTTTGTACTTACAAGCAAAAGTCTGCAGCATGTATTTTGAGCCACAAACCTCCTTCGCTGTACGTATGCTTTCCCTGACTTAGACAGAGTTTGATACATGATTATTCATTCGTTCTGCGATAGATGATTGGGATACAACGTGAATCGACCGACAATACCGTCCATAGCCATACAAAACTACCTTTGGCTGGAGAAAATCTTTGCTTGGGTGGTAATGATACCCGGCTAGCGCGGAGGTGAGATTTCAACTTGGATTCGACATCATGTCAAACGAACACATGTCTTCATGCGTGGTTGGGAGGTTTATTCCCTCAGATGTGATTGCCCGTCCGTCCCACTTGGGACGCTCTTGTTCATTTTGTGATAACTCCACACAGATTCAAATTGTGCTGTGCCTGGCAACGAGATCTATCTTTTTCTCTGCAAATGTACGGAACCGCGCCGCAAGGTGAGAGCTTATATAATTTCGCCGTTACGGCTAATATTGGAGCATGCTACTTTCAAGACAATCCACACGTCAGGCATGCCAAGTTCTTCCTTGATGCGCAAATAGCTCTATTGCATCCGACTTCCAGCATTATTGCGTCGGTGATCATTACCTGATTGTCCCGGCGCTTCTGGGCCTTGGAGTTGGGATCCGTGGCCACCCTGCGGGCACGCGGCCCTAAAGCGCTTGCTAACTCGTCGTGTGTTACGTCAACTTCAGGGTGAACCGAATGTTTCAAACCCAGATTTTTTTCCCTACTGCAAGTGGCTGAGTCTCATATATAAGATCCCACTGACGTCCATTGCCTTCAGAAACTCCCTTGCACGCACGCAATGGAGTTTACCCTCCAATTCCCCCCTCCAATTCCGACCCAAAACGTGCCTCAGAATGAACAGAAGCGCACGCCAAATCCAACCCCTTGCTTACCATGCTCCCATCCCTCAGTGAAGTCGAAGGTCCAGTTCTTATCCCATGCTCCGAGATGACGCTGACCGCCTCGTTGTTAGTGTGAAATGTCGCCCCCATGGTCCAGTACACTCTGCCAGAGATGCTGCGAACGCGGTATCACATGTGTTCCGAAACCAAAAACGCAGAGGCAGCCTCGCGCCAGCCGTAAACTAAATCAACAGGCTGCTGGAGTGACCCCGCCGCATGGTGAAAATCCTATTGACCATACCATGCCTGCCACCATTGTCGGTCGCTTCATTTTTCTTATTGTTGCTCTCGTTGACTGCTGTGAAGACTACCCCTGTTGTCGCTTCAAACCCCACCTTGCAGAATTCTTGGACCACATTCCACACGTCGGCTACTCGTGCACATAGTGGGGACATCGATGCTGCAGAACCGTCGAATTCCAGACATGCCTTCGTAGCCCAGGCTAGGCAAACTGTTTCGCAAAACACGCATGAGCAACCAGCCCTCACGTACGTAGCCCAAAGTTTGCTTGTAGCCTTTTCTGACTCCACCAGCAGTCCTTCCATGTCCCAAGTCGCAAGCAACGCTCCTTACGTACATGGAATACGTCGTGAATGGGTGTTCGACCATCGGTTTGCAAGTGTGCATACGGGCACCATCGACGCATGCGCACCTGTGCCTACGTTCCCTTCGGGCAACCCCCCCATGTCGCCACGGGACACGTCGGGCTTCGATTCTGTTTGACACTTGAACTAGTTATAGTCATTCATCTCGTCCTCGTCCCTTTCCAATGTCTTCATCGACCATCGTCCCTTCTGTGTCTCTTTAACCTATCTCTCCAAACTGTGTGATAGATAGGTCTACTAATTCTGCTCGTCGTGCTTCTCACAGTTAGCCCTGCAGCATCCTAGAATTGATATTTACATTGGCATGGTTGTTCGCGACACGGGTATGAAAACCAACGCAAGGCGTACCCCATCTTAATTGAATTTCGCGGGTAGCCCTGGCCTCAATGTTACGTAGGTACATCCAGTATCAGGTGACGTTGTGATCCGTATAAGGTTCGCACCCCGGTTTTTCAAGCAAAAAATGCGTGTCAAGCCGTGGAGGGCTCGAATACAAATGTAATCTATACTGAGAACCTATTGACGCTGTGATATGACGATCAGAAGCAGAAGTGCGCTTTTCATATCAACGGGCTTTGTCGCACGGCAACCTTAAGGCTTATCGGACTTCATTATGAAGTCAAGCTTCTCTGCCTTCATACCAACGGAACTCACCTGAGCAGGGGCCGTCCGAAAGAAGAATTCCTGGCAGAAGGGATGTCCTCTGGCCTCGCCTTTACCTTGTATGTACTGCTTCCTTCCCGTGACATGATTTCAACGTGGCGACGACAAACACGACAGCACCGCTGCAGCACCAATTAAACATGTCACGGTTGAAAATTGATTCGCGCAACAAAATCGTGAGCATAATTCCGTTCGATACGGGACTTCTGACTATTCATCCCCAGCGCGTACAAGCTGTACGTCACGTCTTTGAGTGGCGGTAGCCGGCGGCGTGTCGGACACGTGTGGTGGAATGGAAGCAAATGGAAAGGATCTCGGGTTACGCTAAGATCCTCTCTCCGATCTGATTCCGATCTTCGTAACGTGTAGTGGGGAAACGGGAAAATATCCATCCATCATTCTAGTTCGCGTGCGGCGACATGGAAGTTACCGTCAGATCAAGAATGGGGTGAGAGGCGTTGGCATATCCGATGCGTGTGTGTACGTGTTCAAGCGGGCCAGCGGGGATTTGTCGTCATCGCAGGCTCCTGGTCGGCTTCATTTATTATTTCTAGCGTTGGTGCTTAGCCTGAAATGCAGCTAGTTTTACGCCATCATTTTTCCCCTCGCGGTTATGGGGTAGGAAGATCTGCAACCTAACCCTGTGTGAAATTTCTGGTTATTTCGCCATTCCTAAGTAAATGACAAACATTAGTTGTCCGATTTCAGGACGCGAAATCATTGCATTAGCAGGAACGGTTTCACCGTTTCGGGAATAATAATTTAATTCTAGAATTCGTAATTATTGGATTTGTTCCAATGCAACAACACGAGCAAGACCCCTGCTGATCTCTGTCTGCGCATTCGCGTAGCACCTGCAATCCCAAATTTTCTTAAACCCATTCGGATTTAAACCGTCGAAAAGTTAATCGGTGTGGGTACCAATCTGAATCGGGGATGAGCAGTTTTGTTGATGGAACCGTGTTCACGTCGTTTCAAAATTGCCTTTTATGTATCTCGCCTCTTTCACTCGCCCACCCATGTCTTCCATGGCCAATACGGCTCCTTCACAACGCATCCTTTCGCCGAGCACTGAATATCACTCCTTTTTGGGGGTCTGCTGGGGGAATCCACTATTATAAGAGAGACCCGACACCGTCTTGAACGTGCACCGATTCGAAAACCCAAATTCACGAGCTCCTCTCGCTCTTCAGTCGGTGAAAAATGCGGTTTTATGCGCTGCTGCCGATCCAAAGCACGGCGACAGGAAGGGAGGAGAGGAATTTCAAATCCATACTCCTGCGTCCCCTGTCGAAAACAGCGTTTGAAGGTCAGCTACCCTTCACAGCGTTGACCCCACCACTCACCCATCTTTACATCGGTGCTCCCGATCCTTGATCAGTGTAACACATTGGCCCCATTCTCGACAGCCAAGTGCGAGAGATGCAGTACTCAAGACATCGTTTGTGAGTCGAGTGGTGACGTGGTGCAGACACCAAGCACGATTCTGTTAGCACATGTGAGACATTGCACGAGAAGTTTATTCCGGCGGCGTCGGCAACCTCACAAGACGTCAGTGTATTTTAGAGAAATACATTGCGGCGCTGATGTACTCTTTCAGTTGTCACCAGGTATATCACCAGATCGCAGCCTCGCAAATCCACCGGTCCCAAATCTGTCTCTAGCAAGTCAGACATTTGCTCATATCCAGCCGAATTAAATTTCAAGACACAGAAAACGGAAACTGCCACCGAGTACATCAGTATGGGTGCGTCTCCGGTGCACCAGTCCGAGGTGCAGGGGTGAGTGCTGCTCATATATGCACTCGACTCGCCAAGTTTACGGTGGTGGTGCTTGCTCTATCATGGCTTGCAGACATGTTGGCTGCGTCCACGTTGTCGAATGCCATGAAGTCTCAGCGAACCCGCTGCTTGCGAAGTACATCCACGTCACATGATGATTACACCGGCGTGGCGGGACTGTAGTATAATGCAACCAAAAGGCGCATAAAAATTTCCGAAAAATATACTATATTGAAAGACCTTTTAGCGGTATGTATTCACATGGATAGTGATGTACTAGACCGCGACGAGGAAAATCCCCTCGTCCAAATTTGGCAGCACGGGGTTGATCCAAGCGGTTCACAAGAAGTAATTGAATAATGGTGTAACAGCTAACCACACATTTCAACCGCTGTTGAGATTAATATTTAAAAAATGTTGCAGCATGTGAACAGGCTTTTCAAGCATATTTCTTGAATATCCGAGCGTTGTGGGTCCGTAATGATAGATGTTTGGGCCAGGCACGCGTACATTACAAAGCTGTTCCCACGCATGATTATCAAAATTATTTCACATTTTATGCAATCCGTATCACTCCAACTGGTCTTTTCGTATTTTTAGCACAGAATGAGGCATGAGGTGCACACGATTTACTGTACCGTAGATCAAATGATCTCGAGACAAATTCCTAATATTTCTGAAAGTGAACTTGAGCAAAGCACTTTCAAGCAAATTGAGTTTGGATTTCATAAACAAATATGCTGGCGGGCCATGATACGCTGGGAATAATACCAAATATGAAATTTTTTTATCCCTGGTGATTGCACGAGCCATCGTCAAGTCACAGATGCGCAGAATCACAAAACCCATTTCATGCTTGCAATCAGCCAAATTCTTCTGCAAGAAGTGCTGGAAGAGTGCCTGCCCTAGTATCCAAGTATACGCCAGGAGATGCTCACAGAGAGCATACCCCGGCTTACCCTAAGGTTGCCATAGAATACCAAATTTGTGTATCAATGCCACCACCAATCTGCTGCAGCAATGTCGTGCCCCAAACCCTACGTGCTACACAGAACACATATTGAAGATTCCTGCTTGCATGCATGGAAAATTTGTGTCATGCGGGCAACATAAAACATTATTGTCTCCCCTGAGACGCGATTTAATTTTGGGGTGGCTGAAGGGAATAGATTCCATCACATCATAAATATCACATGCTGTCCCAAACTTTGGTGATACTCGATGTGCTGAGATTCGTGGCGTCACATAACAGACCTTGAAAGGACTCGACAGTAACCGTTCTTCATATATGCACCCCATGAGACATTTTATGTATCATGGTGGAAGGCAAAGTATAACTGGTTAAATGGACCAAGTAAGGACGGTCGAAAGGTTTGACGTGATGACCGGCACACTGACAGGAAGCCCCATACGATACACAGCGAGTAAGATAAAAGGGCTCGGAAATTGACACAGTTTGCCAACGGAACCGCTGACTTGTATTTGTGGCCCATTTTAGGCGACCGAACGTTTGTGAAGAGAGAGAATGGAGAATAAGATGTGTTTGAAGTAGTTTTTTTGCGGGAATTAACTAGAGCGGGCATCGTGACGTGAGGGTGTGTCCGGAAGATGGGCAACTTCACATAGTTGTCGGCGCCAAGGTAAACGATCGACCTTCAGGGTTTGGACTTGAAGGGTCGCATTCGTGTTCGAGAAGCCTTGACACTTCCGGACCGGAGACATAATCGCTTGTTTGGATTTTCCCGCTATTTTCCCTCCTGATTATCCCTTGTCACCGCCACGCACCTCGCTAATTTTGTATTTCGTCGATCTCGCGGCAGCAGTGTAATATAAAATGGATCAGCGCGTCGGCTAACAGATAAGATAAATGTTTGATTGCCTGAAAATCAACGCCAATTGAATGGGATGATCGTCACCTGGTACGACGATATGTCCGTGACATATAGTGCCTCGTGTTCCAAACTTTGCAGATCTCGCTTGTGTTGCGAAGTTGGTTGGAGAATATATGCTGTATACGGTAGATGGAGTGCGAACGTCCGTGCAGAAGGATTGAGAAAATTGAGCTGTTTCCAATGCGTGTTAAGTGTCGTTCGAAGACACTTGCGTGACTGCTCACACTCTTTACGGTGATTCCAACATTATTTGGCCATGACGGATGACATGAAACCACAGCCGATCATGCACGGTAGTGCTTATGCAGGTAAAATATGCATGATAATTCATAGAGAACTGCGGAAATGTGAGCACCCTACTGCCTGAGGAGCTGAACGTCAACGGATATTTCATTGTTTTCACCGATATTTCGAGAACATGTATTTCACCTTGGTATTGCTGCTGGATCGTCGCGCCGTGAGGACCGTCTCAGCCAAAAACGTCCTGAATTTCGAAGCTTCAAGATCTGTGGCCAATGACACCTTACGAACCTATGCCGTGCGAACAAAGTTTGCCGGCGGACCGTAGGTAACCAGGAGGTTCTGTAGAGCCTAAATGCAGGACGGGAGCGTTCGTATGCCTTGCTCGTTCATCCCAAGCCAAAGTCGCGGTGAAACAATAAGAGGCGCTTATTTGTGACAGCCGAGAGGGTGGCGACAAACAACCTGATGTAATCAATCGAAGCTTCCCACGCACACTTGAAAGCTGTCCTTGCTCGTTCCGCAATGTGTGGAAATTTAAAGCCTGCATAGCTTGTATTTACATCGCAATATCTGCAAATGACTACTCGCAGCCTATGGCCGTGCTGGACTTGAATTACTCGTTGGGTCATGGGAGCATCTTCGTGGATATAACTTGCCGCTGGCATCCTTGCGCCTACGTCCCTTCTCATGGATGCCTCCGTCTCCCCAAACGGTGGTGAAGAGCCTTCGATGCGAGGAGCGCCAATACCTGCCCCAGCAACGAATGGTAGCGAGCAAACGCACGCTGCCGATCGCCACTCATCTCAGGTGCGTCAGTATTGATATTTGATCTTAAAACCGCGAAAGTAAAATTCATCCAGCCTTACACTCCTCAACCCGAAAATGGCCATAGAATATCAACGCCTCAGGTCCAATCTACAAATAATGCGCCTCAGGTCAATACATCGTCGGTTCCACAATGTCTCCTTTGGCCGGATGGTCGGTATACATGGGCGCAAACCAGAACTGTTCAAGTAATGGCAAACGGTCCCTTGAATAGACCTAATACTGGCACTGTGCAGCCAGCGCTCCTTATGCAACCCGAACCCCCTCAAATTCAAGTCGTAAATGGCCCAGCGCCATATCCTGGCCCATTTAACTATCCAGAACCACCCATCATGGTATCCACACTCCCACCTTATGGAAAACGCAATGCCTACTCTGAGCGGGGTTTGATGTTTCAAGCAGTGGAGCAAGTTGCACGACAGTTATATACTCTGCTGCTGTTGCGGATCCCCCCGATTTATTTCTCGCGCATCTTCAAACTTTTCGACCGTCCAGAAGGACCGGGCACTTATGGCTACGAGGATAAGAGATACATCCCCGAGGATCGCTGGGGACCATTTGTTCACGCAATCATCAAGGAATGGGAGACGCTCAATATCGTCTCGGTTCTTGCACTCAGGTGCGCTTTTCTCTCCGTTGACATGCAGGTTCACAAATAGATTTATTATTTTTGACAGTGCTATCTTAACCTTTCTTCAACTCGACGGTGTCACCGAAAGCGCCGTCATCCGCACGGCTACATTGTTGTCACTTATCGCAGCAATATGGTCCCTCATGTTCGGCTGCATTTACATCCTGCGCTTTGGGACAATGCACACAGAGGAGAAAGCTCGGCGGTGGTCCAAGGTTAGTCATCTGATCCCATACTAGGTACAAAATCTCATTGGACGAGTCAGGAGACACGGGCAACGAAGACAAATATCTTCTGGAACGTATGGATTATGCTCGCGATGCCTGCGGTTTGGCTCGCTTGGTGCGTTCGTTGTATCCTTTGGCATTTTCCGCGGCTCATATATCCTATTTTAATTAGGTCTATTGTTGCATTTTGTGTAGCGATCCTAGCCTTTATTTGGACCACCGGGAGTGCTGCCGACAATCCAACCCCACCTTCCCGACATGCGACCCTTGGTCCACGCATAGCCATGTCAGTTTTCTTCGCTCTTGGGCTTGTTTACTTAATATTCGTCTTGCATACATTCCATATGTACGCGGATGATAACCAGTGGACAGTCGCAGGGCCGAACATACCATCTGGAACACACTACGGAGCTCGAACACACTACGGACCTTCCCAGTACCACGCGCAAAGCCATTTCAATGGAGGAGACCAATACCAATACTACGAGGATGCTTCAAGGTATTACGGGGGTTACACGGGGTACGGTAGCTACGGCTACCCAGTGCCTGCTCCAGTAGCGCAGCCGCCTGTAGTCGTTGTTGAGAGATCGCGATCACGATCACCACGCAGCAGAAGAGCGCGGACCAGAACCCCAGTTCCGATCATTCTTGCACCGAGGTCGCGTTCACGAATAAGGCGTCGAAGACGCTCTCCATCTCGTTCGCCGTCACGGCGGCGTAGATATTCGCGCTCGAGGTCACATTCACGCTCCCGCAAGGAGACGCGATTCCGCTCGAGATCGTCCCATCACAGTCGGGGACGGACTCGTCGTCGCAACCGAACGCGTTCGAATTCTCGATAGGATATTCCACGTCTAAGATTGTGTCGGAATTCCTTACATGAAAATTGAAACCTTTGCAGATTCTTTGCTGCCATATTAATTGGTTGCGCCAATCACTGGGAAAGAATCGGAAGGATCGCACCGGAAGGGCGGCGTGTCTGGTTCTCAGTCTCTCAAGCCTTGCATAACTCGTCTAATGTGTTAGAACCTAGAAACGCTTCCCTACATGTATACGGTTCATGTATTGTGTGGGCAGATGGCATCGTTTGCTTATCTGGTGATTTTTTATCAAGTTCATCCGCTAAAATGTTCTTGAACGCGTGGGAGGTTCGGCGTGCGGCTGTTACCGATGAGTCGTGGTTAGAACACAGAACTTAAAGGAATTTATTATGACAGGACACTCGTCTGAAAAACCTTCGGGTGAACTTGAGATGAGATGAACTTCAATTTGTGACTTGTGGCAAAACAATTTATTAAAATGATACTGTGCCTTGGGGACTACCCGCCATTGAGCACAATGTCAGTCATTTCACCGTAACATAATTGCCAGGCTCCTCTGAAAAGTGTGCAAGGCGATGGCGCAGAGGCAATGGTTGTGTCACGGCAAAATGCACATGTGACATTGTCACGTCTTTTTCTTGAACCAGTTCCTTTCGTGCGCCCAGTATCGAGGAGTGACTTCTTTCCATCAGGCCGCATCAATAGTGGCAGTTGTGTCGCCTCGTGCGCATCAATGCGGTGTTTCGGTGGGTCTCATCGACGGGATTCCCCGGTTGGTCGCAAGACGACGTTGTTATCTCCTCCGGCTCGTTGTACGTTATGGTTAAGGCTCATCCAACTGACAAAAGATCGAGCTTGAAGCATGCAATGATCTTCATTCCCCGAATTCTCCGTAAGGAAACTAACCGAGATGACCTTTCTACCCGAGCATGGGTAATAACTGAGGGGAATTCCGAACTCTTCCTTCACCCCGACGTCCCAGAAGGGGGATGTGCTTTGGTCCATCTTCAGGCTCCGAGAACGCTGTATATAGGTGAGTCGTAGTCAATCCGCAAGTCCGGTATCTACTGCGCAGCTATCCAGCATTGCGATGATCCTGCGACCGATGGTTTGGCGGCCTAGCGAACGTCGCAAACTAAATGAAAGCCTTTTTTTTTGGATACAAGTCGACACGTTGGCGAAAATTTCTATCTGATACCTCATGGTGGCGTCCTGTCCCCTAAATCGTGTTCTTCAAAGCACTCGTGAGGTGTATTAGGGTTTCAGGGACACTTGGTCGACAAAGTATTCATGTTCAGGAAATAGGATATTCTCACAGTGTGGTATGTCTAATTCTGACCTTACGAGTTCCAATGTAGGACCTATCGGAAAGTAGGATCAACCGCCGCCGCCCGTCACTATGACCACCCAGGAGAAATACCTTCGAACGCAAGGAAATGTGCACCGGGTGGCCACCGAACAATCCGCGTCTTGTGATACGGAAGTTTTGTTGAGTAACCATTACGTGGATATGATGCTTCTCCCGCTGTGATATACGGAATGAAGCATACTAATAAAACTCTGATTTGGAATTATTAATTTAGGTGGTGATGACGTCTGAGCACCTTCGGAGCTGAGACTGAAGCGTTGAATCTTCGTGATACTATTTCTTCGTCCCATCAAGTCCGATCACCCTCTGTCCAATTTGGGACTCTTCTATCACGTTTGTGGTATTCACGGAGATGAAATTTATCTTATCCATTTAGCGGTCCTGAAGGACTCTAATTTGGATGCATACACGAGTGCTCAAGATTTCACCCGGAACTTGGAGAAACCGATCTCCTTCGACAACACATGGACATTGTCGGGCTGCGGCGCGCATTGCCGGTGAAGTTTGAGCATTAAGTGGATACCCCCTACGATAACAATAATTGAGCCAGAGGTTTTTTGGGTGCGCGAATCTATTCGATCGACAGTCGACAAGTTCCTTTCGTAGCGGCGCTCGTGCTTATTTTCACGGTCAATCTCATTCCGCAGCGATTTTTTCCACCGGGAAATTGCGAGCCCTCCGCGTTTGGATCTCGGCGCTTTGGTTGCACCCTGCGCGTGGAGACGCGCCCATCAACATGCCCCCGAACTTTGTCTTTGGCCTTTGTACTTTTTACGTCAATTGATGAGGTCGGATTTTTTCAGAACACGCCGAATAGCAGATCTTCGGTATATAAAACACCACGACGTTCCCCCCTCTGGAGTACCTTCACTGCTGACCACGATGAACATCCCTCCACAATTCTCAACTCAGAACACTGGTCCGCACAAGCCCCAGCATGAAGAAAATTCTCCTGACAACGGACGAGATGACACTCCTAAACGCCCTCCAAATCCGAATCCTTGCGCAGCGTGCTCGCTTCCCACAGTGAAGTCTAAAGTCTGTCCTTTGTTCATCCCCTCACTTCGGTACTGATCGCACATGATCCTTGTAGTGCGACATGTTACATCCCTGGTCCGCCGATTGTTGTCGGAGGTGTGCGGAACGAGGCATTATGTGTGTCCCAAAACCGAAGGTACAAAAAGAGCGTCGCACCCGTCGTAAACCATATGACAAGTCACCCGAAAATTCCAAATGTGAAGACCCAAAGGCGGGAAGCTCTTCCACGTCCACCGCTACAGTCAGTTGCGTCTGGTCATCAACCATTGCTTTGCTGATGTCCCGGAAGGCTGTGCCAGAACGCGTTCAGCCGCAGCCTCTGCCGCGTGACGACATGGCCATGGCCCAATCACCAACCCTCAGTGCTGGTGGTTCAAGTGGTCGGGGTATGGTGGGTGCCGAGACTTCGAATTTCAGAGGTGGAATAGGTTCACATCATCCATCCCCACCACACGCCGCCACGCTCCAACCTCAATTTTATCAGCACGTGAATGGTCAATTCACAGCAAGGTGCGTAATTCTAAAGACTGATGTGGTCGTGATGCGTGACACTGATTCCTGTGAACCCATAAGCAGCAGCAGCAATACGGCGAGCGCGTCGAGCCTCCGATCTCTCGACTATACGATGTCGTACGAGTTCCCATTAGAAAGTAGTCCATCGTCCGATGCGCCAGCACATCGCATGGGTGCTCAGCCTGAGTTTGTCCCTAACTCGGCGACGACCCTTGGTGACTCGTTCGTTTGGAGCAGTTTGGGCTATCCTCGCGAGTTATGACGTCGACCTCACCGCTTATTGACTCGTGGTTAGTTGCCAGTCAACTGTGTTGTTGACACGATATGTTACCTTCCCAGCTCGTGCTAAACACCGAATTTACCTACATAATGACCCTCTGAATACCGTATTGTTGCGCACATGCATGTTTACCGTACGAGCCTATAAATGCAATCAATGAAATCGTGTGAATCTGCGAGTTAATGCATCATGAGGACTGCCAATATATGGTCACATCAAGCACTGTTGTTATTTTATATGCACCCAAACTGGATAGAGTTCCGAATCTCCGCCGCGTGCGATGCTTGGCGTGGACTTACATATGTGTTCGAGCCTGGAGCGCAACGATCCCGTAAGTCGAGCCTGGGTTAATCTAGACCGTCTGCGCAACGGTATATATCTGCCCAATCGAACGACGCTCAGTGCATTGTGGGAGGGCTCGGCCAATTGCAATCGGCGGACATGGTCAGTTCTAGGTTCGCAAATTTGTGGTTGCCAGGCAAGACGCGTGCATGTGGGTGCAATTTTACTGCGGGGCCTTGTTCCTCATTCAATTTCAATTCATAAACAAAAGGTAATAGCATGGTGGCGCACCTCTTATCGCAACCGTGAAACTCTACCGCAGGGACGGAGCTTTCCCGAGCAGTGAGCGATAGACCCAACGAACATAGAAGCCTCGACGGCCGGAGAAAGCGCGCACTGCCAAGTTGTTCCCATGCCTCAGAAATGCGAGTTATCGTCCAGAGCGCTAGGGTAAAATGTTCTCTGTTCGACGCTATACAGCGTCCTTGTGCAAGTTCCCCTCGGAGTCCTCGAAGATGCGTGGGGTACCAGTGTACCACGTGCGCGTAACGAGTTCTTTAGATCGGAACCAACATTGGAACCACCAACCAATACCTTTTATTTATTAACACAAAAACGCTTGTCGGGCAGGCGTCGGCTATCAGCCGCGGCTCTTCGCTCGGCTGACGATCACAGATTGATAACCGATCACAGACTCGGAGGTGCAACTTGACCGCACATGACTTTGAGATCTCTGTTTCGTCACGATGGCCGTGTTTCCATAGGTCTTCACCGACCAACGATTCGACCGTCCCACGATTTCCACTGATGGTAGATCGCTGGCGACATGATCTCGATGCAGAAAGCTGCCTCTTCAGTTTTCACCTGGGCCTCACCAACAGAAAGAAAATACACAGAAAAGTCGCAATCATGATTATGTGGACACTTGGCATGCATTACTTTACGAGCGGTGACATACGAAACAGCGGCGTGGGTCTCTTACCTTGGCGGTGCTGATGCGACTGGTACCTGATTTCAGAACTACTGACAATAAGGTGTGGTCACGGTTTTGTAAAGTCGCATTGCATTCATGTTGGTTCTTCGCCATTTCCACCCGCAATACACGCTCCTATTTACTGGTGTCAGAACTTATAAAAGTGGTTCTCGGGTCCTTTAAATTTCCTTCGAAGCTATTAACCTACCAAGACCGCTTTCTTCTAGATTCTCTATATATGTTTTCTGGGAATCCCCAAGATAGCCAGGGTTGCCCTGACAGGCGAAGGGTGAGGGCGACGTCAAAAGTTCATGAATGTTTGGGAAGCCATGCTGTCCCGGGTTCGATGCCTCACCAGCGGGAGAAATGATGAGTACAGAATATTTTAATCTTGGATGTCGGACCATCCACTTGGACTAATTCCCCCCAATACCCATTGCAGCATTTTGTATTTGAATACTGTAGCGTGATGTATTAGGTTCCAGGAACCACCCGAGGATGCTGCGGCATGTAGAAAAAAAATCTGAGTCGATCTCACGCATTCCGACACGAGGCAATTGCGGCGTTGGGCTGTCCGTTTCGGAGTTCCTTTTCTTTCAGGAGGAAGGACGTCAAACTACAAACACGGTGGCCTGCCTCTCCATTACTCATTCAGTACGTGAAGGCAAGTTGAATTCTTTTCACTGACAAGGTTAGCATTAATTCAATGAACGGAAAGAACACTGATTAGATATTCTGACCAGGGTGCCCTCGGCAATAATACGCAATGTCAGCACAGATGAGATTATGAAAAATTTCAAACACGGATGACATGGATAGATTGATAAATTTGGGGAATAAGGTGAAAAGATCGACCGAACAATACGCAGATCGGGCCCTGCAAGTCGCCATTGGCACCCAGCGCGCAATAAGTAAAATGACCGACTCGGAAAATGTTGGAACACGCTAAAGTTGAATATATGCGCTTGTCGTGTGCATGCAATTTTGAGTGATAATTATTTCTTCCCTTGGGGTGATTGTACCCGCATTTGAGATGTTCAAGGGACGTGAGGATCAGGCAGTAGTGCGGAGAAAATGCACGTGGAAGGAAGGGATGGCGTGTGGATGGCGCTGAGGTGGATGGGATGGCGGAGGAATGGATCCTATTGTGGACTCGTCCTCGGCTACAGTATATTTGACCGGTCATTTCGGGACGACTTTGTCACTCGTGGTAATGTCGCGGAGATGAAAGCACTATCTTATCCCCAGCTCTACTTCGCGTACCTCGTCAGTTGCTTCTCTAGATCTCGACCCTGTTCACGTCACAAAGACAGATACACCGATATGTACAAGTGCATCTGTTGCAATGCCACCACGTGTGGATGTTTTCGTGAAGTTCTCAAAATGCCCGGATCACTCCTTCCATGATCCATCCTTACAAGAGGTGAAAGGCGAAAACGCCAGTTTCGGATTTGAACTTCCATTGACTCCGCTTCGTGGTCCGGCGCAAAGGTCACAGACCCTTCATCGCCTTACGCTGCAGGGGTGTTTCCATGTGCATATCATTGTTCTTGAGCCACTATGAACACGCGTTTCCCCCAGAGGCGACAGCCAAATGGACGACGGCACAGGTGGCCGTGGCATCGCATAAAAGATCATGGTCGTGACATCCAGTCTCCGCGTAAGAAACCGTTGGATCACAGAAGATGCTGTTCACAGGTCAATCCCCAATTGCCCCCCACTCATTTACACCCCCGAATGAAGACAATTCTGCAAGAGGTGCAGGAGGTGGAACTCCCAAATGTCCGCCTAATCGACGGCCTTGTACGGGATGCTCGCGTCCATCGGTGAAGTCTAAAGTGTGTCCTCCCATCAATTCATCCCAATCCGTCCCTATTCAATACATCTTAGTGCAACATGTCATACCCGTGGTCCACCACTCTCTGTCAAAGGTGCGGGGAACGAGGCATTCCCTGTGTTACCAAGCCGGAAGAGCAAAAAAAGATTACGCGCCGCAAGCCGCATCGAAAGGCACCCAAGAGGGATTCAACTGTGAAAGACGTCGGAGGAACATTTTCCCCAACGACACCCACTGCGGTAGTAGGTTCCACTTTTAGACTACATTATTCTTTCGCTGATTCTTTGGCAGACCATTCATTCTAGTTCGGAAGCAGCAGGACCCGCACCCGCTGTGCAGTATTTTGAGACCACTTTCCAAATGTCGTCTACCCACAGCAACGACGCGAAAGTTGCAGAAATGAACTGTGTCGATACATCGAGGTTCGGGGATGGCGTGGATCCTTTAATGGTAAATAGACCGCCCAAGGTGCAGGTTTCAAAGCACTGGAGGCCCTTTTCGCAATACCTAGGCGTTCAACCCCATACAAAGTAAGTGGTCCCTATATAAAATCGACCACCCACTCACCGCCATGTGTGCCAGCGGTGGAGCCTCCTCGACTCCAGGAAACGACAACAATAACAGCATTCATGGCCATTCGATGACACAACCGTTAAGATTCTTAGACACTCATGGCCTTACTATCGATCACCCCAATAACGACCCTCAGGACGTGACGTTGGCGAATTACCATGCTCCACACGGAAACATATTCCATGATGCCAGCCAGTGCTATTTTCGTGGATAATAGCGCCTTTTCTCCCTACCTGTGACGCCATGCCCCTGGTCATAGGTATCTCCTATGGAGGCATTATTTTACGATAACATCCTGCATTAGACACCAATTCGAAGCGACTATTGATATCTCCACGCCGTTGAAAGCATTTACCACCCGCGCGGAATTATTATGAGACCCTACACAGCTTCAGGACTCTTCGCATTCTCATGAAAAGTACTTGGTTATTATTTTTGATTATCATTTCATACCGGATATTCCCAGCCAAGGCATCTAAATCTCCACCCCAATCTGGTGCCCGCGTGGTGAGTTCGCGTCAGACAGTGTCGTAAGCCGAATCGAGCTTAAAATGCTCATATGTATTGGCACATTTGGAGGATAGGCACTCGGCCGACGCATCTCCGTCGATGTCCGCAATTGTGGAACAGGCATTCCTGACATTACTAGTGCAACACACTGACGTGAGGAACATAGTAAAATCAAGGAAACCTTTCCAGTATACAACCTCCCTTCAATCAATTCAGAACTTCGGCCGATTAAAAAACATACTCATTCCACCGCATCCTTATCGCAATGTGCTGTCTCGGCTCCGAGCCTTTCCAGTTTGTGATTGACAAACAACGGGTGATTTTTTGGCGCGCAGCGTGGGGTTCCAGAGCCCGAATGTGCGGGGGATCAAACGTAGCGATGTCTATTTGGAGCTTTATGTCATCGGGGGTTCGTGAGAGCACGTCTCCACAGCGGAGAAACAAGCGGTTGTACTTTCGATCGGCGAGATGATCATAAGATGATGACAACATCTGAAGTTGCGTCTGAGAAAATATTAATATCAATGGCCAGAGTGAAGGATGACGGGGCTCACACATAATAACTGTTATGAATTGGGGAGTATGATGAAGCGTCTGTCCTGTTAAATTCTGCAGAATGAACATGTGCATATTACTCGAGTACGATAGATGTTGGGCTAGGGTTCGGGTCGATGGAGGGGACTCGGAGTATGTGCCGTCGGGAGTTCTGCCGTAACTTTATGGACTCGTCCCTATTGTATGCGCGCTCCGCCGACGAGCAGATAGCAGTTCCCGTCCTCAAGACGCGGATGGCTTCCGGGAACGCCACATGGACATTGTGACTTCGGGAAGATGGAGGTAACTGACATTGCCGATCTCCTAGGTTCGTTCCAAGACCCTTCTTTCGCGTTCCGACAGGTCCTGTTCCCATAAATGGGAAGTCGTTAAAACTCCGAAGGACCTTCTCCAGAAGGGGCTTGGAGCAAAGTACGTCGAATCTGGCTCTCGCATTCCGTCCGTACCAGCATCATGTGGGGTCTATCCCCTTAGCAGTATTAGAAACATTTATACTAAATATGTATATTAACAATTTCCTGCCGGCACAGTAGTCGCCAAAGGGACTGTGGGTCTCGGTACACGGCGAGCAAGTTGGGCTTCCTTCAAATTTCGGTCTTCCTTAGAGAATGTTGTACGACGAGTCAACCCGGTCAAATAATTTTATACAACATATCTGCACATTGATTTAAACATCTATAACACCAATGTATCCATCCATAACACGATATAGAACCAGAGGGCCTTTGTGAGCGAGTGATTCGACGACGAGAGTCGAATATTTGACGAGGTCACGTGACATTTTTGGTGCGTCGCGGAGGTCTTGCAACCGATAGTTCGCGTCTCCTGCCTTGCATGGGCATGTGGGGGCGTTAGAATGAGCCCCAGGGACACAAGGACTCACCAAAGCATCCTAAATGCGGTGGGGAAATGTCCCTCTACGCTCTTGTCTACGCTTACATTGCCCAAAGTACCTGGTACACTGGCAGATCCTCTGGCAGGAATAA
>ML170207.1:213094-225434 GCA_004355085.1 Rickenella mellea
AGAGTCTTGTTTGGTGTACTTTGCGGCAAGCCCCTTCTAGGGAAGGTTGCCACCAAGTGTGGCAGGCGGACCGCGGGGCGCGATCCGAACCTACCGATCTCCTTGCACAAACTCCTGTTTCACCCCGGCGAAGTGGGACCTGAAGGTTCTCGGTTTATGATGTGTCCCCTCATTTCGAGTTGACAAGCACTGACGTACCAGCCAGTGACTGCGAAGGTATGTGATCTAAGGCGGCCTGACATGTGAACGAGGGCCACCTGCAACATGGCCGGGATTTTCGGGCTTGAAAAAGTTTACTTTGAGAAGCATTGAAATGAGGGGAGCGATAACAAAAGAAATTGCCGAGTCTGCCGACGACCCGAGCTGAATGAAACCATTGTGGAAGTGATTTACAGAAATCTCCATCCGCGTAAACCCGGATATGCCTGAGCAATGCCGTACCCGCGTACACTCACCGCACCATATCGTGCGGGAAGAGCACGTCCTACGGGTATGTACACCCGAGATACCTGGTACCGCCCAAATGCGATGTGGGTCTACCGGGTCCAGCGAATTTACACCTGTGTGGCCAGACTCGCCGAACGATGATGGCGTTCCAGGGCGTGGGAACTGCGTCGGAAAACATCCCTGATCTGCCTCGGGTGATTTCAAAGTTACCCTCTTCGTCGCTTCCCGTTCAAGCATGCATTCCCAGTCTCGAACTCTTCAAGATCAACATTCGCCGGGACTCATTTCCTTTCTCCCTCAGGCTCTAAAGCAGAAACAGTAAACACCGAAACTACTTAACCAGAACTGATGCAACGTGCCATGTTTCCTCGGTCGTTGCGCTCCTCAAGCCAGGCGGAATGGATAACGGGACTCCTTCCGCAGACCCCTCCACCGGCGACGCCACTCATACATACCTTTCTAAAGCTCCCGCGAGAAGAGGCAGAACTCGAGATACAAACCCTCATCCTTGTGTATTGTGCAAGAAGTCGCACTTGAGGGTCGGTTGCTTCCACCTCTCTGTTTTCTATTCTGATAATTCATGTTCAACAGTGCAATGCTTTACCACCGTTCTCGAAGCACACTTGCGAGCGATGCTTCACTAGTGGACTCATTTGCGAACAGCCGGACGTCGGAGGCGGTAACCAAGAGGACGCGCTGAGCGACTCCGACGCATGGTTCCACCCGTATGCCGCGACGCCATCGCGAAAGATCGCTGGTCGAAAGTCCTCTACCAAAAAGGTCAGCATACTTTCCCGCTGTGGTTTATCCCATGGCAGATTTCTTACCCTCCTGTAGGCGCGTCGAACGATCACAACGACGTCATCAGAAGTCGCGGCCTCCGGCACCGACACCGAACTCCCTCAGACTCAAACTACTGTCGATCAACCAAAGGAAGCTTCGCTCGTCAGGCAGGAAATAGTTCCTCAACCGGAGCTGAGCCCGCTCATTGAGCATAGCACGTACGAGGCCCAGATGGACAGGTGAATTCCAGTTTTCATGGATCACTGTGTTGCGGTCTTGACGATGCTGTAGTTTCACGTCTTACGGCTTCGGCTTTTCCAGTTACCACCCTCCTCTCGAATCGCTCGAACAATCCATCGACGTATCTGCAATCTACGAATACGTGCAGTGGGATGCTTTCTAGGGCCACGACGATGCAGGTGGCGCAACGCTTTAGAGAACGTCAAGGTGCGAAACGCTGTGAAGTCGCACTTCGTTCATTGATGTCATCCTTACAGCTCTATATCTTGCGATCACCGATTTCGCCCTATTATTTCGCACCGAAGCGTCATGTGAACAGAAAGGTCGTACCGTTCGTCCTGTCCAGTCCGCGAAACCGTCAAACATATCTATGAGGAAATTTGTACCATGAAAAAAAGACGCTCAATAGTTACAAATGTGTATTTGAATTTAGAAGGTCGAATCATTTGTCGTTTGCAACAATATTTTCTTCCGAAATCCTCGTATCATCCCTTTCTCTCTTGTGTGGGTCCTTGTTGTGGTTTATGACGCTATTAGGCACAACGTGGAGTGTAAGGGTCCGCTTACCCATCCATGCTACGTCATACGATCTAGACCATCACTCACACCTCGTTGCTTAACTCGTGTTCGTACGCGCGTACACATTCCATCTTGTTCCATTAGATTCCATTCGACTCTTTGTTTCTTTCCCTCTGACTGTCTTTGTTCTCGCCTGTATATAAATCTACTCGACTCGACCACTAGAGGCAGTCTTCTCGAAATCACTACTTCATCTACTCTACTCCCTCGAGTGAACATCAAGTACCCTCTCGCGAAGCTCGTGTTACCGACCCTTTCGACATCGTTACCCGATTCAGAAACCTCGGTACTCACATTTTTTAGAGTCGTAACCAACAACAACAAAGCTCTCTACGCTGTCGGCCTGATCACCCGATCGCTAAACGTTTTTTTTCTTTCTATTACAACAAGCGCTTATAAATCTACTTGTCTAGACTAAAATGGTTCACACACGTCGTGGAACTGTTACCGAGTCTCGCCTACCTATGTCCACCCGAGTCTCCCGACGTAGACGCACTCTACTCGAGGAGGTGGTCGCGGCTGGTCATCGTGACTCGCTCAACTCAGTGAGGAGTCCATCTCGTGACTTACTAGAACTGGATGCCGAAATATTCAGTTCGACCGGTACGTCACCTTTGTCTGATCTTTTGTCATTGACGGAGGAGTTCGCGAACACCTCTGACGATGGACAGCCCTCGTCTGATGGACAAACCACCTTGGTGGAAGTCTCAGACGAGGAGGACCTTGGCACCGTTGAGCTCGTTGCTGCAGGCAACGCTCCGGAGCTGGTCTTAGAGGCGGATGGAAGTGATGCTTCGGCGTCTGCCTCGCCTGGGTCTGACCTGGACCCTGATGGCCTAGTGCTGCCGTCAGAACCGGGTTGTGTCGAGAACGGAGGGCGTGTCACTGATGCAGCCTCCTCCGCGGAATTCTCAATCAAGATCGAAGACGTTGCCGACGAACAGGCAGACGGTTTCGTGCTACCAAGGCACCCGTGCTCGGTGCCTCGTGTCATCAAGTCTTCGCTGCCGGTGAGGAAGGCATTCTTCCCGGACTGGTTTGACATCGCCGATGACGAGGACCAGCAGGGACCTCTTCCAGAAGATTGGAAGATGGTTGGGCATCTACCATATGTATTACCACAGGTCCCAATAATAGACTATAATGTTTTCTCGGAAATTCAACGCGAGATTGTGAATGAAGGCGACCTGAGTCAGTTCCTGGACTCCATCAGGCCACCTGACAACGAAGTTGACGAAGCACAGCAACTTCAGGATGCGATCAAAGCATCGATTGAGGACTACTACGCTAAGTACACAGAGGAACACCCTGTTCCTTTGAACGCCGTGGTAGTGGAAATCGAAACGGAAACCGAAGCCGTGAAAACGGGTAAGGGAAAGGCGGTGCATCCTGGCGAACACGGACCGGCGTTTGATGACATCACACGTCCGAAAGCAAGCGGCTCAGGATCTAAACCTCCCCAGGAAAAGAAGAAAGCGAGATCGACAACGATCCCGTTTGAACGTGACCCATCGCGAACTCCCCATGGAGGCTACTTCCCGACGAGCAAGAACGGTGGAGACGAGCCTCCAGGCTCGTCTTCGAGCAGCTCCTCAGACTCGGACTCGGATTCCGACTCTGAAGGGAGTGAGGCTTCTGACTCCGGAAGGCGGCGCAGTAACAGCGCGTCAGCGAGGAGGCACCGATCTAAGTCAAAGAAATCCAGACGTAAAATTAAGAAGGCTATGCGTGGTGTAAAACTTAATGCACCTACTGTGTGGGACGGAAAGCCTAATCTGGACGCGTTCGATCATTGGATCTACGAATGCGAGACATGGTTCGAATTGAATGGCCTCCGAAGGAAACTGGCATTGAAAGTCATTGTCAACTTCATGTCGGGTAAAGCTAGGGAATTCTTCATGACCCATATTGCCAAACAGCAATCGGACTGGGATATACCAAAGCTTTATGATGGGTTATTTGACTATTGCTTCCCACCCGATTTCAAACGGCGGCTGCGCGAGCAGTTGACAAACATGGAACAGGGTAATCGCACTGTTCGCGACTTTGCCCGGTTGATTGAGAAGCTAGCGCTGCGATTCCCGGATGTCCCTGAGCCCCAGCGCGCACAGATATTTTGGAAGGGTACCCACCCTTACATTCGTATTGAACTTATCGGACAGGGTATTGATCCTGAAAACACCTCGCTAGAAGGCTTAATTGTTGCTGCAACTCGGGCAGAGAAGCAGAACGAGGCATGGCTCCGTGAAGAAAGGGAATACGCCGGGAAAGTACTGGGGCGATCGTGGGGTCGGTTCCAGGCCCGTAACGACGCGAAACCTAAGTTTCAGCCTAGAGCGAACCAGCAGCCGGGCAGCAGTCAGCTGCAGGCTGATAAAAATGATGGTCAGCGCAAATCATATAAAGGCAAGGGTGCAGACGGACAGGCCAAGCACAAGCCAAAAGGCGAGAAGCAGGCAGAACTCTCACCTGCGGAAAAAGACCGACTGCGAGCAGAAGGTCGTTGTTTTACTTGCAAAGACGAAGGCCATCAGACTCGAAATTGTCCCACGCGACAGAAGGCAAAGGCGCCGACAGTGAAGGCACATTCTCTGCAATTCGACTACCTTGAAGCATTGGCTGACAAGAAGAGAGATATTGCGGTTCAGCTCTCAGCGGTACGAGTTGGGAACGAAGATATCTGGGATGATCTGGAGTGGGCACGTGCACATTCCAGTGAGGTAATAACGTACCTAAAAGCCCTCTTCGATAGTGCACATGGTCCAGCTGGGGCAATATCGAAGGGTATCAAGCCCGAAGAACGCTTTGAAGTAATGGAGCTGAGTGCTGACTTTCAAGTGATTGACTGGATGGACTGCGGGTTGACTTATCGAGTCACGCGATCCGATCTCGCCGATCCCAACTTGAGCGCACAGTTCATCATTGAGCGACAGCTCCGTGAGGAGGAAGAAATGGCGAAGAAACCGAGGGCAGAAAACTACCTAGACCTTGGTGAGCCAGATGACGAGTATCCCGCATGTGGATTTCTAATGCATCGTATATTTGGACAGCTACAGAGTGAAGACATCTTTCACAAGACAGACAATGCTGCCGACTACGTTGTAGTGTCACCTCATCCTGAAGGCTATCATGTACATTATATACCGGATGATGCTGAATGTGTCTTGACACATGAGGAAATAAAAGCGGAGTCATTCACTTTTAAAGGCGTGCTTGATCGACTTCGGCCTGTGGAACGGAACCGGCGCCAGCGACACATGCTCGCATTAGGCGCTGTGAGGCCAACTGGCAAAGGAAAAAACCGTACCGAACGTCCGTCCGTAGCTAAAAACGGCGACGAAGTGTTTGAAGCCCTTGAAAGGAACGCGATGCGAACGAAGGACTTTGAGCGCAGGATGCCGAAACCTGTCATCGTAACTGCATTGATCAATGGACATGCAGTTCGGGCGTTGGTGGACACGGGATCGCTGTCTGATTTTATATCGACAACGATTGTGGACCAATTGAAACTGCCAAAGGAACTGTTAGCAATCCCCCTGCCATTACAACTGGCAGTGCACGGCTCACGCTCGAAGATCAACTGTAGTACCACTGTTGACTTCCAATACCAAGGGATCAGCGGGCCGCGTCGATTTGATATTGTGAATCTGGACAATTACGACGTGATCCTGGGGACTCCGTTTCTCTTCCAGCACAAGGTTGCTGTAGGGTTTAATCCGACGCGCGTAGCCGTAGGCTCGGTGGAGAAGGTCCCCATTGAAGGGACAGACGTTGCAACGGTTATGTCAGCGGCGGCGCTGCAGCTTGAGACGAACCTAGATGTTCTAAGAGAACAGTTAAAGAAAGAGGCGTCAGACTTGTGTATGGATGCGGCGAATACCCCGCTCCCACCGTTGCGTGCCGTGAATCACACGATACCATTGATAGACGAAAAGAAGGTCTATCCATGGCGACCATCACGATGCTCAGAAGCGTTGAAGCCTATCTGGCGTGAGAAGCGGCAGGCGTACCTCAACACTGGTCGTTGGCGGACAGCTTCGGGGACAAATGCAGCACCTATGCTCATTATACCGAAGCCAATGAAAGCTGATGGAAAAGTTCGTATTAGAACTGTTGTGGACAAAAGGATGCCCAATGCAAATACTCACAAGATGGCGGCACCGTTGCCAGACATCAATGCCATATTACGGAACATCACCAGGCATAAATATAGAAGTCTGATAGACGGAAAGGATGCATATGAGCAGATCCGAGTAGAATCTGACCATGTGTCACGTACCTTGTTTACAACGCCAGATGGCATGATGGAGAGCCTCGTCTTGCAGATCGGGGATTGTAATGGCACGGCGACGTACCAATCGTTGATGAACCATATTTTTGCGGAGTACATTGGCGTGTTCATGGACGTCTACCTAGACGATATCATTATATATTCCGACACGATTGAGGATCACGTACGGCATATACGGCTGGTCTTCGAAGTACTCAGGCGCGAGAAGTTATTTCTGAGCGCCGAGAAAATGCAGTTCTTCGCTGAAACATTAATCGTGTTAGGACACGTCATCAATGATAAGGGAATAGCGATGGACCCACATAAAGTCAATTGCATTCTAAATTGGAAAACTCCAACTAATAAAGGCCTCGTTGGAAGCTTCGTAGGATCAGTGGGATACCTCGCTGAGAACTGTGATAAAATCCGCATACCATTAGGGGTGTTGGATGATGTGAAGAGTCCACGGCGAGTATGGAAATGGACGCCGACTGCCGATCGAGCCTTCAATGAAGTGAAAGAAATTGTTCAGAAGTGGCGAGACCATCACCGCGTGGCGCTGGACTACTCACGGGGTGCCCCTGATATTAATGTCGTGACGGACGGTTGCCTGACGGGAGCTAGCGGGTATGTGAGTCAAGGCAATGACTTGAAAACCGCGAAAATAATCACGTTCTGGTCGGGCAAGTTCACGCCGGCACAACAGAACTATCCAGTCCACGAGCAGGAACTCCTGGGAATAGTGGAATCGTTGAAACGATTCCGCGGTCTCTTACATGGCACGAAGTTTCGGATTTGCACGGATCATCGAGCGCTAGAATACTTGATGAAGCAAAAGAACCTATCAGCCCGTCAACATCGTTGGTTGGATGTGTTAAATGAATTCGACTTTACCATTCATTACATCCCCGGCAACACCAATGTATTTGCGGACGCACTATCGCGAATTTATAGCGATGAACCGGCGGACGTAGTACGAGCGCCAAGCGAATATATTGTTGATCGAGATGATTCAGACGACGGTGATAGCGCAGGCATTGGTCTTGCGAGCGTGTCCGTGGCGTCGAGTCCCTCGAGCCCTGTATACACGGACAAATCTGTACTGGCTGCACTGGAAACACCGGCGCGGAGGTCCGGTCGGTTAGCAGCAAAACCTCGAGTGACTTGGGATCGTCATACTCACCAAGTAACAGTTGAAACTGCTAGTGAAACTGACGGTAACAACTCGGCTGACGAGAGTGACTCTGAAGCGGAGGGCGGGACTGCCTACATGACAGCCGATGATGCAGGCGTTGTGGAGGAGGACAAAGACATTGGACGTACCTCACAGTCCAGATCTGACCCTCGAGACAAATCACATCTTGCTGAGGATAGACCTGCAGCAGAAAATAAGGCTGATAAGGCTCGCGATAACAAGCACGATAGCTCACCGCATGTTGTGGAAACCATTAATTTACCCAGCCTCATTGCAGCGGGAAATCCGGGCTACGATATGCCGAATTGCTTGCGTGGCCGATACCAAGAAGACGTGTTCTTTCGTCCTGTCCTAGCAAAACCAGACCACTTCGAGAATAAACTATTCGATGTATCGGATGGCCTCGTGTTTATGGTCGGCGGCGGACGTCGTGTCTTGTGCATTCCCGATGTCTTGATTGAGAAAAGACGTGCACGAGAAGTAATTATCAGTCATGCACACTCGATACTAGCACATCTAGGTGCCAGGAAAACGGCCACATACCTCCGTGAGAACGTGTGGTGGAAAGGTCTTGTTTCTGATGTGAAAGCATTTTGTGATTCCTGTCGAACGTGTGCGATGAGCAAATCGAGCACGCAAAAACCAATGGGACTTCTGAAGACCTTGCAAGTGCCTCAGCGGCCATGGCAGTCAATAGGAATAGACTTTGTCGGTCCGTTGCCATCATCGAGGAATAGACATGGCGAGTTCGACATGATATGTGTGGTCATCGATCGTTTGACTTCGATGGTGCATCTCGTCCCGTCTAGGCAGGATTACAAAGCAGCCGATGTAGCGGAAATTGTCTTCGATGTAGTTTACAAACTGCACGGACTTCCCGAATCCATAATTAGCGATCGCGATTCTCTATTCACGAGCACATTTTGGCAAAAGTTGCATGAACTGTTGAAAACCGAATTGCGTATGTCCACGGCATACCATCCTCAGACGGATGGTGCCACAGAGCGAGCGAACCGTACAATGACGCAAATGCTGCGACAGTGCATACAGCCTGACCAGAAGGATTGGGTCACGAGGCTACCGGCCATCGAGTTTGCTATGAACACAGCGCGATCGGACTCAACAGGGTTCTCTCCATTTTTCTTGAACTATGGACGTATGCCCAGACCAATGATCTGGGATGCCAACTCAGAGTATCCAGGAGTAAAGAAATTTGCTCAAAATATGAAGCTGGCGATTATGCAGGCGCACGATGCCATCATAGATGCTCGAGTTAAACAGACTCGTCACGCAAATAAAGGTCGGCGGAAGGCAGACTTTGAAATCAATGATCTTGTATATTTGTCGACGAAGAATCTGCGATTGCCGAAGGGACGAGCGCGAAAGCTGGTGCCTAAATATATTGGTCCGTTCCCGATAACCAAAGAAATCGAGAAGGGGGCGACCTATAAACTAGATCTGTCTGACGAATTGAAAGTCAAAGGGATCGTGAATAAATTTCACACCTCATTATTGCGAATTCACGTACCTAACGATGATCGTCGCTTCCCCGGAAGGCAACTCAATCAAATCCCAGGGTTTGGCGATAATCCGCGAGAGTGGCAGGTCGATCGGATCCTCTCGCATTCGGGAAAAGGTCGCGAGGCCGATTTTCAAATCCAATGGTCGACAGGTGACGTAACTTGGGCTCCATACGAAGAGGTTAAACACCTCGAGGCGCTCTCGGCGTACTGTGAAGCAATGGGGATTAGTAACCCGTCTAAACTCCCGGCGAGCGATAAGCTACGGAGCGAAGACGACTTACCTGATGACGTCGTGTCAATCCATGCGTGCCTCCTACTTGGGAACTATCCTAAAAATCACGGCATGATTGGTAGACAACAGCACGGCTTGCCACGATGTGAAAAGCCAGAGGGGTGCTCCCGAATCCCGAAATTTAATGTGAAATGGCAAAGTGGTCGTGCGCAACGTGCAGCGCACAAAGACTCTCAGAAAGACATTAGAATTCTGGGACAAAGAAGTGAGCCACATACCGGAAATGCATTTAAAGGGCGGGTGCAGCGACTTAGAGGAGTAGCGAAAAACTCGCAGTTACCTCCTCGCACCCACTCGAAGCCATTCTCTTCGTTCCACACACGTCGCACTACGATGCCTCCGATTAACCAATATACCGCGAACGACCGACTCCGTTGGGAGCAATATGCGGATCAATTTCGTGCGTTCCTCGACGGACGAGCGCCTTATCCCGGCGAACCACCTGCGGGATATGTCGATGTGTTCCGTATCAGTCAACCGTACGCTCCAGTACCAGCCGACTACCCTGCAGCAGTCCAGAATGCAATGCGGACAAGGGCTACTGAGCCTGCCCCTGCGCTGGACCCAGTGACTAACAAGAGGGACGCTGTCGGAATGTCCGAAGGGGCGTTTGCCCAGTTCCTGTCGTCGCAAAAGGACTTCGTGACGACGATCCTCGATCGAGCGAAAATCAATAACGCGCCTTGGCGGAAGCCACACGCTGTGAAGTCGAAGAACTGGAAGCCTAAAACTGGTCCGTTGATCAGTAAGTATCCGGTGCATATAACTTCGAACACGTACCTGAAACCCAGTACTCCTCGGACACAGAACGTCTCGATGGAGTACAAAAGAAACGGAACAAGAACGCAAAGAGCAAGCGTACGAGGCGTTCGAAAGACAACGGAGACGCGGAGGGAGGCGCAACCACTTCCGAGTCGAACGCGAATGTCGACATCGTCATCGAGAACGCCGACGCCGTTCACGCCGATGGAACGAACGAGGTATACTGTCACGAGTCGACCTAAATCATCTCCGCTCCGGTCGACCTCCGCTCCGGTCGACCTTCTCCGGATGATCTCCGCCTTGGCAGACCCTCTACTTGGAATTCAAGTCAAGATGCCGCACTTGTTATTCCTCGCTAACCAGTACCGCTCGCCTCGACGGCTCTCCACCTTCACCGACGGTTTCCCGCTTGACACCTGTCAAAACCCTTCAGGTGTCTCCCGATCTCAACCCTGAATTACGCCACACCTCGTGTTCTTGCACACCGCCTCCGGAGATCGAATCTCCGGAGCTCTTGTCTCCCGGCTTTCTATATTCTCCGATGGACATATTCCGTTCTCGGACTTTACTCCATTTTCCTTATACCCGGTCTATTTCGTATATAAGAACCTTTACATGTATCTAGTTGGCTCATCAGTTATATTGATTGTCTCTCGCTACTTATCCGTTCGAGGTTTCCGTTCTCAAGTCCTGACTCGTGTACACCGTCTTCCTGACAACTCGGAGAACAACCCTCGAGCACGAAGGGGTTCTCCGGTCTTGTTTATTGGTTGGCTTAACGTGTATTCGACATTCTAGATTAGAGTAACGCTCCGCTCGATCTCCGCTCCGCTTGACCCCCGCCCCGCTTAACCTCCGCTCCGCTTGACCTCCGCTCCGCTCCGGAAGATTGACTTCATCGTTCGTCAGGACTCGTTCGGGAGCGCACCTGACAGTATATAACTGATCAAAACACGATTTGCCAACCGCACCATGGCTGATCACTCCTACAACCTCCGTTCCAGGGGAACCCCACCTCCGGACGGGATCCCGCAACCCCAGATACCACCTGCACCAGCCCCACCACCCATGCCAGCACCTGCCCAGATAGTGGTAGCCAACTACGCCGTGACAGATCAGCCCGACCTCTCCGAAGTGCCTACTGACTTCGATAACCCACCAAACACAATCACTCACGGTCACACACCACCCCCTAACTACCCTACCACCGAGGAATTTGTGCACGAACTCACGGGGCAACTACGAGAGGCTCACCAACAACTCCGACGCCTGGAAGCCCGAGAATTCGAAGCCCCGCGTCAACGACTACGTTCCCCCTCGGAGATCTCCTACGAGTCAGCATCTGGGCAACCTCGCCCTCGCCCTCTCCCAACTCTGCCGACTCCAGACGCCTCCGGAGCTGCGGCCATTCGAGGGATGATTGCCCAGCGAACGCCTATTAACGAGGCGCTAGTAAGGCGCCACGCGTTCGAAGGATCCAACCTCCCCAGACCCCTGAACAGAGTGAACGAACGGACCCAACAAACATATGGGGTGAACCCATTGCAATCTCCGTTCCAACCAAACAATCTACACCTACAACTCAACGCCCCACCCCCAATCCTGCAACAACCTTCTCCCGTACCCTACCATTACAACCCCCGATACTATGCCCAACACCATTCTATGTTCGGAAACCTGACACAGGGACAACAACCCCAAAATCCCCAGAGGTCCCACACCGCTCGACCCCCCACACGCCAATCAACCCACACGGTCCGCGAGGAGATACCGGCACAGGACTCCCCCATCGGAACCCACCCACTACTCATGTCTCCTCCAACCCCAGCACCTCCGGGAGCATACCCACCGGTGGATATACGCCAAGACCCCCCACTTGAATCACCTCATTATTCCCATCATTCCCACCACTCCATTCCACAGGTCCCCGGAAGATGGCCAGCTCCGCCACCACTGCCAAATCAAAATATCCCATATGCACCTCCACATGGTTTCCCGGAGTGGCCACCACACCAACCCGCCGATTTGGAACACATACCACTTCCGCCAGCAGCGGAACCCATGGAAGCCCCGCAACTGTATTTCGCACCAAGAAGAAACCCTCCTTTTCCGTTCTTCTGGCCCCCTCCTGGATGGCCTCCGGGCGGAGAACCGCCGCCACCACCAGGAGGAGGACCACCGCCACCTCCAGGCGGAGGACCACCACCGCCACCACCAGGCGGAGGACCACCACCGCCACCACCAGGCGG
>ML170208.1:10387-223532 GCA_004355085.1 Rickenella mellea
GTCAGACATCGTTAAGGTGACATCTTGTGACCTACGTGACTCGGAGTACTCGGACAATTGCTCCGCACCGATGCTTCCTTCCAACAAATTCGGTGCGCACCAGTGACGCACGGAATTTCACGGTTCTCACCGGTTCTTCACCGTGTTCTGGCTCTCAGTGCGAATGCAGACGCCTTTTTGTCCAACATTGACCGTCAAATATCCGATATGGACCGACATTAGAAACACTCCAGCCCTGTCCATCCAGACCTCCAGCACCGTCGCATCCAGTGCAGTTGCAGATTCAAACGTACATGAATCCTCGATGCCTTCTATGTCACGAGTCGCTAAGAGGAATTTCCACCACGAGAAGTCGAGATGGCTAGCTTTAGGGATGCGCACCGTAACCGTAAAGGCGACCCGTAAATACACCGTAATACGGCGTCCGTAACCGTACCGTCGAGGATCCTGGCCTGCGAAATGTACGGGCTTACGGATACGGTCCGTTAACCGTCTTAACCGTACACTTTACTGCCGTTGACGGCCGTATGTACGGTCATACGTGTTTGCTGATATAAACGCACCTAGCCGACCTTAGCCGAGGTGATTTCACGACCTATCAAATATAATATAGATTCTTGCGTTGGTCCATCAAGCAGGTGAAATGCTGCACCGGCAACTTTGTTATGGAGCTTCCCGCTAATTTCCGTCACTCCGGCGAGGCAACGGAGCACGAATTACCGGATTCTGATGGTCACCACCCCAATCCATTGCCGTTTCGCTGATTTCTGATCATCTACACCTTGGTTGAGCATATTTTGGCCAAAAGATGTGTGAAGTTTACCGGTGGCAAACATGAAAATCCCGTAACGCCGTCAACGCCGCAATACGGACGTATAAACCCCCGTACCGTACCGTCCGCCCAATCTTCATCACACTTACGGTACGGTGGACGGTACGGGTTTCACCGTAACTTTACCGTAAAATATACGGCCGTAACCGTATACGGTTACGGTGCGCACCCCTAGCTAGCTTTCGCCAAGTGTGGCAAACATGGGTGAGTTGTAATGGTGCCGATCTGACCGATGGCCTCGGAAATTCATCCTCAGGTAAACAGCACTCAAATATCTCCAAAGCTAACTCGGGAGAAATCCGATAAATTGGTTAGATTAGTGATACGGGGTGGAATACGGTTGAATGTACATCCTCGACCGTTGGCATGCCAGTAGTTGGTCCTTTGAATTGCAAGCCTGAATGTTATTTCAATCTAGGAATAATCATGAATTGGAACGTACTCGTTTGTAGCGGAAATGATACCCAAGGTTTCCCTGGCTTGGTTGAGACAAGGTTGGAAAAGTCAGTGAAAATTGTCACGAGGCGTGACAGCGTGACGTCACGTATTTTTTCATCGCACGACCTGCAATGTTCCTGTCTTAGGAGACTTCTTCCTCAAATTTCAGTATTTTTGCGCTGCACTAGAGCTTCAGCGACCACGGAAACTCAAATGAAAGTCACTGCTGCCGGGGAAGACTCACGTTCAAGCTCACGACCGTTACATTCCCCATACACCAAAGTCTCACCTATTATCCGCATTCCATGCGAGATTACCTCAGAGATATTCCAGCATTGCTTATCGGAAAACGAATTCTCCCGGCCATCAATTAAATCTGCACCACTACAGATCAGCCGCGTTTGCAGCACTTGGCGGAAGTTAGCGATCCGTACTCCTCGCTTGTGGTCAAAAATATTTTTGGCGCACGACTTTGGAGACAGTAAAGGATCCCTTACCAACAGCATGGAATCCCATGTGAAAGCACTTGAAGTATGGATTAGGAGAGCCACGCCAGTTCTTATGTCGATTCATCTCCGATATCCCACATTGCCCTGGTTGCCCAGCTCCGAAACGTGTCCTGACGTACTACCCCCTGTGTTCCGTGTTATCGTTGCAAATGCGGCGAGGTGGAGTGAGGTGAGGTTGGGCTTGCCTGGAAATTTCCTGTCGTTCGCGTGGACCATCATTCGGCAGACTGCATCCAATCTAGAGAGTTTTACCATCGACGACACGTCAATCCCTGTGCATTTGGAATCAGAAACCGCTGGAACTCATGCAAGGTTTACAGCTCGTGTGCCGCTCGTTTACGCACATCTCGATGCCGAAGTTCCGCCATTCCTGAGACTCCGTTCATTATCCTTGAAGCACTCTGAGCCTCATGGATGTTTAGACCTGTTGAAATCATGCCCTGTGCTTGAAGACTTACGCCTCCACTTTTATGACGTACCCAGCGTATACGTTTTTGCGGACTGTCTCGAGATCCAGCTTCCGCGCCTTCGCACTTTCCATCTCTCACATACTAGGAACAGCGCAAACGAGGATGATGATCTTATTACTATCGGAGGCGAAATTGGTGTAGTATTGGAATGTCTCATTGTTCCAAACCTGAAATGTCTGTATCTATGGATGACTATTGTATGTTATGGGTATCCTGAGCTGGAGTGGGACTACCTCACTCATCTCATCACCCGCTCTGGATGCTCCCTCGAAGAACTGGAGCTTCGTATACCTCTCATGGATACGCCGTCCATCGTCACATGCCTCCAATTATCGCCCGATCTGAAATACTTGGGCATTCCATCTGACGAAGCACTAGAGGGCGAGGTCAAACAATTATTGCCGTGTTTGCAGTCGCTGCGCATATTCAAGTGATCGCGAAGAGGACGAACATGCCTCAATATCCTAAATTTATTCTTTACATCGTGAGTTGATCATGAATTTGTCGGCGGGAGAGTCTCACATATGACTCAGACTTCGATGCCAGGTTGGGGGCGTCACTAGCCATGGGTCACTGAAATGGGCGAGTGATATCGCCCAACTCCTCCGAATCTTGATGCGAAATACACGTTCAGTGGCGGGCGGATTGGAGTTATTTCTTTCAATTCACTGAGGTGTTCCGTGATGTAGTTTAGTCGCATAGGTACGATTAACATGACGAATACCTTCTCTCTTTACGCACAAGGAACGCTGATAGGCGGGTTGCTAAGTATACACAATTGCCCTATACATGGAAATACTTTGCGACGGTAGAACATCCACTGTCGCGCATACTTTTCACCGCAAGACAGTGCGTACAAATTACGGACCTGCGGAAATAATTGACCCACAACAGAGTCTGCGGCAAGCGATGCGACGTGTTCTTCCAAGAATCCGCCAATATTGAATCCGCGGAAAATGATTCCACACTAGACCGCGCGGGGGTGGGTACGTCGCGTGTTGAGTGTTTGTTTGAGATTGCGCTAGAAGATTTGTGGTGCGATAGGTTAGGGCAATGAAATGAAGAATGGTGATTTGTCAATTCACTTTTTATTGAAGAGCCCAGAGCTCTCGTCCTCGCAAAAACGAGGACTGGAGGTTTGATGGAGTGATGGCCCGAGATTCACGGTGAACCAGGTCGTGTTGGAAGATCAATTTGGAATCTACCAGTACCAGTGATGCTGATGCTGATGCTGTCCGAGTCCATGTTTATGGGACCCTCATCCGCGCATCCATGTTCGTCTCAGTGCGCCATTCTTCCAAGCGAGACAAGATTTAAGTTCAGATGCAGTTAGCGCGAGAATCTGAGGCGCTGAACGTGCGTCGCGGTGTGCAAATCGTCAGAGCTGCAGAGTGAATGGCGAGAGAAAAGAGTCAAGCCCAGGTTTGAGTTGAGTTGAGTAGCAGGACTGTGAGGACGGGAGGAACACAGTCATAGACAGAGAGGAGCACGATAAGAGGAGAGCCAGATCGACGACCTTGTCCAGAGGATGGCGACACCACGACAGGAAAAAGCCCAAGGCTAACCAGTCGCACGTACGGTGTCACCAATATATACACCGAAACCAGGCGCGCAAGAATTTTAGCGGACGGGTGGAGAGATAAACCAGCAACATACTCTGCGGCGAGGGGCGACACATGAGACGTGTTCTTGCAGTAGCCCAATTGCGAACAGGTGAAAATGACTCTACTGGAGCACAGATTGTTTGTTGAGCTTCGCGTTTGGTTGAGGTTGCGCCAGAAGATAGTCCTCCGAGTGCATTTATCCTAGTGCGATGCGACCCTTGCATTATTCATTTGAAGCGATGCGACCTTCTCTTAGGGTACCTTCGCTGACGGCGATCCTTCTTTCTATGAAAAGCGACGTACATATGATGGTAACGGCGACTATCGAGATATAAGCTACATGGGCTCGGCGGTGTTGCAGTCTAAGGCAAATTAGAACCAGGAACGTGCCGAATGATATGAAAATGAAAATGAAAATGCGCACCGGCTGAGATGTTTTTTTATTATAAAAAAGCATGTCGGTCGTGTTCTTGAAAAAGCGCGAATGAACGAACAACTTCAGGGTACGTTGAGCAGAATGCGCGTATGCGAAGAAGGGAGGGCGGGTCAATTTGAAGTCTACTCGAGTATGTGTGATTTTTGAGAGAGACGCGGAGCCTCGGCGGAGGAGCTTGCGATGGGTTTCGGTACCGGGACGGTGATCGGCGCGGAGATGAGCACGGAGCACGGTACTTGGAGAGGTGGGGCGCAGTTTGACGAACCGAAGCCGAAGCCGAAGCCGAAGCCAAAACCTTGGTAGTGGGCCAGTGGCACGGACTACGGGACACTTTGACCTTCCACTCTTCGCTTTTGTGATTTTCAAGCGCGTCGTATGCCCAGGACCCGACCTCCATGGGGTCGCGGACAGATACACGGAGACAAGGCGCGCCAAAATTTGTAGCCAATAGGGGAAGCGGAACGGAAAAATCATGACGGTGATCGTTTTTGATGGAGAGCCCAGAGATCTGGTCCTTGTAAAACGAGGAATGAAGGAGAGTTGGGCGCCTGGGATTTCGGGGTGAACACTGAACCGGGTCGTGTTTGACGGCTGAATCGTGATGCTGATGTTTGATGATGTCCGAGTCCATGTTCATGCCACTCTCACCCGCGCATCCACCACTCTACAATATGCAATAGAGATGGATGGATTCGAAGATTCATAGCTGTGGGTCAATCCTAAAGGGAGATAAGATTCACGGTAAGAAGCAGATACGAGTTGGCTGGGTTGACCACCGTGGCCATGGTCAGGAGGAGAGCCGAGCATAGGAGGAGGCTCATCGACGCATCGCACTACGAGGAGATAGGCGTGAAGATTGGCGCGTGCGACGTCTACGCCATGACGCCAGTCAAGTCAGGCGTTTTTCAGGCAACCGGTTCGGAGTTGCGTTGAGTTCAGGACTGTGACCTTGAGGACGAGCCAGATCGAAGACGTTGTCCAAAAGAGGACGGCGACACCAAGGACAGAAAAGCGAAAGCCATTTTGGCTAATTACATGTGATACTTTCCTCCTTCCACATCTTCGCGTCATGCGCATACGGATCCCTACCATCCTCCCATCCACATCCACACCACCATTCCCGTCTTCACCATCAACCTCATCTTCACCACCACCAACCCTAACCCCATCCCAAATAGCCCACGCAACACACCACCTCACCTCCTTCCTCTCCAAAGGCAACACATGCGTCCTCACAGGCGCAGGCGTCAGCGTCGACTCCGGTATCCGCGCGTATCGAGGAAGGGACGGGCGGTACATGAACCCTGATTATAAGCCGATACTCTACCATGAGCTAGTCGATCCGTCGTCGAAGGGGTACGAGTTCCGTCAGCGATATTGGTTCGTCTATCCATCCCCCACCCTCCATTACTCCAATACACCATTGCACCATTCATCTAAGGTTATGACGAGAACAGGCTCCGCTCGTACCTGGGCTACCCGCCCCTCCTCGCCGCGCTCCCAAACACCACACACACGGCCCTCGCCGCACTCCAGTACACGCGCCATGTCAGCAAGCTTATCACGCAGAACGTGGATGGGTTGCATCAGAAGGCTTTGTCATTATCGCCTACCCTACGCTTGAAGACGTTGGAGACTGAGATATTGGAGTTACACGGGTCGCTGCACGTACGTCCCCCTCCCCCCTCCACTCCCAATCATCCTTAGGTAACCCACGTCAACTCAACAGAAAGTCCACTGCACCCACTCTCACCAAACCCCGCGCCAGGCCTACCAACACCTCCTCTCATCCTCCAACCCCCTCTGGGCCAAGTTCTCTGCTGATGTCGAAGGTGGACGGAGGGAAGGTGTTCGGACGAATCCCGATGGCGACGTACGTCCCGTTCCTCCTTCCCCACTTCCGTTTCACGTGTGAATGTGGAGCGGGTCTGCTTTTATTGACGAATATCCATATTTTTTGTTTGCGTCGCCATTCTAGGTCGCTATAGAATCCCTCGGGGTATCCTACGCCTCCTTCGTCGTCCCACCATGTCCCGTCTGCGCGCGTGAAGGGAGGAGGGATGATATCGTGCGTATGCGAGACACGCCACACACGTCAAATCACACTTACACTTACACCCGAATTGCAAACAGATGAAGCCAGACGTGATCTTCTTCGGTGAGTCCATACCGAGCGAGGTTAAGGAGCTTTCGTACGTCCCCCCTTCCGCCTTCCGCCTTCCCTCTTTCCCCTCCTCCTTTATTCGCCCTTTCCCTCCCACCCCTACCTCCCCTCCTCGTCGCGAATGTTCGCTGACGCCCCGATTTTGATTTTTGTTCCCGTAGGTTCAAATACATCGAATCGAGCGATCGGCTCCTCGTCATCGGGACGACGCTCGCTACGTATTCCGCTTTTCGGTACGTCTTTTGCTCCCTTCGTCCCACCCTTCCTCCCCTCCGTGCTTCCTTCTTTCATTATTCCAATATTTTGCGCCGTGGTTTTCCCCCGAGGACCTTCCTCCATTCGTCATTTACAGCAACAATTTCCGGAATGCACGAACGCTGACTGTGGTGTGGATACATACACAGGCTCCTCAAATACGCGCTATCACTGTCCAAACCCGTGCTTATACTCAACGTCGGGCCTACGCGTGCTGATGCGTTGATCTCTCCTCCTCCTATCTCTCCTCCTACTCCATTACCTCCTTCACCTCGTCTTTCACATCCTCCGACATCCGGACTGTTAACGCAATCTGTATCGTCGTCGTCGTTAGATACACTAGACATCCCACCGAACCCACTTCCGAATGCCAATCCAGGAACTCCAATGATAAGCACGGATGACGCATGGATGAAGAGCGGCGGGTTGTTCCAGAAGATCGAGGTACCGAGCGGACTCGTCCTGAGGGACGTCGTGCGGAGGCTTATGTGCGTTACTTTCTTTCTTTCACCTTGTAATGCTAACTCCAATTCATCAAACGAACACAGGGGCGCGAAAGCGAACACGGACCCCATCCTCGCGCATCTGCTGCACAGCGGCGTCGTCAAGCCTCCAGATGAGGGTGATGACGATCGGGTTCCTAGGGCTGCTGGGTAGATGCTACCTACTTGCTATCGTCGTGTGGACAAGATGTGCATAATATAATAATGTCTAAAATTTCTGTTCGTCTGGATTTTTTTCTGTGGGTTTTAACGATGCCACGCCTTCATATCTCGGGAGAGGCTAGTCAGAGCACAACATATTCATTGAAGTGTTTTACAAATGTTATTTCCTTCGCACTACCTCGCATCGCTCAACTAGCAACAACCGACAAAACATGCACGCTAAACCCAGGGACGTTGTACGTGAACGTCTTCGCCGCCGTGAAGCTCGACGATTTCGGTACGACGGTGTTCGGTGCCGTCGGTGTATTGCTGGCATTCTGCGCGCCGGAGAGGACCGTGGCGCTGCCGGTCTTGCTCACAGTATTGAAAGGGAGCTTAAACGTCAGGCTTGAGGAGGCGCTACCCGTATTTGAGATCTTTTTTTCAGATTTTCAATGTGAGAAAGACTCCAACGAATTAAAATTTGTGATAGACAAACCTTGATCAGGACTTCCTTCGTCGCGATGCGTCTTGTCACACTCCAGAATACCGTTCCTGTCTTACTTGGTAAGGTACTCGGTAGGTACTCGTCGCCTTTGTTCAGACTGAACATCTGTGGTGGACATTGCGCGTCGACAGGAGAATATGCCGAAAAATGAGTTTTTTCGCACCTGTTGCATGTAGTAGCTGGTGGATTTGTACACATTTTTCGCGCTGAACGGTAGTGCGTCAGCAAAATGCGGATCCCGGGTACGATTTCAACTTACTCGAAACTGATGAGATCGGGAGTCTGACAAGACCACTCAGCACAAACAAGAGTGTCATACATCTTCCCAATTGACTTACCCACTGATCTCCATTGATATGCTGCAACGCCATATCATTTTAATGCAATGCAACAGCAAGACATCACATACCTGCAGAAGTGGCGCATAGGATGCAGCGAATACAATATCTGCATTGCGCTCCAGGCCAGTCATGAATGCCGCTTCACCAACGGTTCCTGCCACAGTAGGCCAGAGCAGTCGGCCGTCTGAAGGTGCGCCAAAGAGATCATTCGGATTGGTTGAAATCGCGGCAAATTCTCCCTGATGCGCAAGCCTCAGATTTATTTACATTAGTGGGATCTAAACCAACCTCGAAGTATTTTGTTCCGTCTCGCTAGATGATTAGAATATTATCAACACGACGTATAGTTAGAAATGAACACCTGTGGACTCACGGGGAACGAGTCGTAAATGAACGAGTTCTGCGCGAACCACGCTGTACAATTGTGGTCAATATACGTCGCTCAAACACAATTGGAATGCGGCGTACTCGGAGTTTGGTAAACATGTACATCATAAAGCTTCGGCTTAGGCTTGAGAACCGGACTGCCAACGTTTGTGGTGGCCATGAATTCTGTTTAGCATGTCATTTTTGCCGACATGGCGAAAATCAAGAAATCTACGGACGGACGGAAGGGAATTGCGCGCTCAGATTCCCCACGATGTCGGGCCAGCGGTAAGCCGAGTAGGTGTCGGAAGCAAAGAAGTCTTCGTTGCCAACCTAGGAATGAGACACATGAATGACACGTACATTTTTTTAGAGTGACAGTCAACGCACTTCGACAGCAACAAGAGGGTATGGTGCGGGATGGCCAAGGGAAGCTCGAAGAGCAGCTTATATTTGATTCTTGTGGTCAGCAAAAATATCCCGACCGAATGCGTACGACTCACCCGCCGCGCTCTTGGCGGGATCGCCAATAACAAAGTTGATCTGCAATCGACAATTAAACGTGCAACCAGTATAAATCCGAGTTAAGAACCTGGTCTGATGCTTCCTGAATGTACTGGGCCATTTGGTTCTCCGGGACAGTCCCGCCAAATGAATAACCTGCATGTTCGTGAAGATGTTTTAGCCTTCCCATTGGAGCGGAAATAAAGAAGGATGCGTACCGGCCCAGATAGCCATGATAGACGGCATGCCAACGTCTTCGAGGAAATCCAGATACTCCTTGAGTCCCAAGCCACTAAGGTGTGGTGAGTATTTGACGAACCGAATGTCAAGGTCGTACATACTCGGTGTTGATGTATGTCCAATCGCCGAGTCTTCCCGGGCGGTTAATTAGTGGGCCGACAGTGTTCCTCCAGTTCCACCTTCCGGCAATACTTTGACCCTATGACTTCGCTGAGCATAATATTCATTTATCAAGCGTAAGGATGAAGACCTCCTATTGTGGATTGTTAGATGGAGCGAAACGCAGATAATTGCGATTCTTACAAGATTATTTCCACCCGGGAAGCGGAAGAATCCTGGTTTGGTGGCTTGCAAAGCCTAACATGAAATAAGAACGATTCATTACACGGAACGAAGTTAGCGAACCTCTGCAAGATCTATTCTCATTCCGTTCGGTCTGTTCTTGAAAGTCGGCGGGAAGAGAGAGAACATCGAGAAGAATATTGTTTGTCCTGCGGTTGATGCACCGTCCACGGTTAGGGTAAATACATTGTTGTTGTCTGCTGGCGTCGCGATGGGTTTGAAATTAAAAGTAACCTGTGTCCAGCTCGTTGCAGAGGGGTTGAGGGTTATTGATTTGGAGGCAAGAACAGCGCCGGAAGATGACCTCAAAGCCGCCAAAAATTGTCCCTTTGCTTTTGTGCCGGCAGGAACTTTGTAGTAGAAAGAGCCGGTATATGTCCATGCCGGGTTGACGTTGATGCCTTTAGGGATATTTTTCAGCTCAAAAGCGATGTGTTAAGCGTAAAAAACGCACCGAAGTAGCCAGAGTTAGATACGCCGATCTGACCGGACGCATTGGGAGCCACTTGAACTTGCAACGAGTTGGGAAGAGCCGTTGACAGAGAAGGAGTCACAGATTTGTCGACGACAGTAAGTGTCGTTGCGCCAAAGGACGACCAGGCATACAATGCCGCAGAGGTTTCTACCAGAGGAACTCAACAAGGAGTGGACGACTGAATGTTGTTGACATACTTGGTGTGACCTGTTGGAAAGCTCGATTTTGGAGCACTGCACGGAAAAGTTTAGACCACTGCCTTTCAGTGTAATAGGAGTTGCGCACATTCCGCGTACAGACCACCATCTCCACTCTGCGAGATGCTTGAGGAGTATTCTTAGAAAACAATAAAAGCGACATACATGCTGTTAGCGAGAAGTGAGCGCCTCAGTGCGGATAAATTAAGCAAACAATGATGCTCACGTTTATATCCTAAATGGATTGACGTCATTAGGAATGCCGATGCACGACGGAAAATACACACCTCCCACATCCAACCGTCTACGTGGAGAGGAACACAGGATGAACATTTAGTTCAAAATTATGGTACAACACGTACACATAGTGGTTGGGATTGGATGACTGGCTGTTCCATTGATAGTAATTGTGAGATTCTGAGCGACAACTCCACTTATTATGAGAGAGAGAATTGATGCGAAGATGAAAAGCATGTTGAATGCACGTCTGATGTGGGCGGCGCGATCTTATATGCTACCTTCGTGACATACGTAGTTTCGGAGCATTGGAAATATGACTTTCCGAAACGAGCCTAGGACCACAGTAAGAACTTCGCATTACAGCAATGACGGACTTTCGCTGGCGTGTCAGAACCGTTCTGGGTCGCGTGACAAAGTCCGTCACATGAGCGGCCCGCGAAATCCAACTTCGAGATTCTTCACTCCACCGCGTGAACATGGCATCTATGTGGTCACAAGAGATCATATGTTTCGCTTTTATCCAGTAAGCGATGTCCGGAAGTTCGCGACGGACCGTTGGAACACCTAATGGTTGCATTCGGTGCAGTCCATCCCAAGGAGAAGACAAAGATTTTGAGCGAGGCGAACTCATTAGCCGAGTTAGCACATGCAACGCAGTAGTTCTGGTTTGTTCTGCGCACGCATTACTGGTTGATACATATGCAACTGCACCGTCTTCTTGAGATCTTCTGATCACAGATCCGTGACGAGCCACAGACATCCAGTTCAGAACGTTAACGTCATGGATTCCGTGAGATGGCCAGGAGTTTTCATGTTAATACCACGTCACCGTCGATTTGGGGTTTGATATATATGTGTGTGTGTGTAAGGATGAACCGAGCGGCCGGGATTGGAATCTAACTTCAAATCCAGTGTCCCCGATGAATGTGGGGTATAAGTCGTGCATAATATGGAAGGTGGCTAAAGAGTGTCACTTTGGTGGCCAGATTGTCGGCTGAGGCGGTGCGGAACAACAGGCTGGCCATCGAGCGAGCTGCGTAGAAGTAGCTCTTGGAGTAGCGTGATCCATTTCACTTCAGATAACATGTTATGGTCGTCCATCAGTGGACATTGACTGAACTGTAGCTGCTATAGAGCTGTCGATATTGAGTTTGAATCGCGACCATTGCGAAGGATGATGAGATGTAAGGAGCGGCTTCTGTTTTCAACACGAGCAAACTGCTGACATCACAGGCCTTACGTGAGACATGTTGTACCCTTACGTAACCCCCAACTTTAGTTTGTGGCGCACCATTATTATTTGCGGATTATTTCGAAGTCGGGGGACGTAAGTATTACGAACGATGTTCAGAATGACGCACGAAATTGGAGGAAATGTTCAAAATAACCGAAAATACCAAAATTTGACAAACTGCTTATTAGATCAAGAGTTCTCTTGTAAACAGCGCATTTCACGCTGACCGTGTACTCCGAGAAAAAGCTTTGAGAACGATGTGAGAAGTCTGGCGTATGCAAATATGATAGTGGTGGTATTACTAGGAAAACGAGAGGGGGTGGTAAAGGTGACTGACGCGACCCGGGTTTAGTTGGCTTTGTCGAAGAAAACCCACATCGCAAACCGCCTCAAAATTTTGACGTGCGGCAATCGCGGGTTCTCCGTCGGGGCACGGAAAGGGTGCACCGCAATCTGGGTCATGAATTAGACAGTTTCTTCCGATAAAACTAACAAACTCACGACAAGGTTCAAGATATTTATCTAGTCCTGTGATAGCTGCGGCTTAAATATGCACAATGACTCCAAACCAGGCAAAACTCGTGCAATCTTATGCTCCAAATCTTCGTTTGCCGGAATGCCTAAGTAACGTAGATCAGGTGATAAATGGAGACATTCCAAGATAGTCGAAGTTTTAATATGGGGGGAAAGAAGTTCTAAGCGATTGAGTGAACAGTTCGAGCGAACGATGAGTCGTGAAAAGTAATCCCATGTATCATACTTGACGTCTGTGCCGGACCCTATGATGCTCGTAGACAGGTAGAAACTTCTCAGCATCGGAAGTTTGAACCATTCGAGCAGTTGACCAAATTCACCACACCTAGAAACAGAGCTGTCACCGGTTTCGCTGTGTCTTGTATGTGAGAGATGGAGATTTTCCAGTCGTGGTAGTAAGATAATATGCTCCTCGAAAGGGATGAATAGGGCGAACAATCCGTAGATTTGGAGAGTTAAGTCTTCAAGTGCAGGACAGTGTTTCAAAAGGTGCAAACATTCTGTGACACAGGCGTGCGTCAAAGATAATATGCGTAGTCTTGAAAATGAAATAGTTTCGACACGCCGGGTATGAATTGACCCACGAACAGAAAGGGTCGAAAGCCTTCGTGCTACGGAGGCTTCTAAAAAAATCGGCCTTTTGTAAGATGCGGGGCCAACCGCTGGGATAGAGGTGTCATCGACTTCGAGAATCTTGAGGTTAGGAAAATACCGCTGAGTGACCATGCATGTCCAAGCCAAATGATTTCCTGGCATACTTAATCTCACGCTGATCCACCTCGCCGGGAATTTCATGACAGCGCGAAAGGCATGCGGGCTGAGGTCTTCTGCAACAGGAGGTATGAGGTCCGAAGGCGTATATCGAATATGAACCGACATCAGAAATCCTTCAGCCCTTTCCATCCACACCTTCAGGATCCTCTCGTACAACTCGAACAACAACGCGATTCGAGAGGGAGAGTCAATTTCTTCATGAGAACCTTCGAATTCTCTGGGACCCAAGAGGATTTTACACCACAGACGAGGAGTCGTGATTGCCAGCTTGCGCCAAATTCTGCAAACATGACAGAGCTGTAATGGTGCTGATCTGACTGATGGCCGCGGAAATTCGGGATGAGATACGCAATAAGTGAATATCTCCAAGAACACCTCTGAAGGGATGCGATAGATCGGTGATACGGGGCCAGGGATACAAGGATGGGCTGTGCTCAAGCCGGTATTGTTAGTGCTCCTCACTGTCGCCATTTTACGGATCTTCGAATCTGAATATTTTAGTACCCAGTCTCACATCAACGTGTTCTGAGATAAGAAACGCACTAGCTTTTATCCTGGGGGAGAAGGGGTGAGCGGTATGTTCGTAAGAGCAGGTCATAGGGTGGCGTGGAGGGTGGTTCGATAGCAAGATTTCCTCGACATGGACCTCTTCATCTCGCTCGCCGTCGCGGTACTCATCATCGGATATCACTATAGTTTCAACCTGCGAGCGCTTCCCATCGATTCCCATCTCTCGTGAGCCGATACCGTGATCGTCACCGGATATTAAGATAGGGTTATCCTGTGATCCCAAAAGTGTGTCACTGCGCGCCATGTCGCGACTTGGGGACGACTGTGGTGGAAGTGCCAGTCAGAGAGAGGACGTGCGTTCAGAATTTGATTGTCACGGTCACGCGTCACACGAGAGACTTTTTCATCATATTTACATAAGCTCGTCGGTTGGCTACTGAACTCACCGCCGTCGTCGTTTAACAACTTATGTTTGTTTTCAATCATCATCAACACACCAACTTCGCCTGCTCCATTATTCAACTGCTAATTACGAAACCAGGCCAACGCTGACACTCGTACCGTCACAGCGACTGGCATCTTCTGCGATTATTTGATCCTCAACTGACTTTCGAGTAGATTTCGAGGACCTGTGATCTCGTCATGCGGAAATCGTGGATTACAACCTACGACTCCTGCCAATACATTTCTCGCGATCCTCTCTCAAAGGACCGCAAGCATTGAGGTACACGACACTCTGCCCAGAGCCAGCTAGTGGTGTGCGCCACTCGATTTTCTTGAGAAGATAAGCCCACGCAAGTATGGCGCCCATCAGCTCCCCGTCATGCGGTCATACCTGAATCGTTCCTAACGTAACACTTGAGGTTCGAATGTGACGGTAAACCGGTGAACAGTGAGTCGTATTCGTTAAATGTATCGCATCTTTTGATAAACGTTTTATTTCATGGTTCGCTAAATAGAGCACCTCTGGAGGCTAACTCATATGACCTCGCCGCGGACTTGAACAATGGATAGAGCGTAAATTTATATGGATATTCCTCGGCCAGTCCTTGATCGGGCATTGGTATCATGATCTCAAATCTCATTAAACACGTTAGGTATGTTCTATATCGGCATTAAAATTGTGTACTCGAATAAAACTTAAACAGAGGACGTTGCGGACAGGACTTTTTCCGTTTCGCACAGGCGTATGTCGCAATTTTGCAGACGACGGTGGTAAAATGGTTGTAGGCCGCATCCAATGCGCATTTTACATACACCGAAGGGGCAGTATACAGTAGATGCTCCGCGACCGGTGTGAGGAAAGCGTTCATTCCGTTAAAGGCAAACGAAACATTAGCCCTTCGACTTTGGTGATGATTACATGCATTTAAATGCCGTGGCCAGTGTCAACCATTTTCGGTATTCCGATTAACGCGTTAGCGACAGAACAAATGGATCAAGTACCGATGGAATAATATTTCAAGAGTGATTGTATGTGGGAGGAAAACGGACGCTTTTAATAGAGGATATAAGGTCAAGCAGAGGGACTCCACAGGACTCGGACGGACTTCACCGTTTGCAAGTAAGAAGTAGATGTAAAGGTGAAGATTTTCCAAAATTTGGGTACGAGAACGTCCGTGTCAAGGAAATAAACCATTTCGTACGACAGAGCGGATTGGCAGATACTCCGACTGCACGTAGCATGGAAAACAGGGGAGTGATCGGGACTTTTCGGTGAGCGAGACAGACGGTCGGACTACAGTTCCTTTGTGAATGGTTTTTCCATTGATTCCGGAGCAATCATAAAGACTGTATCGAATGAACAATATTATTGAGTTATCCATGTGTCGGAGGAATCAAGTAGCGCAACCCGTATCAACCACTGCGGCCACCACGAAAGTTACCACCAGCTTGAGCACCATGCATCTCATTGTCGAGATACAGCACTTGCAACTGCCTGGGATCTGAGATCTGAGACCACAGTCCAGACACAGCGGTGGCAATGGGTCGTGCGGTTGCGGAAACTCCCGCTGTCCCCCATAATCAAAAATAGTCGTAGGTGACGCCACATCCCTGTCTCAACCCTGCCAGGAGCTTTCGTTCGGTGGTTACGAGTCTAATCCGCGAACCCGAGCAGACTTATTGCCACGTTTTGCTGTGTCACGTCTGACGTGGGTGCTAACTAACCGCATAAGAACAAGATACCACGGTTGCAACCAGAACGAGCCGGACACTTTTTATACGTCAGAGGAGAAGGCGAACGGTAACAAGAAATATTAAATCAGGGCGTTGGAACAGGGTTGGCTTAATGCGGGCATTTTGTGATGCGTCAATCGCATTCGAACATGGTGTGCGGCACCATCCCAATTAGAACTCCCGCGTTTCCGCATATCTTCGTGCTGGGGACCATCGCACTGCATTTCTCTCTTTCCTCTCCCCGCCTCGACGCGTTAACGATCCCACCTGCGAGCACCTCGGCGTCGTGACCGCATTAACCTCCTCATCGTCGCAACTCTCAGGCTGCCCAGGGCAGGCAGTCGTGGGTTGGGTATATTCTTCTCGAAAAAAGTCATCATGGCGCGCGGGCTCCACTTCGATGATACACTAGGGGTCATATTGGTCGGAGGAATGCTCACAGCGGTGTAGGTTCACTGATGTTAATCCATTCGAACATACTGATTGTCGGATCTCAGGTTATTCGGCATCACGAGTTTGCAGATATACCTCTACTATGTGAGATCCAAACGTGATCCTAGACTGCTGAGAGGCGTCGTGAGTGCTCAATAAGTTTATCGAATTACGACTTCAATGAATTATCTGCAGATTGGCGTTCTTTGGTCCGGTTCCGTACTTGAAAACATCACGCTTTATCTGACGAATAGCGCCAGGGTAATGGACGGCCTGCACGTAATTCTCATCATACACACACTATATTACTATATGGTAGACAACTACCTCAGTCCACTCGCTCTCATTTCCCCCACATGGTAAGCCCATGATTTCGTCCTAAATTGCTAACGTTTTGACGCACATCTTCCATTTCAGGAGCTTCAAAGTGCGCAACGCCTAATGCATCTGGCATAGGTCTCTCACACTAAATTTCTTCCTCAGGTCGATCTCATGGTCACCGTAAGCACACTCCTCTATTCACAATGCACCGTACGAAACGAACTATATCCAGCACGTGACCCTATTTTCCGTCAGAGGGTGAGCCGTAAAAATATTTCAATCCTCACCAGATAGCGAAATAACAATGTGAAAAATACTAGGATATTTGCCCGTCGAGTCTGGATACGTAAGTGTACCCAGATATTCTTTGGACATGTCGATACTAAAGAATGCGCCGCAACAGTCAGCCGAGGCAACTGGTTGCTAACATCATCAGTGGTAAGCTTTCGGCGCTTCAACTTCCCTTTACATATCTACGTTCACGAAGTCTTCGCACTTACATCGGGTAATGGTACTTTAGATGGTCTTTGCAATTTTAGTAATCAGTGAGTCTCAACCTGATTTCCCATACCACCTTCCCGGGAAGATGAAATTAATTATTATCGTGGGTTTCTTTCTCTCTAGTTGCTGGGTACGGTAAGTCCTTGGCGCCTATTCCCACGACGACATTTATGTAACGCTCAACCACATCGTAACACAGGCATGGCAATCAGAACGTGCGCTTCTCCTATTTTCGTACAATATTGTGCCAATATGTCTAAGCTCAAACGAACAGCTTCTTTATGCGCACGTATGCGGATTTCCATGAAGTTTCGGTAAATCTTGCCCTTGCTCATATCTTTACACGAATAATGGGATGACATCCAATCCGACAGTGGTTGATATACACCGGGTTGGCCTTGGAGGTCGCAACTGATCTGTGGATCGCTTCTTGGCTATGCGTCCTCCTTAATCGAAGCCGCAGTGGATTTAAGAAGTGTGTAACATGCACTGTTGGTCGGTTATATGTACGATTATTAATCGGGTGTGATACAGGACGGACACCATGATATCCACTTTGATGGTGTATACTATCAATACGGGTGCACTAACTTTTGTATGCGCAGTTGGATGTTTTATTTCGGTGAGTACAAGCCGTTTCCCATCCCATCTTCGGCCATTGTGGAAACTATCCTATATTCACGAACCTAAACAGTACATCACTATGCCGACCAATTTTGTTTTTATCGGCTTCTATATGCTTATCCCCAAACGTATGTCTTGAACTCCTCCTGCAGCGATAAGTGGCTAACTAGTGGCATCGCACGCTCACAGTGTATTTGAACGCTCTCCTCGCAACTCTCAACGCACGGGATGGCCTCCAGGAGAAGGTCAACAGCCAACCATTCATCGCATTGTCGGATATCAGCAACTTGAGTGGTTCAGGTCAACAACAATCAGTTACTTTGCCTGAGAAGGTTCGTACCTATTTCACTCAATCACGTCGTTCGTGTCAGATTTTTTCGGCGATTCTAATCCTGTTTAATATTTAGGATGGATTTCACCATCAACTCTCCGTGAACATCGAAACAGTGACCGACGTCAAGTCTGAGCCAGTGGAGGTATATCTCTTTCACTCGTCTCAACTTCATTTTATCACCTCGTCCAAGTCGTTCATTGACATCTGGTCTCAAAGGTGCTGGATATCGGCCATTATCCTCGTCCAAACCATGCCTTCATGTCGTCATACGCGGTCTAACCTTATCGAAACCTTGCGCAGTGGTCGTTAGGTCCCTTTTACACTAATTGGATAACCACATTCATTTCACGGAAGACGGAAACGGACCCGTTGCATTTGTATAAATATGTTTTTATCATTCCGGATGTACGATTGAGATGTGGTGTTATGTTGTTAACTCACTGATGTTGATGTATATTCATTCGTTTGTATAATCACCTGTTGTACTGCTCCAGAGAAATGCTCTGATTTACTCATCCCCAAGGTCGAAATTCAGATTGGCGGACCGCATGACGTCACATCATGTTCCTTTCTTTGCTTTTCTTTCCTCCCCTCCTTGTCCACAGCGGTACGATTCTGACCTTTTTTCACGATGTAACTACATTTCTCACATTTCAATAGTGCTAGATATAACCTAACACGAGAATCTTTACATGCGGAAGGTGGCGAGTCGCTACAATGGTAGACTTTCAGTCGCGCAAAGTCCAACACACCTCGCCTATATATCTCATCCCTTCCGATATCGCCTTCCATATATTCGATTATTGCCTCCCTCAAGAAGAATTTCCGCGCCCCTCAATCAGGTCCGCGCCTTTACAACTTAGCCTTGTTTGCCAGAGCTGGCGCAAGTGGGTCATCGCGACGCCTTGGTTATGGCGTAAAATCCTCCTGTGTACCCGAGAATTTGAAAGTCCAGAGGGTGGCAGGATGAGCATACCCGAATCTTCGCTGGATGCGATGGCGCTGGAGGTTTGGATGAAGAGGGCTAGTGCGCTCACGATGTCCGTCCAGATCCGATACACGATCGCGGCCAGCGTACCCCATACTACTCACATCCTCGAAACAGACTCTCCGCGCGTTTTCCGTGTCATCGTGGAAAATCCAACGAGGTGGAAGGATCTTAGGTTATGTCTGCCTTCAGCCGATCTGTACTGGGGCTGCACTGTCATTCAGCGAAACGTGCCAAACCTCGAGTTATTCGAAGTTAATGACGCTTCCATCCCGGCTTTCAACGAGACACCTGTGCGCTTGGACCCTCGCGTTGCAGGCACTCTCTGCACGCTACTTATCCATGCGTCAGTCACGTACAAGCACCCCGACGCCTCTTGCACTCCATTTGTCAGACTTCGTACACTGTCCGTGAAGCACACCTATCCCTGGGAATGTTTACATCTCTTAAAATACTGCCCTGTCCTCGAAGACTTATCCCTTCACTTCCACGACTTGACAGAAAAGGCAATACCCTTCGTGTATCCTACCATCACATTGCCGTCCCTGCAGAATTTTTATCTCGCACATACGGGAACCCTGGAGAATGGTGGTAGTGTTTATCCTCAGACTCCATATGATGTAGAGATTGGTCAACTGCTGGACCACTTGAATCTTCCAAACCTGAGAGGTTTCTACCTATGGATGGCTGTCCAAGGATTTGCTAGATACTCAAGTGACTACTACTCGGACGAACTAGAGTGGGACTACCTTTCCCGACTTATCACGCGCTCCAATTGCTCACTCAGCAAACTGGAACTTCGCTCTCCTTATCTGGACACCACTTCAATCATGAACAGTCTCCGGTTATCGCCGCATTTAAGCTACCTCGGTATTCCAGCGGATGAAGACTTGGAACGGGACATACCACAAATGTTCCCGAATCTGGACTCGTTACGCATATTTAACGAGGACACAGGAAGCAACGACTAGTCACTCAATTGGGCGTTTTATGGGGTCATACTCATGAATGGAAATATATCCATCAATCTTTTATTTCACGCCGTTCAGCGCGCTGAGTCTCGGTGCGGCCTGGATCTCGAGGACACGTCGAAGTGCAATAATTCCGATTTTCCTTGTTCAGCATTGCTCGGCATGTATTACTTTGCAACCATACCTCCACTGCTCTCAATTACGGTCTGTAACCCCCTTCGCATTACCACATTGCTATGCATCCAATTTGAGCCACTTTATCACTAGCGTTTACCACTGCCTCCTGTACTCTTAGGAATATATGCACCAACACTTTCGCATATGATAGGCTCTTCAAATTTTACCATCACCCCTCTCAGGCATTCCTGCCGAACGTCATTCACCGCAAAGTCCCTCTCGTAGCCACTCGATGATTCCAGCGCCACCACCACGGGCTGTCTGCGATACACGAGAGCGAATTCATTTGTTCATACCTAATAACCAATTGATGGCGTTCTGATATGTTCCGGTTACCACCAATCATTCCGTGCCTTAATTCAGCTCCGAGAGATTCACGAAGAACATCGCGAGCCAATTTCGCAGTTATACTTAGGTAAGGTTGAAATGAGCGAAAAGAAAGATAGACGTTAATGCACCATCACAACCTCTTCCTCGTCCGATTGTGAATTTTCAAGACCGTTCATGATATATGGTCGCTTCGGCTTCGAAATTGAACTTGGCGTGATTGCTTTATCACACCTATCAGTAACGGCAGAAATAGAGGTTATCGTAAGCTGCGACGATGGTCCATTGTTTTCGGTACTTGTTTGGTACGAACGACTTGTGCATTTCGCCTGTCGTCGAAACTCTGCATCCTGGCTAACCCCAGCAATTCAACGCGCGGAACATCCGTGTGTCGTCCATCAGAGCTATAATGATAGAATAGTACGAAGAAAATGTCTCGCGCTGGAGAGTTTCCACTGATAAATTCACAATCAATTCATGACAGACGCCAAGATATCGATCTAGTCCCATGATACTGTAGCCATGGATTAAAAATTCGCAACGAATCCAACCCCGGTAATAATCTCGCAACTTTACCCTCCAGTTCTTCGTTCGCCAGAATGCCCAAGTACCGTAGATCAGGGGATAGATGGAGACATTCCAAGATGGTCGAGGTTTCGATATGGGGAGAAAGAATCTCCAAACGGGCGAGTGAACAGTTCGAGCGGGTGATGAGTCGTTGAAGGAAGTCCCATGCACTATATTCGAAGTCTTGTCCTATGATGGTCATCGATAAGTAGAGGCCTCTAAGGTTTGGAAGTTCGAATCGATCCAGCAGTTCACCAAATTCAGCACCCAAAGAACCAGACGTCTTACTATCCTCGCCGTTCCATGTATGTGCCAGATGGAAATTTTGAAGTCGCGAAAGCTTGAGAGTCTGCCCTTCGCAAGGAATCTCTATGTTGTCCATGCCGTAGAAGTGGAGGGATAAACAAGGACAGGGCAGTGCTTCAAAAGGTACAAACATTCTTCGATGCAGCTATGTTTCAAAAATAAATTGCGAAGTTTCGGAAATGAGGTGCTTTGGAAACTCCTGTAAACCACTCCCCCCGGAACAGAAAGCGTTGAAAGTGTTTCTGCGAAGTAATCCGGCAAGTATATCCTAATCTTGGATTTCACCGGACCAACCGTGGGGATGAAGGTGTCGTCAACTTCTAACGTCTCAAGGTATGGAGCATTCCTCTGGGTGACAAAGCACGCACGCAACAGATGCTCTCCGGGCATGCTGATCTTCAAACCTTTCCATCTCATCCGATTTCTCACAATGACACGGAAGACAGGTGGGATGAGGTGGATGGCCTCGAGGTAGGGGTTGGTCAACCGTGAATAGTTTGGGTATCGGATGTCAGCGGACATTAGGTGAGATCCAGCCCTTTCGACCCAACACTTCAGCGCCATCGCATCTAATGCAGCTCCAGGCATATAGTCGCTGCCGTCTTCAGGAACCTCGAGATATCTGGTTCCTAATAGGATTCTACACCACAGGCGAGGCGTCCTGAGCGCGAGATTGCGCCAAGTTGTGCAAACATGACTGAGTTGCAATGGTGCCGATCTAACAGATAGCCTCGGAAATAATGCCTCAGGTAAGCAACGAGTGAATATCTCCAAGGTGACCTCGGGAGGAATGCGATAGATTGGCAATGCGCTTGATTCATTATCCTCCGTATCCTTCAATATCGGCATTTGATGGATTCCCGAGACTGAATATGTCAATACCGGCCGCAACTTTATCATGAAACGAGAAACGGACTAGCTTCCGCTCCGAAAGGGAGTCGCTCAATGTACGAGCGGGTCGCGGGCAATATGTGCCTTAAGGCCTTGGAAACTTGAAAGAACGAGAGCCAAGAAAAAAAAGTCACGTCACGGTGTCACAACGCCCTGTCTCGCTCTTCTCCCTATGTTCAGGATTGCTTTCCTACAGTAACGTTGAAATTGGTTAGTACAAGAACTGAACTGAGGTGCAGAAACGCCGTGCTGTTCGCTGGTTAACTGGCGAAATCCGATTCCAATGTACGTATTTCCAGCTGCCAGTGGTGACATTCTGTCGTGTGCTGGAACGGTGATCGGACGACCTCAACGAGCCAGATCCCAGCATAGCGCAATAATTGCTTGTCCCTCATTCCCGTGTTATCATTTTCTAGCGAGTTCTCCCGCGCACAAGATCTTCATTCGGCTGCAAGAATCCTGCATCGATCACCATCATGCTCCGTCTCCCCGACTGGGTATATTGGCGACTACTTGACGCTCGTATCAGGATTGGGACGCACGTATATCGTGACTGTGGCCCCAGGACGGTTAGAATTGGTCCACGTACAATGGTCAAGTTTGGAAGGAGCGTGGACATGGCAGAGGCAGATGCCATGCGTTTTGTCGCTGCAAATACCACCATCCCAGTTCCCCGAGTTTCCCCGAGTTCATAGTGCTATGAAACGTGGCACTAGCACGTATATTGTGATGGATTACTGTCCTGGCGTTGAAGCACAAGCTGCATGGAATAGCATTTCCCTTCGCGAGCAGATGGCTCTCTTGGCTGAACTGAAAGGATTCGTCCAACAGCTTCGCGATCTCGAGCCTCCCTCACCCAAAGCCGTCTCATCAACTCATGGCGGAGCATGCCGCGATCACCGCTTCGGAACCATCCCCGTCGGCCCGTTCAACACACACACCGACTTCCACCAATTTCTACGCAACGATAGTCCGCTGGACGACTGGGACACGCATTACCCCGAAGTTTCCGGTGCTCACAGTCGTCCATGCTCATCGAAATATACTCATGGTGACCTCGCACCACGAAATGTATTGGTCCACAATGGCAAGATCTCTGCCATCATTGACTGGGACAGCGCGGGATGGCGGCCGGAATACTGGGAGTTTACAAAGGTCCACTTCGCTTGTGCGGGTACGCCAGGAGAGTGGTTTAAGGCTCTCGGCGACTCGGCGGGACAAGACTATAGCGTTCAGCTCGCGGCTGAGATGGTCCTCTGGAGGGCGGCCGAATCGCCTGCGGACCCCGTCACCTACTTTGATTAGGTACGATGCAGTCTGGTACGCCACTTCATAAGGCGAAGCGTCGTGCGGTTTTTTGGATTTCGCAAGAAATAAGGAGGGCCTGTCCCTCATTGCTTTTCGGAACTCTGGTTGGTCATATTTCGTTCAGCTCATTGGTCTTATCCTTAGAAGAGAAAAATAGGTTCGTTCGAAGTGGTTGGCAAGAATGTAAACACGGAGAGGGAAAGGATGTCAAGTTTAACGGACGTGATCCGAAGGCGATCCTTATTTCCCTCAAACATGTCCTTCAGTCCGAATCAGTAAGAGTTGCCGTCAGATCATGTTCAGAGGTTAACACAACCAATGAGTGGTGGATTAAGAGACCATCGACGTTTGGATTAACAAGTTATCCATGTGGCGGCCAGGGTGGCAGGTACCGCTGCGCTATCGGAATCCCCTACTGCAGACCTCACGCCGGGCTCACGTCACCGCCAACCAAAATGTCTGACTTACTATTCATGACTGCTAAATCCTAGCAATCAGTACGGCTGACACGATGGGTGTTTTTCTTTCATTGGCCGCATTCAAACGCCGTACCTCCAACTTCCGATTCCCCGATATTTATATTTTGCCTGCGATCTCCTTACCTTAAACTACAATACCGGTGGCAAGTGAGTAGCTGTCGGTGTAGAAACATTGAGGGATTGCTCAGTTGCGACTGGGTTTACTTGCCAAGAGAGGGTGAAGGTTAAGAAATCTGCCCTTATTTAAATACAAGAGATCTAAATCTAGCCGTATTTCTCTCAATATTTAGGCAAATTCTCTACCCTGTTATATGACGTGCAGTGGTTGAACTTGGCCCGGGCCCAAGTTTTCCGTGCATTTCACGCAGTTTACCTAGTACAAATACCATTTCATCCCTTGAGTTCTGGGGTTTTTCAATGTTTCCATACATCCTCTCGAACCTGTAACCGTTGGCAATTGGTAAACTACAATTGTTCAAAGTCTCGGAAACTCGCTCACTTTTCGATGGTTTTTCTAAAATCCGATATTTGCTCGTCATGAAAATGACTTTTGACTGTATTACCATCAAGCCAACTCATGCCCATGCGTTTCACGCAACCGTCACCGGTGGCTCTAATTTCTTCGGCTATGCGCTGGTTGATTTCATCATCCAATTCATTTTTCAGAGCCTCAGATCCTTTTATAACTTCAAGGACGACATTCCCCTTTCCTTCGCTTCGAGATCCGATCGCGGTGTTTTCCTGTTCACGTAGCCTATGCAGTAACCTATAACACACGATTTCAGTTTGTAAATACACGAATATGTTCGTTGTAATTTTAGCTTACCCCGATAATACCTTCTCGTACTCAAATGTGTCCCATTTGAGACTACAAAAGTCACCGTTTTTCATTGGCGTTATGCAGGCTTTTTTTACTTCGCTTAAATGATCGCGTGCTTCTTTTATGAGGTCATCACAAGTACTAGTGTGCTGCTGCATCGTTTACACTATTCGTTTTCCGCAGAGATTGGCGATTTGTGAGGGGGAAAAGGTCGGGATGGAAAGGGATGGAAACCGTGCATTTATAAGAATGGGGTTTTCCCCGTCGACTCACTAATCCATAGTACGTTTGGTTAACCACTTTGCAAGACATTTCGGAAAACAATATAACGCTGATTTTGGCCTTTCCGCCGTCTGTTAAATTCTTGACCCCCGAAAGGGATCACTCATGGTTTGCATAAGACACAGAAGCTAGAGAGCAATCTTATTAGATGTCCGCCGTGAAAATGAGAGACATGGCATAACTCAGCGCTCTCCAGGGAGATAGTCCATCACTTTCCGGCTTAGATACCACCGCAACGATTTCATGTCGGCACGCCACCACGAACACCAAACGACTGATTTCCGCCACGAGGAAGTTCTGCACCGCAACTAGAACATTTTAAATTGGCGCCTACTGTCTCCATGTCAACTCGCCTTTTATGATGGTGTCGTCGTGTGGGCTACGGTACTTGATGCACATAAGTCACGGAGAATAGAAATGTCGCCACATGTGGTACCCACCATTTTTACTAGTAGCACACTTGTGCCGCCACGCAGACTAACATCGCGACTCTTCAGCCGGTATATGCTCCTAGTTCGATATTAATGGCGTTAGATTTTCTCGACTACGAGTAAAACGATTACACCCACGAAGACTTCTTGGTCTTGTCGCCCATCGCGTGCCTCGTGAAGCCAGCTCTTCCAGTTTGACCATGGACAAACATGCAATAGTGCTTTAACTGCATCGTACTAGTGCTGAATTATCAGATACATCATGAGGCGAGGTTAACTATAGTCCTACCTACACGTTCTCCTCGTCATAACATGATTGCGAAACGGTACGCAGGAAAAGGAGACTGACGATGGAAAGCAAACCGATTGTAGTGTGCATACAGCCGCCGGGTATGATCGGCTTGCCGCCCTAAAATTGGACGGATAGGCGAAGGCGAACTTAACCCATATCGTCCAGCCGTCGGACATGGTTGCAGAAATAGACGCAAAGGCGAACCCGATCATCCCCAGCCGTTCGGCCATGAACGGCTTTTGGACAGCCTAACCCACCAAGCTCGCGAGTGGCAACCCCATGCCAAACCCCTTCTGGCTTTAACGCAAGAAATAAGCAAACCCGGTGTGTATCTTCACGGAGCGTGCCCCATCGCAATACATTCCCTCTTATTTTTGGCTGAGAAGTGAGTGGAAAGTCTGAAGTAAATAGCCTCGTCGATAGACACGACTTTCTCCAGTCGTGACGAGAATGCATATTTGATTCAAGCAGAAGAATATGGGCGATTTAGTTTTGGGCTATAGGTGCCAAACACATGGGGTGTGGTTTGGAGGGAGAATTTGCACAGGTGCATCATCTCAGGACGCAGGACTCACAAGTGAACTGCCCCGAATGTACAGGAATTTCGAATCAGATTAAGCGCGGTGCGTTCTTGAAAGTCAATAGTCATTAGGAGCACATGGATTGATGGAAAAACGCTGACTCAAAGAGCAGGTTACTCAAGCACTGATGGGAATGTGTATCCCGAGAGACTACACTCGGAGAAACATACAGGAGACATTTTTGCGCAGTTGTTGACGGAGAATATCAGTCCGTCCAGAAGTGCTCGTCATTTTTACGGGTAAAACCGCTTTGAGACCTTCAGATATGAGATCATCTGTACTCAGGATGAGTTCGGTGCGATGGAGTGGACAAGTAGATATTTTGACATCAAGAAGTTGTTCGCGGCCTTTCGAAAAGACGTCGAAGAGAGAAATGGTTGGACTACGGCGCTTCTCTTTAAAAATCAGTTTCTCAAGCCCCGACATTCAATTCGATGACGGCTTCGATGAAAGCAACGTGTTGTCCATGCGTCGAAAGCCAGGCCATCTTTCAACCATTCAAGTAGCGTAAACAAGCATCAAGCACCACGAACACCCCCAGCAACCATCATGCAGACCTCTCCACGACCAAGATCCTTGAGAAATATCACCGGCACCAGCTTCCGAGCGCGCAGTCCGAGTCCAAGTGGCAGTGGAGGTAGCGGTGCCAATGGGTCGTCACGGTTGTGGCAAAAGGCCAAACTCCGCCTTCCCTTTTCGCAATCCTCATCACCGCGCCCAACAACACCCTCTTCGCCTCCTCCGGAATACTCGACTTCAACTTCTTCTAACAAATCCACTGCAGCTGCTGTAGCTGCGCAACTGCAACCCGAACCCGTAGCTGCAGACCTGAACCTGACCTCTGGCTTGAGCTTCCCTTCACCGCAACCCAAAATGTCCGACTTCCTCTCCCGCGAAAGCGAGATCCTCGGCAGCCAATTTTCACCAACATCCGCTCCTTCTGGCGGAGGAGCAGGCGACACGATAGACTTTGACCGCGCGGCATCTGCGTTTCCCGACATATCTCTCGACGGGGACATCCCCTCTCTCCCCGCTTCTAACCCGTCTGCCAACGTACCAGCCGGCGGCGCCGGTGCTGGAGGGGGAGATTTTACGTTTGGCGACTTCGCTGATGTCGAGCCCGTAAGGGAGACTGTGAGGGATGTTAAAGTGACGGGCGACGACGAGATTGAGAGGTTCGAGGACCAGTTTCCTGATATTGGTGGACACGAGGTTCGTCTTTTCCCTCCCCATACACCACCCGCCCAATTTTTTTCTTTCGAGCGGAAAGCTAATTGTTCTTTTATGTTGTGTTTTTTGGTGTGTGTAGGCATTTTCACCACCAGCGACACAGCAGCAGACACCGTCGTTTGGGATCCCTGCGGCGCCGTTCGCACCGAGACCGCAGCCTTCGGCGTTCTCGTCGACCCCGATTTTGCAACAGCCTTTGCCCGAGGAAGACGAGCCAGAAGTGATCAAGTAGGTTCCTCTCGTCCTCTCCTTCCTCCATTCCCCTTCCCCGTCCTTGCTGCCCATTCACCCTCCTTGCTGCCCCTTTCACCCTCCTCCATTTCCTGCCTCCCGCCTCCACCTCTCTTCTTCCCGTAGACCCGTAGATCCGTAGTCCCATTCTCCCCTCCGCACGCACACATCCCCAACACTACTAACCCACCCCACCCCACCCAAACAGGACCTGGCGCGAAAAACAAGCCGCGGAGATCAAGGCGCGCGACGAGGCGTCCGCCGCGCGCAGGCAGGAGACCATCGCCAAGGCCGAGCGCTCCATCGACCAGTTCTACGAGGACTATAACCTGAAGAAGGAGCGGAACATCGTTGATAATAAGTGAGTTCTTCCCTCTCCTCCCCCTCTCCTCCCATCCTCTCTCTCTCTCTCCCCTCCTGCATCCTATGTCCTTGTGTTTTGCTAATGCGAACGAAAAACAGGAAACAAGAACAAACCTACCTCGCCTCCCTCACCACCTCCCTCTCGGAGGGCACGACGTGGTCGCGCATCGCGGAGCTCGTCGAGCTGCAGAACTCGCAGAGCAAGACGATCGCGCGCACGGGCGCGGGGACGACGGATTTGGGGCGGTTTAGGGAGGTGGTGTTGAGGTTGCGGAGGGAGGGCGAGGGGGCGCCTGGGGCTGCTGGGTATTAGATTTGGGTGGAGGGGTGGGGTGGGGAGGTGGTAATGGGCGGTGGAGTTGGGACTTAATCGTTCGTGGTGACTTTTCCTTCATGTTTATGTCCATACGTTCCTTATTTCATGCTTTTTCGCTACGTCGGAAGCGTGACTAAAAGATGAAAAATCCGTTTCATGTATTCGGAAGATACGATATGGAAAATAAGTGGACGACAGAATACATAGGCCGAGGTCAGATGGGATACATGCATGTTAGAAAAGGGGTGGATGGATTCGTTAGATGTGCATCGGAATGAAGTAGATAATAAAATGGTGAAAGAATCAGACGTGTATCGCCTGCGGCGTCGGACAGTCGCCCACTACCTCCCCCACCACTTCCTCGTCATGCTCATGTAAAACGCGGTCCTCCTGCTTCTGCTTTTGCCAAACGGGGACCTCGTCCCGCGAAGGCGTAGGCGACGTATCAGGCGTGCTGACCTCCATGCTATCATCCGCCGTGGTGGTGGTGCCCGCATCGTCATCCGTGCTCATCGCATCATACGACGACCCCGCGCTCTCCTCCGAAGTGAACTCAAAGTTGGAAGTGGAAGTGGAAGTGGAGGTGGACGTCGTCGCAATGCTAACAGGCCGCCCATTCAACGCGCCCTCCTCCCTCGCCTTCAACACCTCCACCGCAGTCGTATCCTTCCGCAACTCCTGCATTGCATGCCTAATCGCCGTCGACGCTTTCACAGTCTCGATCAGCGTCTGCCGATGGCTCGGCTTCCACCCCTCCGGGAGCCGCTCCTCCTTGAACCACGTCTTCGCAATATCCAGCGGTACGTGGTCCACGCCGTCAGATGGCGCATCCGTGTTGTGGTGCCCGAATATGCCGAGGACGAGCGCCATCTCACCCCTCGCAACCTCCGCATGGAACCCGTCGATCTCCGTCTTATACACGCTCTCCCTCCTCACCCGCGCCTCGCCCACATCCTCCGCCGTCAAGTACCGCCCATCGCGCGAATCGCCCAGCAGCCGCTCGAGCGCCGCATCCACAACCCTTGTCGGGGCGTACTCGTTGGGACCCGCATCGCCGTGCACGAGGGACGCGTTGTGCTCGATGCGGTTGTGCCGCCCGAGATCGGAGAGGGAGAAGTCGACGAATTGCCCGAGCGCGAGGATGCCGGCGTATGTGAGGAAGTAGGCGAGCGGCGTGGAGCAGTTGTAGCCCTGCTCGAGCGCGTGCACGATCGTTTGCCCCGAGAGGTGTTTGCCGTTGCGCGGTCTGGTTGCGAGGGGTTAGCATTTAGCATAGTAGGGAAAAAGGGAGGAGGGACGTACAGGTAACCGTGGTTCGCTAGCGTGTTCAGGGCGGGGCATGGGGCTCTGCTATCTCCTTCCGTCGGCGGGCAGAATGCATGCGGGTTCTTGACGAACGGGCACGTCCCAGTCGCATGGCTATGGTGTGGGCTCGGAGGCGAACTCTCCGCCGTCGGGACAATGTCAGACATAATCGTCGTCGCAATCGTCGCCGTCGTATCAGCTGTACCAGTAGTAGACTCGCTCATCTCAATAGAACGCTTTCGTGGTGGCTGGGTGAAGATTTGTGAGTGGGGTGATGCAGAGATTTGCGCTTCGGAGGTACGTATTTATCTCGTGCGCCGTATCGCCGTAAACCGCATCAACACAAAAGCGTTTTACTGCATGCGGTGATTCGTCGTGATCGGAAGAGTCATGATCAGGAACTGCTAGACGGGGCGGAGCAATGATGAGCGCCATTCAAGTTAGGCTTGACCATTTGGAGATATCGATGATGAATTCATACCCGCCGAAAAAAATACAAGAGAGTAACAGGCGCCTGATGCACCGCCTAATGTTCTCTCCACTGGCAGTGTTCGCCGCGCGGACCCGAAATGATTTAGTGTGATGAATGCGGTCTTGGAGTCTTGGAGAGTTTCAGGATGGGATGATGAGTGCGAGAGTCAGCGAGCGATTCCGCTTCAAGGCCTCGGTGCTCGGGTTGGAGCTGACGTTGAGGAGAAGAGTCGGAGGGTTGTTTCAAGCGAATCTTTCATGGTGTTACTGATCGGCACTTGATGAATTGATGAGCTGATGGAGAAATGCATGCATCGCACTTTGTGTGCCACCGACGAGGAGCCACGCGGAGCAAATGGACGCAAATAGCACATTACATTTTATAATCGAATTTTCTTCTTTTCATCCTTTTTCGAATTTTCTGATGATGCATGATCTCCGCAATATACGAACGTCTCGAACGTCCGGTCGAAAAGAAAACGACGAATGGCACATGAAAAAGCACGCCAAATAGAGCCGCCATTTGCTTCCGGGTCGCCGGTATGGACCCGAAGCCGAGATGTGCCACGATTCCTATGTTTTCCACTCGCCGAGTGTGAGCGGCTTACATTATGACAGCGTGAGTCATGTCGTGATATGTGGAACGGCGCGGTCGCCGGTCGAAACCGTCATCCTTATCTTCCTTACGCCGCTGGACGGCGTGAAATATGCGATTGGTGTGTGTATGATCCGTCAGTGAGGGGGAAAGGAGAAAGGAACTGTATGAAAACCATGTATTGATCGTGGCGGTCCATGCGCTAGCCTGGACGAGAGTACGTGGATCGTTCAAAGCAATGGGATGGATAGACAAGCACCACAGTGGACACACACACGATCATCGCGATACCATCCATGATCATCGTAAATCGGACATGGGAAATAAGATCTGTGCGCCGACACCTTCCGGAGATCTGGGTTGGATACGAAGGAACTGGATTTTGCGTCTTGGTGGTATGTGCGTATACAGCCCAAGTTGTTGGCGCATTAGATTTATAGATTCAGAAGGAACGGGGCGGGGCAGGTTTGGATCCGCAGACAGCTGGAGCTCCAGTCCAGTAATAATCATTCATTGATCATCTTCCAAATTTGAGTCAGAGGCAACCGAGCGCTGCTCGTCGAGTTCTTGAGATCCGCAATGTATATTGAAACGGCGATGTCGGGTTGGAAAGCTGCTTCGAGCGATGCAAGCGTCTGTTTTTTTTGCGCCACAGATCAGAAGAAAATAGACCATACAGGGCGATGCGTTATCTGCGGTACCAGTTTGAGCGCCCGAGTCTGGTGGACGGCCTTTCAGAGCCGATGGATGATCACCGCTGCAAGAAGACACGTTACACCACCTTGAGGAACGCTGCTGAAGATCCATGCCATGACAAGGAAGGCAACGAAGAGCATTGGCTCGGAAGGATATTCGCAAACGAGCGGACACCACCCTGACGGAGATCGCGTGGGCGGATCCACGACCACACACGGATTGGCAGCTTCCAGCCTCGTCCAAGATCATCGTAGCCATTGTCATCATCGTCCAAAATCGGACACAAGCAATATGAGCGAACACGCCGAGCATGCCTAAGTGTGCCAGGCTCTCTGGAGATCCGGTCGTTTTGAGTGATGATATCGAATCGATTAGCTGTACAAGTTCGTTGGCGCCATAAACCACAATAGCGCATCAGGAAGAAGATAGGCTGTGTCTTCTGCGGACTGGTTTGAGCGCTTCAAAATATTCGAGCGTCAAAAGCGTTGATGACCGCCCCAAAAAAGACGCGTTTGATCCAGTCCAAGTCCGTCCGAATGAGTAGTCGCCGGTACACCACGGTTGGCGAGTCTGCGATCAAAGCGGCGGCAGCAATGATGAACAGATGACCTCTCCAAGCCACTGTATCCATGAAACAGACAATTCGTAGTGTTACCTATCAGAGTCAGTCAGAGTTATCGTTCAGCAGCCCAAGGCGACTTGGGGAATTTCCAAGCTTACAGCCTACACCACGATCATGATGACGAGGAGACTCCAGAAGTCCAAACACGAGTTGATGGCATGGTGATCCGTGAATCGCATCCGGTTTCAATTCTATCCATTGTGCCCTATTTCTCGAAATATTAATGCTAATGCCAGACCGACAGAGTGGATGGAAACAGAGAGCAACTATATTACGTAATTCATCCATCTCTGAATTTCCGCATTGAGCGACGCTCGGTATTACTTTGTCGCCACCACCACCAACGCCATGTGCCTCCAAAAGCGTTCAGCACAAGTAACTAATGTTTCCTGATCCATTACAGTCATTTTAGTAATGCGTCACATTCCTGGTCAGATTTTCACGTCCATATCAACCATCCGGGCATCAATCTCTCGTCGAGAAGCCACTCATCCCACTCCTCAACCTCATCGACAAGCAGAAACCACGCCGAATCCTTCGAACTGCATCATACTTTGCCCGTGCACACGAGAACAAGAGCTCCCCACACACCTCGACATCCAAGCGGAGAATGCCGAAGTCAACTCCCTTATCGACGTTGTGTTCAAATTCTCTTCTTTTCGTCAGTCTTCTGGTCATTGTTTCTGTCAGATCTCGCAAAACGAATGACGCATGAACAGGCACACCACATAGAGCCGACATTGCTTTCGGATCGCCGGTACGGGATCCGAAGCTGTGGTGCGAAATCCTTCATCCACGAATGTACACTCGGCGAGTATGAGCGCTTACTGTGACAGTAAGCGCTCATACTCGCCGAGTGTACATTCGTGGATGATACTGCATCAGGAAACCTGCATTCGTCCTGACAGGTCCTGACAGGCGCTTGTCAGGACCGTCGGGACGCTTCAGGACGCTTCGGGACATCAGGTCTCAGACAGGTCTTTTTGGCCAAAATCTGACATTGTTCCAGCAATATCAATTCGTCACATCTTAAGCCCAGTACCACCCACAAATTTGCAACTTCATATCTGAAAGTGTTTGGGTGGGATCGGGATGTTTATTCGGACCCTACTCGTGAGATAATGAATTTACAAAGTCGCCGTCAGGGTCCTCAGGGCTCAGGGAAATGCAGAAGTACTGATGGCCTGTGCGACTGCATGAGATATGTGGAACAGCGCGGTCACGTCGTCGTCGCTCGAAGCCGTCATCCTTATCTTCTGTTCGCCGCATTGGGGCGAGAAATATGCGATTAGTCTATGCAAGACCCAGCAGGAGAAAAAGGAGAGAAGAGGAAACCGTGCCTTATGATCATGGCCCAAGCGCCAGCCTGTGCATAGCACCACTGCGGATTCACACACGATCCTCGCGATACCATGATCATTGTCGATATAGAACAAAAGATAGGGGAAATGAGTGGGAAAGGGCAGAGGCCTAGTTCATCCAACCCTTTCCTAAGACATGGATTGGATTGAGCGATGACCTTAAATAGGCTTGGCTTCAACTCTCCCTCCATCTCCACTCAAAACAATGTCGGTTCACTTGACACCGAACTTCTCACTGGGCTTCGCAAGTACGTCCATACCACTGGATAGTCATTTCCAAACGTAGCCGATCACGCGTCCAGGACCACTTGCGCAAGCCGTCAAACGCACGCTCATCATCAAAAATAATAGTGACGAACCTGTTGCCTACAAGGTCGAGACCACAGCGAATGTGAGCTTGCTTTGTATTTTCGTACGGCGTTGCGCATGTTGATATCCATCGCTCATCTAGGTGCACGTCGTGAAGGACTGTCGCGGGAGGCTTTTGCCGGGACACCATCACTTGATTCAAGGTGCGGTGCCAAACAAGTGTTCTTAAGCGCCAATCTTGATATCCGTTGCCCTTGTTTTAGTGTCATTACAGGCAATGAAGGATGAACCACCACTGGATACAATATGCAATGACAAGATTATCGTTAAAAGCACCGCTATCACTCCGGAGAAGTTGTCGTTGAACTCTGCACAAATTGTGAGTGTGGACATTCCCCCTAATTGGGAATATATCCTCATGTGGTCGCAACGCAGTGGGAGTCGCTTGACGTACAGAAATCAAAAGTACACCAGCAAGAGATAAAGATCGTTTATGTCCCTTCACCAGATCAAAATGTAGATGAGGGTGGCGGTGCCCACAACCGGAGCTCCACCTTGACACAAGGCGATTCGGTAAGCGCCTATTCTCCCAATAATCCGATGCTGGTCGAGTTATTAACAGTTTTCCCGTAATAGCGGCACCCATCGGTACGCTCTGTCCCAGAACAACCAGGCGCCCGTGCAGTAGAGTCGGAGGGCCATCCTCTGCTTGTTTCTCAACCCGTTGGTGACGCATCGATCATTTCCGAACTAATTTCGCCACTCGCACCAGTTGCACCGATTGCATCCCGACGTCGTATTTGGACATTCTTAAAGCGTCTAATACACTCGCGTTCTACAAATAGAAAAGATAGGGAAAAGCCATTCACACCCGTTGCAACTATTCCACCTATTGACCGAAAAATCCCACCTCCCGCATATTGCTCTGTCGCTGTTGAGCATTTCCACGATGATAAACCTCCACACCTACCCCCTTCCTTGATAGAGCACGCACCAAATTTTACGCCGACAGCATATGCAGTAGCTCAAGCGGAGCACAAACCGCAACCGGAGGTCAAGCTCGAGTTGCGTGAACAACTGGCGCAAGCGCAAGCACACCTGAGAACGTTGCTTGCCTCCGTACCCGACCACCCTGATGCGCCGGCAGTTCTAGCCTATCTCGGCGATCATATCTGACGGCCAGACGGAGGTAGGAATGTTAGTGGGGTTTGGGGTCATCCGGCTTTGAACACACTCCTTATGTTCATTCTGACGGGCTTCTTCTGACTATGCATTGGGTTGTTCACGTTATAGTAATGGGCGTACAGGTCTATGTTACTCCACTGTTATAACAAGCTTTTGTCAGAAAACACCAAGGATGACACCTCTGGAAATAACATTGCCGTTCACGACGAACGTCACGTCGCGCAAATGTTGGAGCGATCGTCAAGACCGAGCGAGATCAGCGGACGCCATATACTTGTCCTCTCTAACATTCGAAACTACTTTGAAGATCTCACCGAAAAGGGATTAGATGAGGTTCATGAAAAGGACGAATAGCATACGCCAAATAGTACTTCCGGATCGCCGGTACGGATGCTGTCCAGGTACGTGCAGCTCGCCGACTCGACGCCTAGTGTGAGCAAATTTCTGTGCTCACTTCGGTCTTTGTCGCCGAAACTACGCGATTGGTTAACGCAAGAAATACCAGTCCGATGAAAACGGCGGTCAATGCATTAGTACTAGCCTGGCGAGGAGGAATTTTTTCTGTCTTTCTTTTCGATTCAAATTTATTACTGCGAGTATTCAAGGTACTAAGATTCGGTAGGGACGTGCGCCGTCCCTCAGCATAGCAGTGGATCCGTACTGGCACAGAATCATCGCGATACAATGGCCATCGTCAATCGGACATAATGACGAGAGCGAATAAGGCTAGCGTGCCGAGTTTCTTCATCTCATCTCGCCGGAGTGGATTGTGCGATGCATATATTATATGGCGTCAGCGACTCTCCGTTTCACTCACCAAAATGTCGGTGGACTTGACACCCTCCCGGGTGGGTTTCAACAGTATGTCCGCTTCGTCGCACAGTCATATCCAAACGTTGCCGACCAAACGTCTAGGACCATTTACTCAAAACGTTAAACGCATTCTGACCGTGACAAACTATAATGAACTACCCGTCGCTTTTAAGGTCAAAGTCACCGCACCGAATGTGAGATGGTTACTCTCTGACGGCTTATAAGTGTATTGAGTTCCATATCTCATCTAGCTATACTGCGTGACGCCTAATTGCGAGAGGCTTGCGCCAGGGGAGCGTGCAAAACTTCGAGGTACCGTGTCCAATGCTTATCCTTCACCGTCAAATCTTGACTTCGTCGTCAGTGACCCTGCTGGCAAATAAGAAAGAACTGCCCCTCAATGAAGAAAGCATCGACAAGTTCGTCGTTCAGAGCACTGTAATCACTTCTGAAAAAGAGTCGCTATCGCCTCGTGACTGTAAATTTGTGCGTGCAGTCCTTCCGCCTAATAACTCGGAATGTATGTTATGCTTAATGGGATTGTGTTATAGTGGACGTCGCTTAAAGGGCGGGAGTCAGAAGTATTTCAACAAACGATAGACGTTGATTATCTTCCACCACTAGGTCAAACTGAGGAAGCAGAGGAGGAGGGTGTCTATGAACAAACGCTCGATATTGACGCGTGGCGATTCGGTAGGCACTTATTCCAACAATGTGTCGCCATCGGTCGAATTGCTGACAATTTAACTCCCGGTAGGCGTATGGAACTCTGCGCAACAACCAAATGGTCATGCAGCAGAGTCAGTATTCCGTGCCGCAAATTTTATGCCGATACCATATCCAGTGGCTCAACAACCAGCGCAAAGGCAACTGCAACAGCCAACAGAGGTGGAGCTGGCACAAGCACAGAAACGCCTGAGAACGTTATTCATTTCTGTACCAGGCTGTGTCGCCGCCGACCCTGACGGCGACTCGACGACCAAATGTGACGGCCGGACAAAGGTAGGAAGGTTGGCTTATGCTGTGGTCATCCGCCGAAGGTGCCGGCGGTCGTGATCACGCTCGTCCTGCTGATCAAGACGTGCCTATTCTTCAGATCTTCTTGCGTTGGTTGCGCCATCGCAATTAATGCATATCTTACCGCCAGACTCCCTACCCGGTAGGACACTCAAAAACCCCCGTGAATTTATCATACCAGTACTGTTGAAAATTGGATCAATGAAATCGGTGAATATGGAATAGTTCGAAGAGTTACACCAGAGAGCTGTCATGCAGACGTAGCCAAGGACGATTTGGGTTCTGTCGAAGCTAATAGCGATATGGCCAGAACTCCGTCGAGAAGAGAAGACCTCAGAACTTAACGCGAGTCAAAGGCGTAGAGTGCGGTGTTGTCGTGTGAGCATGATGTACATTCAGCTGCAGTTCGAGCGAGTGAGGTATATTTCTCAGAATTTCCTGGACAGACGTTGTGAACCGCAACTTCCACAAGAGTAAAAGAGCAAAATAAAATATTATGTAATTCATACAAATTCTCTGGATTTCCGCATTGAGCGACACTCGATTATTACTTTGTCGCCAACACCACCAAGGTCACACTACGTCAAGATGCCTCCGAGAGCGTTCAGTGCCGAGTAAGTAATCTTTTCTAATCCATTATAACTAGTGTAATTGACGCGTTATATATTCCTCAGATTTTCACGTCACTATGGAGCTTTGCCACCATCCGCGCAGCAATCTCTCGTCGAGAAGCATCTCATCCCCCTCCTCAACCTCACCAACAAGCGGAAAGCGCGCCGCATCCTTCGTACTGCATCCCGCTCCGTCCGCGCACACAAGAACAAGAACATCCCACACCTCGACATCCAAGCGAAGAAGTTTGAGGTCAACTCACTCATCGACGAGCTGTCGCGCGATATGAAGTGTTCATTCGTCAAAGGCGCCTCGAATCGCGAGACACTGCTCCAGGAAATCTTCGAGAGTCTCGCGGAGTGGTTGAGCGATGCGTGGTGCTTGGTGTATGAGTATAAGATGGACTTCACGAAGGCTCATGCTGCGCTTTTGTTTTCGATTGGTGTGCTGGACCATGTGCAGACTATGCGTGGAGGGTACGTTATTCCTTTTTTCCTACGCGCACCTCTTGCTGTGCAATGGCGTGAACTTGATAGGTTTCATGCTGTTCCTGTGCAAATAACGCGACGCGTCTGTGGCACACGACCCGTCGCCAGCAACGCGACCTGCGTCTCTTCTTACTTCACCTCCTCATCCATTCCCGTCTCTTACTCACCTATTCCAGTTCCAGCTGCAAATGCGCCACCCGGAGCATCTACATCCCCGTCACCCTTAAGTCGCGATCCGGACGCGTCGTCAAGTCTTTCACCGAAATGGGCGTCGAAAACCTCGAGACTGCCATTCTGTGGATATGGCGCGATTTGTTCCTTTCGTTGTTGTCTGTAGAGTCGAAAGCGCTGATGAAGGTGTTGCCGGATTTGTTGATGGATATTGACGATTTGGTAGGATGGGAGGGGTTGGAGAAAATTTTGTGCGGTGGGAAGAGTTGTAAGTGGCTGTTTTGCGTTGCATGTCATGGATTGTGTTGTTCTGATGGTTTATTTTGTTTCGGTGGTAGATGATGCTGCTTACGAGGATGCTCTTGATGAAATGGACGACGAGGAAGGCGACGAGGATGAATCCGACGCTGAATACACAGACGGAGATGAGGACAGCGACACCTACTCCGAAGAACCCATCGAACGCAAAATCTTCCAATCCCCATACTGGCCACACAAAATCTGCTCACAACTCCCCAAATTCCTCCCCATCCTCCACACCCGGCTCATGACCATCTTCAAATCCTCACCCTCGCCCGCCCTCTTCCACAGCATCAACAGCATCAACGCCTCCCCATTCACCATTATCGAGCTCCACAACGCACTCGCAGACCTCGCGCCCTGCTCGCCCATCTCCCTCACCGTGGCTCTGCAGATACACGCGGAGGAGGGGAGCGCCCAGACCATCGCTGCCCTCCTAGACTCGCATTCCCATCTCTTGCGACCGCGGGACGCACCGTCATTACAATCAGCCGCGCAAGCCTTGGCACGCGTGCCGAAATTCCGAGCGCGTGCGCTCGCGCTCATCGAGGCCGAGCTTATCGACACAGCGCACGGGATCCACGCCGCGCTCCTCCAGAACCACTTCTCCCGCATCGACGTCTCGAGCGTGCGTTCCGGCTTCCAAGGCATCCAGCGTCTCCGCCACGGCACGACCGCGCGATCGGACGCCGTCGAGCGGTGGGTCGATAGTGCGCAGACACCCGGCGTGATGCCCATGAACCCCATCGCGTTCGCCGCTATGATGATGGGTCTCCCCCCGGGCGCCGCGGACCCGGACGATGCGGACCCCATGGGCGTGCTCGACGTCGACCCGGAGGATTCGGATTATGCGGAGTTGAGGGAGGACATGCGGCCTGGTATGAAGGCACGGTTCGAAGGGTGGACGGATGTGGCGGAGTGTATTACCGGAGGGGTCGCGGTGCTTATGAAGGTGTTCACGCAGGTGCTGGAGATTATGCCGTTTTTGAAGGCGCATGATGTCGTGGAGGAGATGATTGGAAGGTATGTATGGTGGTATTTTATCTACTATTTGGTTATGGGCTAACTTTAGCTTGGGTGTAATAATACTAGACTCGCGGATAAGCCAAGCAAGCATTACTTATGCGATGCTCTCGACGTCCTCAATAACTTCGTCAAGACGCAGAAGAAACGTGCGGCTGCCGCGTTGAAGACCAAGAAAGCTAAAGAGTCAAAGGCGTCGTTTAACTTTGGCACAATCAACGCGCCCGGTGGATCTTATCCTCCTCCGATGCCTCCGCCGCCGGCGCTGGTAGGTGCTGGTGGGATGGAAGACGTCGATTAGATTCATGACCCGTCACTTTAATGATATGTTATTGTGCTTTTCGCTGACTTACTACCGTTCCAACTAATCTTTGTCCCGCTTTCGCGCTTACTTCGCTGTCATAAATTGTTATTAGAAGCATTATCACGGACCCATTAACAAATGAAATCGCATTCTCGTCATGTAATCCAGTTTTTTGACACATCTCATCCCCCAATTTATCGTGCGATATTTCCGTAAGGAATGTCGGTAATGTGTAGTGCGTCTTTATCCTTTCCTCCGATGCGGACCAGTTCATACTCTTGCCACGCAATGCTATGGACATGACGGTCGCTTCCTTGTGAAGTGAGGTAATATCGAAGGCATAAGCCGGAATATCAATTGCATTTCATAAACAGCTTTTTTTTTTTTGATCCCGTGGAGCTCTTTCGTACAACACCGTCGTCTCTACAAGTACAACTCAAAAAGCAATCCATCCTAGAATTCATTTTCATTTTCAAAAATCATACAGATGCACCTTTTCCCTTCGTCTCCTTCGCATATTGTTGCATCGATTTCCAAACCCACACGCTTTCTTTCGCATTGACCAACTCGTTGTCGTTCGTTGAGAAATCGTATTTGCCCTCTCCTATCAAGATTCTAAGCCGCACAAATTTATGAAGAATTAATATATATATAAATGAAGATTTCCAAATACGACGAAGAACCTACCTCACGAAATCCGGAAACGCGGCACCTTTGACTCCGGTACTCACATACGTCTTCCTCAACTCCTCCTTAAATTCCTTCAAGTGAACACTTTCCACCTCAATCGTATCGCCACTTTCCTTCCCCATTATTTCAGCGATTTGCTTGACGCTGACCTGCGTACCTGCCACGCGGACGATTTCCGGAATCGAATTTCTAGTGTCGGCAGAGGAGGTGCAGAGAATGGAAAGTTGTGCGAGTGTGCGGCCAATGTCTTGTGTCGATGTGAATGCTATAGGTGTGTCCGGAGAACCGAGAGCTGTGAATTTTTTGTTGGCAAAATCGTATCCCGCTAGTGATAAACGGAGTAAGTGGCGGCTTGGAAACATGGTGGTGAGGTCATTTCACACACTTCTGGGCTGTGTATTTGTAGCTGTTCGTAAGGAAGTTTCATGGAGATGGGGAAGGAAGCGGGCTCACAGCGAGCGTAAATTCCAGGATTGCTCCTGTATAGAGTGCAATGACTTTCATCTTTCCTGGAGCGATCTCTTTCGCTCTCTCGAAATGCGCACGCTTCTTGGCCCACACGGGGTGCTCCCATCCAGGAAAGTCATTCAAGCGAATGTCACTGACTCAGGCGTCAACAATATTTCTTATCAGATACCCACCAAACCAGTGAAATGCAACATACCTCCCAAATTCACTCGGGAAATAAACCTTGGCTCCTACAGCTGCAGCTGCGTCTGCGACGTTATCCAGCACGTCCTTTCCGACAGCTGGACCGAGTGCATTGACAACAGCGTCAGCACCTTTCAGTGCGACTTTCAGAGACTCGATTTGTTCCAAGTCCACCGGCCGTATGTCTGCGCCGAGTTCGGCCAGGGAAGCAGCGATTGGTGCAGATGTGTCTCGCGTGAGACACGAGACGGTACTGAAGTACGGACGGAAACCCGGCGACAGGAATTCTCGCGCCATTTCATTACCTACGATTGTCTGAGTCAAATTTTCTGAGACACAGTAGATGGCTACATATCGACGAGAAGCATACCTAATCTCCCCGTTGCACCTACGATTGCGACTGCGACTTTGTTGCGTTGGAGCATTACTGATGTGTTGAGTGCCATGCCAAACGAATGAGTGATGACGTCACTCAGTGCCATATCCTTACGACTTTTCGTTTACCCAAATGAATAAATCAGAATTTTGTCTGTAGTACACCTGGCGATTATACAAATGAATGAATCTACATACAACATCATTAAGTTAACCAACACAACCCCCCATCCCTCCACAGGTGCATCCTGAATAATGAAAAGAAAACTACTCGTACAACGTTTTCCGCAAAATGAATGTGGTTGTCCAATTTAATAAAAAAAGGGACGTCACGACCACTGCGATGGGTCTGCGATGACGCTAGACCGCGTAGGAAGACATGAAGGTTTGATTTGGTACGGGATGACGGGGAGTGTCCTGCACCATCGAAATCATATGTCAATGAACGACTTGGACCAAGTGAGGAGATGGAGTTGATTGAGACAAGGAGATATAACTCACCTCCATTGGCTCGGACTTGACGTCAGTAACTGTTTCGATGTTCACTGAAAGATGATGACGGAGTCCATCCTGAAAGCAAATCAATCGTATTAAAATCAGAACCGGCGAAAATTGAGCATGAAGGTAATGTGAGTGAATGGTAAATGCGAACCTTTTCAGCCAATGTAACTGATTGCTGTTGTCCCGAACCACTCAGATTGCTAATATTCGACATAGCGATAAGTGGTTGGCTGTTAATCTTATCCCGGAGGCCGTCCCGCGCGTTGAGAGTCGCGAGGAGAGCGTTCAGATACACTGTAAGCGTGGTAGTGAGTAAATTACCGTGCTGGAAGAGTCTGAGATATACGTTTGGGGAGAAGCATGTAGAAACCGATGAAAATAAAATTGTTGGGCATTGTTGCGTACTGTTTGAGTTCATGAATATGTCAATTCCTCCCAAAGAACCGACGGTGAGGATGAGTTATACTCACAGAGACGAAACATCCAACCGCGCATATACAAGTTAGTACACCAGTGTTGATGGTATACAACATCAAAGTGGATATCATCGAGTCCGTCCTGAACGATCATCCAATTAACAGAGTACGACCAAAATGTGCATTATGCATACCTCTTAAATCCGCTGCGGCTGCGATTAAGAAGGAAACAGAGCCAAGAAGCGATCCATATATCCGCTACGACGTCTGTGCCCAATACGGCGTATATCAACCACTGTTTGATTGGATGTCAGAGAATATTCGCGTGAAGACATGAGACCGTACGGCAAGTTCATGGAAATCCGCATACGAGCGCATGAAGAAGCTGGTCATTCGAGCGTAAGCGGATTGACGTAATTTTCGATGGGAGGAGCGTACCTTTTGATTGCGAAACCTTTGCGATGGGGTGGAGGAGTTAAGCGATGCAGAGATCCTCGGGGTAAAATTCAGGGCACCGAGAACTTACCGAATCCACCAACTTATGCGGAAGAAGCACACCGCAACAATTAGTATCGTGTTCCTCAGGGTGTAGCATGGGAAATCAGGTCGAGAGCCTGAGGTACTCACTAATTACAACAATCGCAAGAGCCATCTGAAAAATAATTTATCCGAAGTAAGTTCGAAGTTAGACGCCCGAACGGAGATAAGGAGAGGGAAGAAAAGAAACAAAAGCGTACCACTGATGACGTTAGCAACCAGTTGCCTCTGCTGACTGTTCGATTGGTCGGATCGTTTTGAGTATTGACACGTCCAAAGAATGGATTGGTATGACTTACGTATCCAGACTCGACGGGCGAAGATACTGATGATTGTATGCCGTTAGTATTTCAAAAAGATTGGGGTCGATTTGCGGCTCACCATCTTACGAGGAAGTCGCTCACATGCTACGAATTATACACTTGGTACGGAACAGTATGAATGGATGAGATAGGTGTGCTTACGGTGACCATGAGATCGACCTGAGGAAGGAAGTTTAGTTAGAGGGAGGTATATTAGACGGTGCGGGCATTACGCACTTTGAAACTCCTGAGACGAGGATATGCATCAGAAAACAGATATGGTTTGGGTAAGAGAAGAGTTAATTACCATGTCGGGGAGATGATAGCCAATGGACTGAGGTAATTGTCGACCATATAGTAATAAAGTGTGTGTATGATGAGAATTATGTGTAGGGCGTCGATTAACCTGATGGTATTCGTCTAATATCGTGTGGTGGATACCCGTAACGCGAACGTACCAAAGAGCGCCAACCTGGATGATAATATAAATCAGTTCAGATCCTGCGATGACGAATTCATTGAGCCACTCACGACACCTTTCATCAGTCTAGGATCATTTTTGGATCGCACAAAGTAGATGTAAACCTGCATAATCGTGATGCCGAATAATCTAAGGTATAAAAATCAGTCATTAGCGTCCGTGAACTTACACAGCTGCCAGCATCCCTCCGACTAATATGACCCCTAGGGTATTATCGAAATGGAGCCCAGCGAGCGGCATGATGACTTTTGCGAGAAGGGAAAACTCAACCCACGAGCGCCCTTGGAGCCTGAGAGTTACGGCGATGGGGAGGTTTTATGCGTTCACGGGTCCGCGGTGCGTGCAGGTGGGAACGTGTCGAGGCGTGCAAGGGGAGGAACGAGGGAAATGGAACAATACCACGTCGTGGCCCAAGTAATTTCTAGAAGAAGAAATGCGGAAAAGGCGGGAGTTTTAATTGGGATGGTGCCGCGCATCTTGTTCCAATGCGATCGACGCAGCACACTACGTCCGCATTAAGCATCCAGAAACATCCCTGTTCCTAGGCACCGATTCAATATTTCTTGTTTCCGTTCGTCTCTTGTTTGGAGTAGGTGATCGGACGGGTTGAAGCTCCAGGTATAAAAAGAGTCCGACTTGTTTCTGGTCTCAGCCGTCGCGTTTGAAGATGGCGTATGGCATGAAGCGAACCTGTGGCGCGGAGCCGCCCGCGCTGCCGAACCGGTGCCGAGCACCCCAGACCATGCCGATTAATGTCCACATTACCTTTTCGGGCTACTGGTGGAAGAGATCAATCAGATCGACGGGCCGTGACGTCTGTCTCACGTGGACCTCTCCCGCTCCGCTCCGGACTAACCATGGCGGCGTTAAATCTTGAGGGTTGGATGCATGGTCCGAGGTCGCTATGTTGTCATGGCAACTATGAGGATTACTTTCGGACATGGTCGAATGTTTTTTCAAAAGTTATTTGCGCATATACGCAGCATGCAACTTGCGACTCATGGTTCTCAGTGTTTTTCGCCGCCACCGCGTGCCATGCCGGCACGAAAAGAATAAGCACATGTGTGTGCCTCCCAAACCGTTCGTCCACACGAATGTTCGTTCTCGCATTCAGTTCACTCTGCCGGCACCGAAAATCAACAAAACAGAAATTCTCGAAGACTAATTGGCGGTTATCTGATCATCATGACGGTGATATCCACGCGTGCACGGCGCCGTGCACGCCATTCGGTCCACAAGATCTCTTCAACAGATCGGCGGTACCGGTCTCCACCGTTTGGTCCATCGCAACAGCTCGCGTGCTTATTTACAAGAAGGGTTACCATTCAGCCATCTTATCTCTAGATCTCCCGTCGTTCAATTGAATTGAACACGATCGTAAATGTGAGTTTAGGTTTTTTTAATTCATACGAGGACCTCCGGATCGGTTACCACAGAGAAACCGAAAAATAGACTCGTAAAAATTGCGAGGTGACGCCTTCGACCCTAACATGTATGTGCGGTTGCGATATTGGTTGTATCAGCAAGAACATATCCCCCCCTCGTCCCGACAACAATGCAGGGTTAGTGTTGAAAATAGTGGCATTAGCAATAGTCACCCAGCATACGAATCTGCGCATATAGTCCGGTTAAATTTTGAATGTAAGGAATCGTGCAAACGGACCGTCGGTCTGGAGCTGTTCTACGGCCAGGAAGAACCTGACTAAATCCACGATAAGATTTTATTTCTTCGATTCTCTAGCCAAATCATACGATTCCTTCGCATCACATGCGCATCGTCAATACGGAATTCTCGAAAATTGCATGTAGCAGTAAGAATGCACGGTCGAGGCAACGTGGCGAGATAATCTGCAGTATGTTCAGAGGTCCCCCACCGATATGTACTGGGTAGTATTGAAGCTCCCCTCAACAAGGGGGACGTTCACATTGTATCGCAAAATTTAAAATCAAAATAAATTAATCCCAACATTGGGGACTGAGCGTTTGCTATATACCTCACCACTCAACTTTGAGCTCCGACCTTGCGAACCGCACGGTGGTATGAGGACTATGCTCCATTCCTCCGTCGTTGCAATGAAACAGGCCGAAGGCGGGACGTGGCGCCAAGGAGATTTGAATAATACATTGTAATTTTAGCTGGCGCTCCGTTTCATTCGGCCGAGGTAAGACGATTAAGGAATTATAATGTGACCCTCCAACCCTGAGAAGCACCATTGGTAGCGAGGTTAAGAACATTATCCCCTAGGAGCCCCATCGTTTTTCCAGAAAAGAGATGAGCTCCTGTACGCCGTCGCACCTTATTCTTTCGGTGGAATGTTAGTTGCATGCAATATCAACCAATAACAAGTGAAGAATTCAAAATATACGTACGATATTTCAAATTATCGAAACATGCGAATGATACAGGTCTAAATAGACAAAAATCAAGATGACGAGTGATTCTGAAATGGCGTTATTTGGACGTGTCGCTTAAGCTTAGCGCTCTGTATATGCGCTGAACGCTGCGGGCTCCGGTGTTTAGCAACAAACTTTGGTTGCGAAGTTGTCGATCTTGACATGTACGTAAACGTTATGACAGTTACCTGAAGGAGTTGTATGACACGTGATGTTCCATGTTCGGACTATTACGTATTCATTACGTTCAGCCAAGTTGTTCATCACTGGCAGGTTCCCATTTAATGGCAATGTCGGAGCAAATCATACCGGCATGCTCAGTCTCGCCTCAGACATTACACATTATGGTTAGGGAGACTGACTCGGGGCCAGTCTATCATCCATCGCATTCCTTCTTGGAGATATTCACTCATTGCTTACCTGACCCAGAATTTCCACGGCCATCTGTCACATCGGCACCGTGCAGCTCAGGTTACTCAGCAGTGTGGTGCTAGCAAGGATCGCTCGGTATCCAGATTAAGATATTTGTGGAATCGTGGACAGCAAAACAACTTTCAACGCTTTCCGTTCGTGGGGCAGTCAGTTTCCCAGGTGACGCAACTACTTCATTCCCAAGGCTTCGCACATTATATCCTGTCGAAGGTTATTTGCCATTTTTGAAGCACAGTCCTATCCTTGAAGATTTAACCCTCCACTTCTCTACATCTTCGACTGCAAAATAATTCCGCTTACAGCGCAGATTATCCTACTACCACGACTTCAATACATCCACTTCAACTTCGCACATACTTGGAACACCAAGGATGATAGCGGCGGCCCTGTTTCTGAGAGCGGTGAGTTTGGGTGACTGCTGGATGGATTCGAATTTCCGAACCTGAGAGGATTCTACCTGTGGACGACCATCCTACGATCCGGTATTGAACACGAGCATGATACGTGGGATCATCTTTCAGGACTCACAACGCCCTCGAAGTGTTGACTCAACCGCTTGGAGCCTTTGTCCCCCCGTATAGACGCCTCGGCCATCTTGGAATGTGTCCAATTTTCACCTGATCTACACGACTTGTGCATCCCGGCGAACGAAGAACTGGAGCGCCAAGTCGCACAATTATTACGGGGGTTGGAATCATTGCGAATTTTCAGCCCATGGCGTTCATGGGACTGAATCGATGTCCTGTAGCTTCTCGTGAGTTTGTTGGGAAACTGCCTAATCCATGCCCCAATTCCGACGAGAGTCATGTTCCCCATCATTCATTGAGAACCTCTGTGACGGAGTGCACATGCATGGTCGGTGAGTCGCATTTTGGGTGGCAGAACGCAGAGTTTTGACGACAGGTAAAATGCACTAGTAATCCCCATAACCAGTAGTCCCGCGGGCCTCTGAGTCTCCGGCTACAACTCCGTGAGTGTAGCTACCTCGCACTGCATTAATTATTCTAGGCAAATAATTAATCTCTTGATGCCCATTCAGGGGTAATATCTAGATGCTACACTATATCGGAGGTACCGCAGCCATCACTCGGGCAGCGCCTCCGTGAAAATCCATCACCATTCCTTCCCCCATCCGCACCAGTTCTTTACGGTCAATTCGGTGTTACTGGGATTATTCGGTTAAGGCTCGATCTGTCTTAGCGTGAGCAACATCTTGAAAACAGAGACGGTGAAATATCACAATTTGTCTGGAAATTGTTTGCGCTCGGTCTTCACATGGTTCTCATCGAAAGCCACAGATTATGGAAGCATCCTGTAGCTTCAGGACTTCACAACCGCGAAGGCGATCCAAGTCCCGCCGGCCTCTGAGTCTCCGGCCATCTGTCCGTGAGTGTAACTTGATGTAAATGCCTCGCACTACACCATTGATTCTGGGCAAATAATCAATTTTATAGTACTCATTCTGGGGCAACATCTGGACGATACATTAAATTGGGACACTGCAACCATCACTCGTGCCGTGCCATCCATCAGTATTCCTTCCTCCATCCGCACCAGCTCTTCACGGATCACGATTTCGGAGTTGCTGGGACTATTCGGTGAGGGCTCAGTCTGTCTTAGCGAGAGCGACATCTTGAATGGTCACGCCTCCATCCCCAGCTGGAAATTCACGCCACTCCACATGCAGATCGATCAATCAATTTTCTGCGTTTCTTTACTGGGAAACACTCTGTGACACCCATGGGAAGTTCTATCCGCATCGCAATCAGAATGTGCCACAATTCAAGTTATATCCCTTGTCATCATAAGTTCCAATTTCAAAATCCCCCGCAAGTTTCGAACATTGATCACCTCACGTCGCACAGATAGTCTCGCACGCGACAATTCGAGCACGCATTCCTATAGTTGTTTCAACTCCACCGCCACCGCACTATTCTGATCTTTTTCTCTGCGCTTCTATCACAGTATGTTCACGAAAAGTACTGCGAGGAACCTCAGCAGTGCCAATGGTGGTGGACAACTTCGTCAATTTTTCATACCGCTGGGTGAAGTATATCAAGGTTAACACGGTCATGGCATAGATTCCCATCCCCTCGTTATGTGCAAATCAAAAGGTATCACCGCAACAGTCCCAGAGGCCGAGGCACACATGAGCGATTCTTCGAGAGTAAGCGTATAATTTACAACTGTATGGCCATCTATGTCTTTGTGCTGAACCCAATTCTCAGAGGGACACATGCAACGAGGTTCAACACGATATCTCAAATCAAACAACCTGAGCATTCTCCATCTGCTCATACACGTGCTGTGTAATTTAAAAATGCTCATCTTAACCGTCCGGTCGTTATGGTTCGTCAGAAGCCACTGTCCACAGTTATATTCCGGTTCTTGGGGGTTTTACAGTATCCCGGCGCAATTTAAGATCAGCCCAATGCGAAGAAGTCATCGCATGTATGATTCCATCCATCCCCATCGCTCGCGCACTAATCTACCTTTATATACTCAGTTCGCAAATAATCCCGTTTCAAACGCTCGATCATTTGGACGCTCGCCTCTGGGCAACTGTCTTTCATGTTCAGTTGGCCGTTCAATTTACTTCCGTCCGTGATGACTAACTTATATTCAAGAAAGAATTCGAGCAACGCAGCATAAATTTGGCCCTTATATTGCCGGTCATTACAATGCATATCTATCAACTGAGGTGTTTGTTTTGTCTCTTCTCGTAATAGAGAGGACATGCGACCTATTTCTTTTCTTACTAATAAACAAGGACGCCGTCTCCCGCTCATGAACGATTTTTATTGATAGTTCGCGTTTGCCACAGACTCGAACAGTTGAGAGTCGTCTTTCGTTTGGTGCCGTTTTCTCCGTTCGGTAACTTCCGCTCTTAGTATCCTTTTCGTTCGCCTTTCTGCTGGGTACCGTTTTGCGACGAGGAAGCGACGAGGAAAAAATGTGAGTGGCCCTTTAAGACTAGGATTGAGGATTGAGATTCACAAAATAACCAATAAGGTAGAATAGAACTGCTGCAAATGTACGCCTGTGGTCAACTGGACGAGGCCTAGGTGCTCGTGGGGTTCACAATGGCGTTACGTCCACGGAGGCTATCTTACTTGTAAATCACGATTGTCATTGTGTACCAGTGAGCTACGTATTCGAGGACATCCTACGCCACAGTCAACGCAAATAGTAGCGAGTAGTAGATGCGCAGTCAGAACTGAAAGAGACAGCAAAAAAGGACATTATAATAACAATATACAACATGCTTGTGTTAAAATCCTTCCGTAACATGAATTATGAATGCAGAATAGAGTGGGTTTTTGGACGTTTATTGCTTTCAGTGGTTTGATTTGGATCGGCTTCGGGTCAACGGAACGGCCAAAAATCCGGGAGCACTCCAATCATCTGGCTTTATACTCCATTGGAATCTCAAAATTTGCCGAATTCGGTGGTAGGCTAGGCGCCGAAACCCCAATTCGTTTACCTCCCGGTGCACTTAACTCAATGGGCATCTCATCACCATCTTCCGTCTCTCTGTCTGCTGGGGCGTGTACGGATCACAAAGTTTGTCGCATCAATCAATGATTACACATTTTGAAATGCCGAGTATTTTGATGTGAGCTGATGGCGGACATGACGTAACTCATGACTACGACCATGTCCTCTTATTAATAACCCTCTGGGTAGAGTCGCAACCAGCTATAGCCATGGCTGGTCACGAGCCTACCCATGATTGACATTCACCATACGACCAATAAGGGAGCACGGCATGCGAAAGTAAAATAGAATTGCACTCGCGCCTATGGTCTAACTGGACGAGGCCTGGGGGTGCTTCATGGGGTTTACTAGTGGCAATGGCGCTAAGTCCACGGGGGTATCTTACTTGTAAATCGTGATTGTAATTATGTACTAGTGAACTGCGTAATCGAGAACAACCTACGCCACAGTCGGCGCAAATAGTACGTACTAGTATATGCACAGTCAGAACTTGTGACTGCACACATCTACTAACCTGACTTGTGAGGACCGAGATTATTAGTCCTCCGGGATATCTCGCAAAGTAGTTAGCCAAGTGTAATAGCACGACTAGCTTGCCTACGTATGCGGTGAAACCAATTCTTCATAAATTCACTGCTTCATTTCCTCCCATCCTTATCTTCTCCACCTTTCAAAACAACTCTCCGCGGCAACTAATAGCTTAAACAATGCCGACCGTGGATGAACTCAAAGCGGATGCAAAAACAAACCTTGACGATGTAAAAAATTCTTGCCTTACCCCAATGACCAACAAAACTTTCTGTGGTATTGGCTTCTCATCAACATTGCTAAAAAAATACGAGGACGAGTATTCCTTGTGAGTAAATTTCATTGCGCTTGTGTAGTATGTGTGTTTGAAATAACATAAATTGTTTGTTAGACTGAAAAAGAAAAAGGAGGAAGCTGATAAAGATTCAACAGGCAAAGAGACCAAGACAAACCTCTATAAAGACGTTATAAAGGCATCGGAAAGCTTGAAAAAAACCTTGGATGGAGAAATCAATAAAGCTCTTTATAACGAAATCAAAGATACCTATCCAAAATGCAAAACATGTATGGCCGACATTAACACAGACAATGCCAAAACGCGTTTGATGGAACAGGTCAGAACACAGTTTAGTTCAGACATCAAAGAGTGAGTGAGATTCCGGGAACTGTGATTTTAGTGCGATAACGTTTGCAGATACAATAAAAAGATTCAGAAACTTGAACCTTCAACTTTAAGGACGGAAATGTCAACGTTCTTGGGTGAATTACAGGAGATGTACAAAAAGATCAGGTTCCTTGAAACGTAGCGATTATACAGTACAAGATATGAGGCTATAGATTAAGATACTTTCGTTTAGAGAAGTATGCTTCAGTTAGATTTCCTAGATTTATTATTAGAATATAGAATAGAGTTGTTTACCTCTCTTGGCACTGTATCGGATCTGAACAGACATCAGTAGCGCGCCAGCCGGCCCAGCCCTCTTCATCCAAACCTCCACCATCATCGCATCCAACGAAGATTCGGATATGCGCATCCTTCCATCATCGGGACATTTAAATTTTCGCGTACATAAATGGATTTTACGCCATAACCATGGCGTCCAGTTGCGCCAGCTCTGGCAAACAATGCTAAGTTGTAAGGGTGCGGATCTGATCGATGGACGCGAAAACTCGTCTTAAGGGAGGCAATAATCGAATATATGGAAGGCGATATCGGAAGGAATGAGATATGTGGGCGAGATCTGACGTGCTTTGCTCGACCCAAAGTCCTCCAGTGTCGTGATGGTCACTTTGATGCTTTCCGCATGCCAAAATTCTCGTGTTAGGTCCTAAATAGTAACAATATAATGTGAGTAATATAGTCTTTATCATGAAAGAAAGTCAAAGTCGTACTGTCGTACAGAATGCGGCGGAAGTTGAAAACAAAGAAAGAAACGTGACGTGACATCGCGCAGTCACGTCAACCTTTAACTTTTTCAACGACAACACTGTGTTTCATGCAAATTTCATAGCCTGACATTTTAACCAATGCGCGGTGCACGTTTCAAATGACATGCTAGAACCACGTACATTCGAAAAATCTCAAGTTTCGATATCGACTCAAGCACAGTTCGTCCATCTAAACTAGGTCAGGATCTCGCGTAGGCTGCAATGTATTCCTGGTGAAGTCCTTACAGACATCCAAGTACTGCATATCAAATGAGGAATGCACTCGAGGTTTAATGGGATCAGCTCATTTACAGCTTGGTTGTGTCTGCCACACCCGACGAACATTAGCCAACGAGAGTCCTAACTTCGGCGCATGGTCTTTCACTGAGGTTTTAGGCACTCGCGAATTCCAAACTGATGGAGGGAACAATTTGAGTAACTCTATGTCTGGAGATATCGCTGGAGGTACGGATAGGAAGGTCTGGAGCACCACCAGTGTCGGTTCGTACCATTTGCTTTGACAGTGGCTCGGACTTATTCCGCCTACGTCTCGGTGGCCTGGTGACTACCAAACAACTCTCAGAGGGTCTTTCGCGACATCTAGGAAGTCCGGTGAGGTGGAGGGATCAAAATCCCCGGCGGCCTACCACTGCCTGGGGTCTATTCGTATGTGGCCAGCAAATTTTCTCAGTGTCGTTCATGATTGACTACGCGTCCATTTCGACGTCCGGTCCTGGTAGTCTCCTGCAAACTGTACTTTTGAAACCGAAAACTGCATAAAGATTTTCGGCATCCTCAGCGTCCCGATGTGACTGGAAGCTGCTCCGTTACGACTTAACACGATGGCCGTGACGCACTGCAGGCTCGAGGACTGTTTGTACCTAGTGAGCCATCACTCCGTAAATGAAGGTCTTCAGTCGGCTTCTACGAATTTATCGAAGGAGAGCTTATCTCACCATCCAGTTTCCGCAACTCCAAAATTGTGATGTCGCGCATACTACGGACAGTGAGAATAGCGGAATTTCTATCCTCGTCCTGAAGATGAGGACATTGGTCGACTTCCAGTCCTATTCAAGCTTTCGCATCTAAATGGTCTCGACTATCTGGGACCTCTTCTTTGTCATTCGGATACGAAACTGCAGAGTGGCTGGTGAATTGGCCATTGCGATTCCTCTGTCCTGGAAATAATGAACCTTTGCTAAGATACGTGTGGCCCAACATTACGAGGTTCAATGTCTGAGGCTGTTCATTGGGTCGTGTATTCCTTGTTCGTATTCCCACTTTCGCATTCCGTGAATATCAGATAATTTTACCATTTCTACTTCAAGCGGTGCGGTCAGGTGTTTCCCTCCTCTCTGTCCGTTCACCATTGAATATCGAAACTCGCGCTCGAAAATGACCGCCGTCGGCATGATGGCGTGTTGTGAGAGTTGTGTCGGTTTTTGCCAAAGAACATCTAACAACAGTGCATTCAATAATTACTGTCCTATTGATCGCTTCTCACAAGAACGAATTGACTTTCTGTCAGGCAATTGCGCTGTGAATGAAGATGGGAAAAAAAATGCTTCTTCTGGGACGCCGAACACATCGGTGTATGCTCAGTAATCTTTCAATTAGGGGCAGAACGTTGATGTATGACCACGCCATGCTCTCCCCCACATCACCATCAGATCTGCGCCGCGGTGATGGTTGCTTATTTGAATCCCGTGCTCTGTGAAGGTGATTAAGTGGCTTCGCGGTATAACCATTGTTAGCTTACCTTACCGCTCAAATTTTTATCCCAATATTAATAGCCACGATACAAAATCCACGAAGCGAGCTAGTGCTCAACAGTTCGCAATTTTTAGGTAATTTCTCGCACATTGCGCTGAACACCGAACGCCAGCAATGGTATCACCGCCACCACCCCGAAATTCTTGCTGACGCCGAACACGACCGTACTCAATAGACTCCCCCGTGTACCCACCCACTCACCCGGTCACGAGTTCAACCTTGTACGACACCTACCGCACAAAAAGTTCACGCGTGTCCCTGCTCCACTCCTCTAGACCTCCCGTCGGTAGGGTGAATTGAGCCTATTACATAAAAGCGCACCAGCGTGCGTGCCCGTTTGATTCAATAACGGCATCATGTTTTCTTCGATGCATCCACGACGGGACGTTGGTTATCTCTGCTTCTTGGCTATCTACTGGCTTGCAGGTGATTAACACTGCAACTGGGACTTTCTGTACAATAGCTTGAAGGATACTTTGACTGGTTTCTTCGACGACAACGACCTTGAAGAGGAAAATACCATTGCGGCGTTATCATGGCCTCGTCAACTGGAGGTTAGTTCGCCGTTCTGAACCGTCTCAGTGGGTACGAGGACTGACTGCATAGCTCAGTCACAACTATTAGTTCCGCAGATAATACCACTACCACTCCCATTCTCCTCCTCCCTTGCGACATCCTGCACCAAATTTTTCATCTCCTCCGCCCACCAACACTCCGCACCACTCTCCCGCTCTCCAGACCTACAAAACAGCTCCCATCTTTCATTCTCTCACACGTCTGCCGTACATGGCGCACGTTCATCTTATCCACGCCATCCCTTTGGCCGGCTGTTTGTTTAGGAAGGACGCTCCCGCTTAGGGACTTAAAGTTGGATATCAGAGCCGCGAAGGCGTGGGTTGAGAGAGTTGGCGGGAATATCGGAAGGGAGGCAGAGCGGCACGGAGATGCATACGGGAACCTTGAAAGGAACAGTGCGGACGAAGAGAGAAGGACCAACTCTTCTGTGAGCTTCCGCCTCGAATACGGTTGCTACATCGACTCCGAAGACATCCCCTACCTCACCTCCATCGTCTCAACCATTCTACCGCTCGCTCACCGGTGGAAGCATGTTGAGATTACCCTTCCTCGCTTTGCCGGTTTCCTCGCATCAAGCATCTTGCGGAGAGGTGTTACGAGAGCGAGGTCGTTGGACAGTTTGATTTTGAGGGCGGTTTTTGCGGAAAATGGAGGAGAAGAAAATGTGGTGGATCTTAGCCAGACCGAGTGCTTGAAGTACGTCTGCCTCGAAGGGAACATGCGTCTAGAGTTCGGTGACTGGACGAGCAATGACTCTGGTGCCAAAGTTCCACCGAAAAGGCGTTTGGCGAACGGAATGGATTTGGCCGAATGGATGGGAATTGCGAAACGAACGATGGGAACGGCCACGCAGCTGCGCATGTTAACAGAACTCGATCTAGGTCTAAACCCGCTCGGTCTGGAGGACATACTCGTATGCCTCATCCACACACCCGCGCTCGAGATCCTTCACTGCGCCATCTCCTCATCTCCATCCCTCCCGTCCGGTTTCATCGCACATCCGGACCCAACTTCACCATCAAAAAGCCATCTCAACTTGATACCCCTCCCCGCCTTACACCACCTTAAAATTGATGGGAAACACGTCCGCGACCCGGCTCTCCTCCTCTCCCAACTTCATCTCCCCTCTCTAACCTACCTATCTCTATCACTTGCCTCCTCGATGGTCTCGGCGTCGTCGATGAGTCCAATGGTTTTCCACGCGCCAGAGGGGTTGCTTTATTCCAGTCTACCGTTCTTGCGGTTACCAATATCTTCTCCCAACTCATCCGCAACCCACACTACCAACTACACTACTGCCAATAGGGTTGACGTCGGCGAGAATCAAAATACCACACCACTGGCTCCTCCATTGCAAGTCCTAATCCTAAAAGGCATCCCAATTCTTTACTCTGATTTCGCAAAAGTTGTAAGGAGGGCAGGCGAGCTCAGGCGGATCGAGATGCACAGAGTGCAAGTCCATGAAGGGCATATTCAAGCGCTCGTCCTGCCCCCTCCTCCGCCTCCGCCCCCTCGTGTCCGCTCCCACGCTCGTCGCGCTCGACATGCTCGACCTTTTACGTCGGGAGACGCGAGTACGCATGAAAAGTACTCGTATGCGATGCATGAAATGACGGCGCCCACGCCTACGACGCCTCCTATGACCATCATGCCCTTACCGTCTTTTCCTCCACCAGCTCCTTTGACTCTCCCATCAACCGCGACATCGTCAACGGCACCGGAATATAACCTCCTCCCCTGCCCGACCCTCCAAAGCCTACACATAATCGACTGCGAATACCTCGCTCCACTCCGCCCCATAGAGGACATGATCGCGTCGCGTTGGCGGTGTCGATGCGCTCCGGGGCTGATGGATTTCGGTTCTGTCGACTCGGCGTGTTCCTTGCGTATGGGCAGCCACTTGGGTTGCTTTGGTGGCTACCCTAACGAAGCAGCGATCGGAGCGGGAATTCTGGAAAGACGATGTCCAAGTTTACATCGTGTCGTGTTCCGTCACACGTTGAACGTCCGAGGAAGTAAAGTGTTGAGAAGGTTCGCAGCGGAGGGGCTCATCGTTGATAGTATGTGATGTAAGAGGTTCGTCGTATGGACGTCCGCGGATAGTTGGCTGCTTTGATTGACGAGGTATTTAGGTTTGCTAATATGTACTTCCGCTTTTCTTGGCTATCGATCATGTCCTTCCGCGTAAGGATGTCTGTGTGGGTGTTGCTTTGTTCAAGTTGTTCAATTTGAAGCACGGATCCCCAACGCGACTTGTTCTCGCCCTGTCTTATTTGGTGGCGTCCCGGCATTGAACGTTGCCAATCTCTGAGCCTGATATTTGGCCGATGCAGAACAACTATACTCTCTACCCTCGTTTCACCAGGGTGAAAGATCCTGTCGAGCTGGAAGAAATCAAGACGGATACGGAGGAAGGCCGATGGTCGTTGTTCAGTCATGAAATGTGGTGGAGGGACCACGCCAAAGTTCTCGAAGGCCATGGTTATATCTTACGATCTAGGTATCAGCCGGGATGGCAGCCTAGTTGGGTTGGGACCGACATCCAACCAGCATTCTGTGAAGATTCTTTCCGGCAGCTTCATCGCGAATCGGTTGTGGCTTACACTATACATTTCGATCTAGCAACCAAAGGTGATCGATGCTAAAAGAGCTTGCGACGGCATGAGCGTTATGATTAAGAAGTGTATCGTCACGTCCACTGAAATCACCATCGCTCGAAGTTTGACGACTCCAGAATTATTGCGCGATCCAATGAATCACTGCATCCCGATATTGGACACGTTTCAGGTCGAATCAGAGCTGGACCTGCAGTTCATTGTTATGCCTGTGCTGCGCTTCTTCTTCGATCCACCCTTTTTTGCTGTCGGTGAAGCGCTGGATTTCATTAAGCAGACGTTGGAGGTGTGTTCTTTTGACACGGTGTAACGTATGACCGGTCGATTTACTTGTTTGCGCACTTAGGGCATTGTCTTCTTGCACGGACAAGGCGTTGCTCACAGGTATCTGACATCACGCTCACTGTAGGCTTCTTGATAACCAAAGCACTAGAGACTGTTCAAGGGCCAACATTCTTATGGATGCCACAGCGATGTACCCTCGAGGGTTCCATCCAATAGGAAGGGAAGCAGAAAGCGACGGTGTTCGAGTAGCGAACCCGCTTCGCCGCATGGATGCTTCATATGTGAAATATTATTTCGTGGATTTTGGTATTTCCACGCATTTTCCCGACCCAAAGAACCCGTTTCGCGTCGTGGGTGGTGACGGTCAAGATCAAGAGGTCCCAGATCTGTCGGCGGCGCAGCCGTATGATGCTTATCCTGTCGACGTTTTCATTCTGGGAAACCTGTATAAGAAAACCTTTGTCCTTGTGAGTTCTTCTGGTTGCACTCAGGCTGTGCCAATTTTTCACGTCGCACCCTCGACTGTCTTCTGTAGGCTTACAACAACCTGCGACCGCTCGTTGAGGCGATGACACAGAAGGAGCCTTGCGCGCGTCCCAACGCCGTCGATGCGCTCGCTCAATTTAACGCGATTTATCAAGAGCTGAAGCCGTATACGCGTCGCTGGAGGCTGGAAGAGGCGGGCGAGTCAGCCATTAGTCGGCACATAGGAAACATCGGATCAGCTGCTCGAGAGATCATTCATCAATCAAAACATTTCTTTGGTTCTTGACTTATTCAGGGTTCTATGACGTTACATGGTACTGCAGTTAATAATGAAACGTCCTAATGGCAACATCGAGGTCTCGGAATACATATACACTTTTTTCCATAAGCGCAAATTTATGTGTCATATTTTGCCCGACTTTGCAAGCCCAGCTTGCATGGCCTATTGTGTAAGTTCATTGTGTCCAACATTCGCTTCATACGCGTCGATGTGGCCACTGGCACTCGCAGCACCTGAGGGAGCTATGCGCTGCAGCCGACGGACTTCCGAGTTAGAACACGGGTATGCTTGCATTTTTGTTCTGCGCGTATGGGATTTTCTTCCCGGTTCACATCGTATGTTCTCGGGTTCATTCAACCTTGCCCAGTTATTGAATTGCTCAATCATGGTGTGCTTAAAGGATGCATCGTATCCAATGCATTTCATGGCCCAGATACCAATCACCTGCACAGAATGAGATTTAGGTCTCCTCGAATGACATTCAGACTAACCTCTTCGCCACATGCAAAAGCAGTGTCGATTTGGTTTGTGGTGACTTTATCGATGCTCCTATCGGCAGCGATGGCTGCAATCCTTGCGTCAACTTCTATACCAGTCGGTTCTCGGTGCAGTTCCTCTCGAAGTGCAATCGTTGCTCGGATATAGGTAGCCCATTTCGCTGACTGACATCTATTTGACCATGAAGTCCTAAACTGAAAAGACAATTGTTTGAGTGGGTTCGTACAGTTGCCGTGAAGCACATACACCATCGGTCTGCAGGAGGTACTCCGCACATGTCATGGATTGGCACCGAATAAATTCATAATCCCCTTGATACAGCCAATCTCCCGATCGCAGACGAGTAAATACTTGTTCTTGAGAAACCGGCCATACATGGTAACGAGAGTTGCCAAAAAATAAGCCAGGCATCCCAGGTTTCTGAGGTGCATAGCCATTGAATTCTTGCACGAGTCGTACGAATGTTTTGGCGCTGCGATTCTTGCCATATTCCCTCTTCGCGTCTGGGTCAGAAAATGTGGATTGCATACGCCCACCACAGATATTCGAGAGAAACTTGCGCGTTATTGTAGCATCTAGGAGTTTGGTTGCAACATTGACCTCAAGAGGAGCTATACCGGCCGCTGCCAATCGTTCAAACAAGGACATAGTGGGGAGGTTGTGCAAGGTGTCTCCAGTCTTGTACTGTGAATTTTCCAAATGTTGGGAACGTCAAGATGAGTAATGCGTTGCAACGGCGTCTACTTGAACCTACCTTCTTGATAGCGTAGACTGTCACGTTCGGGTCCCCGTCGTTATCCTCGGATCGATCAAGCAGCTCTGAGTCCGCTAACTCAGACATCGAATCCGCAACTGGAAGGAAAGCTAGGCGATTCCTCTTTTCTGGTGGACCATTGTTGGGGTGTTGACCGCTTCCCAATAATCGAGGTTCAACTTCTTCAGTTTCTGGAGCATGGGAAGACGGATTGCGTTTCGATATTCGCTTCTTCGAGCCCCGGATTCTCCAATGCCGTGGCACTGGGGGTAGAACGACTTCGACGCGAAGCCTCAAGTTTGGACGAACGCTGTGGCGTAAAGGAGAGGGGGTACGAGAATGGGAATAGGATGCTTCGGCGAATTGCGATTCCTGCCCCAGAGTTTCGGAGCAGAGTTGCTCCATCTTCGTTTCAATTTTTGGCTCGACCTTAATAAACACTTTTGAGTCAATTATCCCTCCAGACATGAAAAGATCGTCAGCCGCGCCATTATCCGTGGACGTTGAGTAATTGACGATACCTTGGACGTGCTCCGATTTAATGCATAACGCTTCAAAACTCCAAGTGGTAAGGAATAATATGCTTGTGGAGGGTCTATCGCTTCACACTCACGGGTCGGATCCGATGGATTGTCAATCACCGTGGTCATGTTTGAGTTAGGCTCTACTGGCATATCCAGCGCCTTATTGCAGTCCATCAAATGTTGTATGTTCGAGGAAATTTGCCCATCGTTACATGCTGGCGGTTGTGCAGGGCTTACGTAGATGACATCATCGTTGCTGTTCTGGTGTTCGGAGCAAAGAAATATCAGTATAATTTGGAACAGTTAATCATGATTCAACAGATACAGTACATTAGCAGCTTCGCTTGCTGTGTATGAGTCGCCTAGAACATCAGACGTCGAACCAACGCAAAGTTGCATATGGTCATGGTACTTCGCCTCGAGGGAGGTGAACTTATGTAGCAACGTGGCATTCGCCTCTTCCAGTAGAGGAATTTTCAGTAACAAGGAGTCGACTTCCCGTTGCAGCCTTTGAACGCGGTCTTCCAGTTCGTCGCTGGCCATATTTTTCACTGATTGTGATCAGTCCACGAATGGCGCATTGACGCCGAGAAAGCGAAGTGATATTTACGCAATAACCAGGTTCGGCTCAGTAACCGCAGCACTGTGGTGACTTGTGAGCGTCTTCACGTCCTCGAAGGTTCGGTCAAAGAGGTTCGAGTTCGAGATTGTTGAACTTCACGTTCGTGACCTTCGATTTCGAGAAGGAGAAGTCAAATCGACTGAATCGTGTGGGTTTTCTCGAAAAGTTCCAAGTTTTGATGCACTATTATCATTTTCGTACCAGTTGCGAAGGTCAACTTGTCCGTAAAAAGGCTCACAATGCGTAATTCACGATTATTCACCGTTTATCATGTCGAGCGACAAGCTCGGCGACGAGGCCCAAGGGTCGTGGTTTGATGTTTCGAAGTGCGCGGAAGCCGACCGGCATTGGCATGTGTTTGTCGCCGCTTGAATCTTCGGGAATCCTTCTTCACCGCGAAAATTTCACCTCGGTGATCTTTGAGACTGGAGACTGGATGTGCTATGGTACAAAAGCGAAGCTTACCGTACTATACAGATCAAGCAGTGCGTCTGTGTTAACGATGTCGGAAGTCCTTGAGTCCGTTCTCATGCCCGAGTCGCGACCTTCTCTAGTCATTCCATGGCATTTTTCTAGATGGTGTGGTGCTTCTTCCCATCTCATTCGTGCCAGGCTATTGAATTCCCTTGTCAGTTTCCCCCTCATTCTGCGATGGCTATTCTGACAACCAGCGAATCACTTTTGCGCCGTGCACTTTTCAGTCAGGGACGACCTATCTTACGGCAACCGGAGGCAGTGAAGGACCGAACTGCCGACCCTTTCATTCTCAAGAACACTCCAAATGATTTCCATCGTCCAAAGCGGATGCAAAAGTGCTCGGCTTTAGCGGTTGTTCGTGCCTCGCATCAATCTCGATCCAGCCAGTGCTAAGAGCTTTAAATAAAGAGCGGCGAAACGGAGAGATCTGTGCATTTCGCCCACATTTCCTATCCCTCTGGCAACTACGCAAGTACACCATGTTCAAGCTACACGCCTTTCGCAACTTGTTCTTGATCTCGGTGTTGGCGATCCTTATAAAAGCATTGTGAGTTCACCCATCTGTTGATCAGCGATCAGGCCCTTACCCAGACATAGCGCTCCGACCCCTAAACAGCGTATGACCGACCAGATCCACGTCTATGTTTCTCCGTCTGCTGATGACAGTCGATCTCCGTGTCCCGCATTGAACACACTCGCAAACCATGGATACCTGTTGAGTGCACCCACGTCATTCATAACTTCCGCTTGCTCATTAGTTTCCGTGGACAGACCTCGAAATGGTCGAGAGATTACACCTAAAGCTGTCGTACATGCTCTACAAGAAGCGTACCAGCTATCCACGCCTCTCGCATACTTCCTTTCATACGTCGGTTTCGGATTATTGGGACAATTCCGTGAAGTATCCCTCACCGACATCGGTCGACACAACATGGTGGAGCACGACGCATCCATTTCCCATGTCAACGCCTTCGGGAAGGAGTACGCACCTACCCTTGTGAATTTCACACTATTCGACGAGTTCGTGCATGACTCCAAAACCGGTTTATTCATCACGGCAGAGGATATCGCCACATCCCGCGTGCGCCGGGAGTTGGACAGTGACTCGATGATCGATGCTGTACACCAAGAAATCGCACGTGGTGAAGCGGCGCTCGTCTTGAGCATCTTCGGCGATGATGGGTTCCGCGTTCCGCTCGAGGATATTGTCAGTTTCTGGAGGGACGAACAATTGCCGGACGGATGGAAACCAAGTCGCACCACCACATTACGTGGTACCGTCGGTCTCTCCACCGACATTCGAAAGGCGATGAAAAAGCTTCGGGCGACGAAGAGTCTGAAAACGTCTCTCCCATCGAACACCGCGCAACATAATCCTCTCGTGGTTCAAGAGGCTTCCTAATCTAATCACCGTCGTATGTCAAGTCATTTATTAGTTTCATCATTAAGCAGATCAACATCCCGTACATATTTATGTATCGTAAATAATGTATTTTTATCACTATTGCATTTTCCCGAGGGTTATGACGTGTTTTCACACGCTGCACTGTTGTATTGTGAATTTGAATCATTTCCTCATGAAATAGCGGTGCATGGCTGGGCACATATGACGTTCATCATATTTTGTGAAACTCTCGTTTGAAACTTTGATGGAAAGTCCTCACGCGCAGACCTCACGAGTACGAGGTTGATCATAGGTATAGTTTACACCGTCATGCTGTTCTTTCGTTTCATTCGGGTCGGGTCGGCTTTCACGCCACAAACAGTTTGTCACGATGATAGCAGTAGCGCCATAGCGATGGCAAACATGGTCTTCGAAGCTTATAACATGCTTGATCGCAATGCATCTCTATTCTTTTACCACGAGTGAGCATTCGAAGGGTTTGAATAGCCCTGGCGGTCCGAGGGAGTTGGTCCGGAGATAAATCGATAATTCATAGAAACGAACGGCTAGTTAAAACGGGCAACTACTGAAATTGTTTCCGGAGATCTGGGCTTGTGAGAATTGGAGAGGGTATTGCGGGATCCAATCTTCTGACAGTCAGGGATGCTCGTAGCCTCAACATGCCGGCTAACCGAATAACTTGCTGACACTGTCGTGGATGTATGAGACATATGACAGAACACGAGGACGAGAACGAACACGAAGGTCCAGAGGTTTTGTGGGTTATTATAGGTGTCCTTTGTGTACGCGAAGCGGTCTGCATTTCAATTCGTTAACGCTTGGACAGAAGTAGTTCGATACTTTCAATTACATTTTGGCAATTCAGACTTGTAGGCTGCGCAAGTGTTAGAGCAAATCATCGGCTGATAGGAAGGAAACTTACCAATAGGCGTAGTTTCATCCAAATAACTCCACGCTTATGAGCAACAAAATCATTAAACATATGTTCTACCGCACAGCATTTGTCGGAACGTACCTGTGCGCCAATTGTGTCTGTGGAGGTCATTAATGAGAATGCCTGTACTTCGGGATTTGAATTAGCTCACCGAAAGTTTGCGTTCACCAGTCTACGTATGGTTGTAAGATAATGCCCTATGCCAATGACTGGCCAACATACAAGTCAGGAGGAGCGAGAGGATCCTTCGTAAACGTCGTCCGCTTAACATTCTCGAGTCGTGTGGGATACAGTGCCAACTCACATTCTTTAATCCGGCGGTCCTAATCTCTGTGTCCAAATCTGACCATTCGAGGACTTGATTACCAGCCATTCCTTCGAACATCATGAGTTCTTTCTCCAAAAACGATTTGTGCAAGCTCACCTTTGAATTGCAGGACGTCCCCTGGCTTGCCGCCGAACACCGCAATTTTCGTGTTGTGCCGTTCGTTCATGACCGTGCTGAACATTGCACACGTCGAAGCACAGTTACCGTTGCTGACTGAAATAAGTGCATGAGGGAGTGAAGATGTGAAATCGGCACATGGATGTTCCCACCGATCGCGACGTTTCTAGGATAAGACGTCAGCGAGTCGAAAATCATGAAGCTGATATTGGCTAACTTCAAATCAAACGGTGCTTTCCGCGGGATTGGGACATCGAAGGGAGTGCAATAGTCCTGCTTGAAGAGTCAATTTGAAGCAACGCAAGAGTGTGAAGAAACATACGGCGTAGCGCTGGGACGTTGGATTGGAAACCCCGTTGACGACCAACGGCAATGATGGTTTGATATAATTATAGGTTTCAGGGATCGGGGTGCCATTGACGAATAAATCTGTAAATTGTTGGTTATATACCAGGAACAAAAGAGTACGATGCGTGCTAACAATTTAAGGGACTGTAATATGTGTAGGTCAAGTTCTGCTTGATGTTCGCAGCAACAATTTTAACGGCCAGTGAATTTGCACGATTAGTCGATTGGAAACCACTGAAGAGATGAATCCATATACATCAGAAAATAAAATTAGCCTCCAAACGACTGATATGCTCACGCATATCCAAAGTCTGATCCGGCGAGGTATTGGTGAAGGAATTCGCCGAGGCAAATATAACCGCCTGCATACCCCCAGGTCACTTTACTCCATACAAAATTGATAGGTGCCTACCGCCATTATTCGTTAAGTCCAACAAAACATGAGAAACGCCAGCTTTCTTGAAGCCCTGTATGGCTGACACTGTGTCTGTCTGGAACTGGACGTAATCACCATCGAAGGAACCAATAAACATCTGGTAGGAAACCTGTAAGACATCCAGAGAGCAATGTCATGGGAAATTGATTAACTCACGACGCCGGTCTTTCCATCTGGCAAAATGTAGGATTTGATCACGCCAGCTGATTCGTTGACCTGAGGGAGATTGGGCTGAAAATTTGGTGGGAGACCAAATGCCTTAGCCCTCGTGAAATCGTTGATGACGCCCCTTGGCAGAGGGGATCTCCGAACAGGGACCATATTAGAGACCATTGCACTCTGTTGTGTTCTAAGATCCACGCCATTGGTATCACTGGTGGCTATGCAGTTGTTTAACCAACTTAAATATAGAATTAGCGGAACACGTCGGACGCGAGTTCGCGCCACTTACAAGGTTGCTCCGTCAGTAAATTTATTGCCATAATAACCCGCATAGTAAGGGACTTCAACTGTCTCCACCTTTGTTGAATTAATGGGGATAACACTGAACGTGAGCGAATTCTGGTCCACGAACGTTGGTCCAGCCAAGTCTCCAAAGCGCTGGGAGAAGTCGGTGTTGACAATACGATAACTGCTGACGACAGAATTTGCGCGCACGCCACGGTCAAGGTAGTTGCCAGAGACATTCTTCGCGATTAAATCGATGTAATCGTACGGATTCATCCCCTCGATCGAAACAACCTTGGCACCAGCAAGGCGTTTCCAGTTGAACTTAATGGTATCAAAGTAGTCGGTAAAGTCGGTGCCAAGTTGATCAATAAATTCGATGAGATCTGGAATAACGTAGACACCGTCAGTCCCATTCATGTTTAACATGACGACGGGTGCTGGGAGAAAATTTTGGAATGTATTATAACAGTTAGGGTACCAGGCTGGTTCAGAACGATAAGTAACAGCAGTAAGAATGACTGTTGTGAGGCTCACCAGTATGTCCGTCATTCAACTGATTCGCAAAGTTGTATAGATCCCGATTGAAGTCGTAGTCCGTCTACAAAGAACCATTCAGACAAAACGAAACCAAAATCATTGTGCCTGAGACTACATACAGCATATTTTGTCGTGCCAATTCGGGCAAGTTCAGCTCGAATATTTGTGGTTGAGTCTTGGAACGGTGCGGGAGAGTTCAGATAATAATCCTCAAACGTGAAGAAGTCGAAAATGCGTGAAACTGTTTGGAGAACGCTAGTTCGGAGAGTTTCGTTGAACGGAAATGACTTTTGGCAGGCGAGAGCATCCGCGGGGGGTACGAAGAGTTTCCCGGAGATCTTCTTACACGGATCTGTAGATGTTTTCTCCCCAGTGTGATCTTTGTGAGCGGATACAGCGGACGAAAGGATGAGTGCAAGTACGAGACCGCGAGCAAACACTGGACCAGAGAAGCCGAACATGGTGAAATGTGTTACGTCGTCTTCGCGTTAATTGCAACGTTGGATATAATATAAAGTTGCCAACATGTCGCTGCTGGCAGGTAAAGCAAATATAACGCTATCCGCGTGGTCAACAGAACGCCGACACACTCCATGCATTGAAAACGACCGCAACGCGAGCCTTCCATTTGAGCATGGCCTTCGAATTCCATCTCTTGGCGTTGGCACGAAGTGCTGAAGTAACCCGCACTTGTGAGATAGGCTTTTCGCACGTCACGACCTGTATACCTTGTTCAACTTCCATACGTAATTGCTGCAGCGATACTAAATGTCGCTTATTGGAAACTTACACAAAATGCCACAAAGCCTCACAACTCGAACGCGGATGCTTATCGGATGACTATAGTCTTGCAACCGCGCATAGATAACGGGTTCCAATCGGGGCCCAACACGACATGGTTGGGAGATTTTCTTCCTCCATAAATAGCACCGTCGCTATCTATTTATGGACGCCCGATGCCTCTGTATGGCTGGCAGTACCTTGTCGACCAATGAGGTAGCCGCACGACGCGAGGATGCTCGATAATAATACTTCGGTCGTAGAGCTCTGTCAGGAAGCCAAGTGAACAGGAAGCGGGGTGAATACAAAGAATATTGGCGGCCGACGGTTTTCAACCACTGCGATTTCAAAATTGGACCTTCTCACCCGCCAGAACGGTTCTCCAGTTAGAAAGATTCAGTAGCTCCACATGTTAAGCTGTAGCACGAAACTTCTTTATTTCGCGCTTCGAAAGCGGTTCGCAATTAAGAATCGGCTGACAATAGTATTGCGATACCTAACAGAAAATTGATGTCATTAGGGAAAATGGCTCCAGGACAGGCAAACACAACAAACGGACCATGTGATCTGAACCTCCGCAGTGCCGAATGTCTGGCCAGCCTTGACTAATGACCCAGGGTAATCCCCACGATGAGATACGTGCTTTGACTTTCATGAAGGCTCAAAGTTACCGCGAAACCTTGGCAATCCGTTGGACTTATTAGGCATATCAACGAAGCCTTCCTGCAAGAGATTGAAGGAAGATAACGTCCAGGGAGCTGGCTGCGATTACGAGACAATAGAATCGTCACCATACTCCTTTGAGTTCATGGGCATGACGATGCTTTGATCGATCTCGAGTCGGAGGATGAAACGCATTTCAGTTTTCAAAGCGTTGGCGGCAGGTCATTCAAAATTCGCCAAGCTGAATGACTCGTTCAGCTCGGACTATGAACGCTTGATCCATTCTACAGTTCAAAGACGGTTGTTTGACGTGATGTTACAGGTTGAGACGCCTGCTAAGATACCCATACACCGTGTGCCGCATTCCAAGCATACGTGGCGTGTGCGTTAGGCTTCGTCATGTCTAAACTATTCCCGATGGTTGGTTAGTATTGTTCGTCTTTCATTTATTGGTATGAAGAATTGACGTCGTAAATTGAAATATTTGGAACGAATGGCAAGGGAACGAAGAGAGAACATGCAAACGAACATATGTACATGATGGATGAGAACTTGAACAAAAATGAAGAAAACTCACCAGAAAGCGCCATCCTCCTCATCATGATATCAGGCGTCATAAATGTTAGGTCCGCGCAAACCCACGTCTTGAACATCCGTATTGCGTGTTGACGCGAGAGCTAGTGCAGAGAGAAGGCCGGATGCCGGTGTGGACGCGGAGAGCAGGGGCGAGTTGGTCAGTTCCTAAAGTGCAGAATCTGCAGATGGCAATCATGGAGTGGCCGTTTGGATCATGTTGAGGTTGTATTACGTACGCCGTCGGCACGATCTTCTCCACCGTGACGACCACGATGGCGGGCAGCGGTCCTCAGATTGATCAAGCACATTTCGAGTCGTTACAGCTCGAGGTGGAGGCGCTCCGACACCGAATTCTCGAACTCGAAGAAGAGAATGCGGCATTGGCCCAGAAGGTTGCGTTGTTGGAATCACCGGTCTGCCTTCGCCCGACTCAAGCTCCACTAACGGACGAAAAGACATTATCAGGGGTAAAATTTGAAGTACGTGTGCACTAGTACTGATTGTTTCATAAAACGGCGCTAACTGGGTGGCTATAATAAGGTCAATGGTGACGCCGAGGATCCGAAACCTGCCGCAGCGCCAGAGGCGAAACCAAAGAAAGAGACCAGTGCTACCAGCATCTGCGTCATTTCAACGCCTGAAGATCTGAAGGCTGTTGACATCAAGGACACTTCGATATGTGAGCTACGCTGAAATTCTTTCCCCGAATGCCTTTTTGACCTTGCGACGCAGTGCCATCTGAACAGGTCGATTTGCTTCAAGAAGACGCTGAATCGAAACAGTGCGCAGACAACTTGAAGGCCGGAATAATCAAGCTAGAGACGCTGGATACTCAATCACCACTGGCTGCTCAATCGAATTCCACCAAACTATCGTCGTCTCCGCCTTCGCCATTGCAGTTCAACAAGTGTCTCGATGTTAAACCCAAACAGCAGCCAGAAGTTCTTCTTCCTCCGGTTCCCAAAGTCTCACGGCAGCCGCGTCAAAGGAAATCAAGACACGATAAGCTCTCAAAACCTCCAGGTACTCTCAATATATTGGACCAACTTTGGGATGATCTAAGACATCCATCCATCATAGCGCAAGACGCATCGATGGCGGACCTGACTGAGGAGAATGCAGGCGACGCTGTCGACCGGAAAAAAGTTATGGAATCCTATGAAAATGTGAGACTCCCGTACGCGACGCGTAACTGATCTCTGACGGTACAAATCTACAGCCAGAAGCAAAAGTGACGGTCAAGAAGGAGGCCATATCTCTCTCGGCCGATTCTGTCTATGATCGAATTGAAAAGGTTGGCCACGGTGTATTTGACATCAAAGCGCCAGACGACCTGAAGTCTAAATCCATTACACGCCGGTTCCTCTCAGCCGTGTACGGCGGGAACATGCAAGCGACTTTCGCCCGCCCGAGTAGATCTTTTGTCGAACAGCATGGGATCGAGCAATTCATGTGCTTGATAAAGGAGTTCAACCCTCACGCACCCACTCTACCTGGCGCACCGGGTCTTTTCTTCGGAGACGGGGAATACCTGGAGTGGCCGCAAGATTCTGAGCGAGTTTTCACCCGCACTGGACCAGCAGAGTGGCTATACCAAGGGGACTACGAATTAGTGCGATGCGACTCCTTGACACCGGGTGAATATTGCAGTCTGGACAAGACCGTAAGTCTCCGTGCCTCTGTCTTTGCGGAATTGACTCAATGACGGTCATTTCTAGGCACGGGACACATGGTCGAAGGGTGCCATTTCTTCCGCAAGTTGGGGAATGGCAACTCGGGCACGTATAATGCTCCGGAAAGAATTGAAACGCAAACCGAAAACTGGAGAAGTCAAGGCAAAGATAGCATTCCTCAAAGCTAATGAACACCTCGATACGATCACAGCAGAGGAAGTGGACGCGGCCTATTCATCAGGGAAAGAGGTTTGCTTTGATTCCATCATTTCTCGACTCCAGAATACTACTGACACGTGTCTGACAAATAGGACATTGCTATATGGGCGATGAAATGCGTCGGGTATGACGTGGAATTCCAAAGAACGTTGATTGAAAGGTTCGATACATGGGTTCAGCTGGAACCCAAGGAGAAGAAGAAGGGTAAGGGTGCTGAATCGAGTAGGGGAAGGGGCAAGGCATCGACCAAGTCGCCTTCAAAGCGTCGCAGACCACGATCGCGAAGCATCGTTTCCTCAGATTCGGATGGATCAGATGACAACATTCAAACTCTGGGTACCAAAAGTCGTCCGGCAAAGAGGATTAGATTGGGAAGCGAGGTCTTTTAGTCATAGCGACAATATCACATTGCGCGTGGATGTTGGCTTGCCACTCATCAAATACAATTCAATATTTCAGTTGTACCGTACTGGTCCAGCGACCGAATAAAGAATCTCGCGTTTTACTTATGTCAGCAGCTCGTCTTCTCGACCACAGACTGATCGAGCCCATTTCGAGTCGTTACAGCTCGAGGTAAAGTTGTTCAGTCGCCGAATTCTCGCATTAGAGGAAGAAAAGGCAACGATGACCGAGAAGGTTGCGACATCGGAACCATCGGTCTGCCTTGGCGCGACTCAAGCTACTCTAACGGACGATAAGGCATTATCCGGGGTAAAATTGTGCTGATTGTTTCATTAAAATGGCACTAGCTGAGCGACTATAATAAGGTTGGTGACGATACTGTGGATCCGAAACCTGGCACGGCGCCAGTGTTGAAACCGAAGAGAGAGCCTAGCACTGCGAGTACCAGCAACTGTATCACTTCAACACCCGACGATCTGATGTCTGTTGACACCAATGACACTACGATCTGTGAGTTACGCTGAAATGCATTCCCCGAATATCTCCCTGACATTGCGATGTAGTACCATCTGAACAGGTTGATTCGCCTCAGGAGGACGCCGATTCGAAACAATGCGCAGACGACTCGAAGGCCGGAATAGTCAAGCTAGAGACGCTTGATACTCCTTCATTGCAATATCTCGATGTTAAGCCCGAACCTCAGCCAGAAGTCCTTCCGCTCATTCCCAAAAGCTTACGGCAGCCACGTCAAAAGAGACATGATAAATCTCCAGGTATTCTCGATCCTTTTGCTCGACTTTGGGATGACCTGAGGCAATCATCCGCCACTGCAGAAGATGTGTCGGTGTTGGATCCGACTGTGGAGAATGCCGATAACACTGCTCACAAGAAAAAAATCATAGGGTCCTATAAGAATGTAAGTCTCCCACATACAACGCATACTTGATGTCTGACAATGGAAATGTGTAGCCAGCAGCAAAAACAGGTAAAGTCAAGAAAAATGCCATAAATCTCTCACTTGATTCTGTCTACGATCGAATTGCAACGGTCGGTCACGGGGTATACGACATCAAATTGCCCGACAGCTTGAAGTTTCAAGCCATTAAACGCCAGTTTCTCTCGGACGTGTATGGAGGAAACATGCAAGCGACATTATCTTTTCCAAAAAAATCGTTCGTGGAGAAGCACGGGATAAAGTGCTTCATGTGCCTAATAACAGAGTATAACCCCTATGCACCACTTCTACCTGGGGCGCCAGGTCTGGGTTTTGGAGATGGACAATATGCAGAGTGGCCGCGGAATCCTGAGCGAGTTTTCACCCGCACTGGAGAGGCAGAGTGGCTGTACCAAGGAGATTACAAATTAGTGCGATGTGCCTCCTTGACACCGGCTGAATATCGCGGTCTGAGCAAGACAGTAAGTCTTCAAGCCGCTGTTTTTATAAACTGACTCAATCACCGCCATTTCTAGGCACGGGACACATGGTCGAATGGTGCCATTTCTTCCGCCGGTTGGGGGATGGCAGTTCGGGCACGTATACTGCTCCGGAAAGAATTGAAACATAAACGGTTGAAACGCAAACCGACAACTCAAGAAGTTAAGGCGAAGATGACATTCCTCAAAGCTAATCAACACCTCAAACCAGTCACAGCAGAGGAAGTGGACAAAGCCTATTCGTCTGGGAAAGAGGTTTGCCTTGATTGATCGTTTCCTGACACCAGAATGTTACTGACACGTGTCTGACGAATAGGTCATTTGTGTATGGGCGATGAAATGTGTTGCGTATGATGTGGAGTTTCAACGAACAATGATTGAAAGGTTCAATACATGGGTGCCGCCGGAACCCAAGGAGAAGAAGTCGAAGGGTAAGGAGGCCAAATCGAGTAAAGGCAGAGGCAAGGCCTCGACCAAGTCACCCGCAAAGCGCCGCAGACCACGGTCACCAAGCATCATTTCTTCAGATTCCGATGGATCGAATGACAACATTCGAACCCTGGGTACTAAAAGTCGACCGGCGAAGAGGATTAGATTCGCAAGCGAGGTCTTTTAGTCTGAGTGAGGGAATATGCTGCTTTCGTATGGATATTGACATGCCAGTCATCGACTGCGCTTAAATATATCAGTTGTACTTTGCTGGATCCGCGACCGAATGGAGAATCTGAATCTGACATCACGGACTGCTGTCCGTTGACACAAATGAATACGCGAGTATAGAGCATGGTCTGGAAATGCAAGAATGGATAGTAAGAATTACAGGTCGTGGGTTATACTAGCGAGGGGATTCGTCCAGCATGCTAAGAAACCATAAAGAACAAATCTAACGACCAAATAACCTAGGCAGGAGTCGGTGCACCTTCCACTTGGAACGGTGTGATCTTTCGTCTTCCTTGCGAGTACTGGACAGAGCTGCACCTGCGTCAGTGTATCGCAGCGATTTCTTCAGGTCCACGAGCTCGTGCTGTATCTTCAAGACCACTGATTGTCTCGCGACGATAGCACGCAGGATATCTTTGGTGCAGCCGTGTGTGAAGTCATGATTGATAATGCGACCTCCAGCCTTGACGACAGGCTGAAAAATGCTGGGGATGAGGTGCTGCTTCGGTCCGTTAATGTTCGGTATTCCATTCGGAGGTGGGAGGACAACCGTGACGTGCTTGAGGTTATCAACACCCCAGAGCTTGCAGAAGACTCGAAAATATTGTCTCGCAGTCGCTTCGATTCTGGGGTCTGGAAATGGATGCATGTAGACGATGCCGCTGAGCTGCATGTTCCGTGAATACCTGCGAAACATATGTTATGACACAGTGATACTGGAATAGGTAAGACCGGCTGGAAATTCAGCTCACGCAGTTTCAAGATACTCCGCAATCGGTCGAAGAACATCCAAGTCTTCGATATGTGAATGGCCGAGTCCGGGCGTATCCACGAGGACTACATTGTGACTGCCCACAATGAATGGTTTCGTCTCATCCACGGTTTTTGTGCATGAATTCAGGTCGTCGCTGACAGGAAAATCGGACTTGCTGGCGGCATTGATGAACTAAAGTGTATCTCATCAAATTTAGTACGACCGACTATGAAGATATTACGCCCTCACCGACGTCTTTCCCGTCCCAGTGGGACCCATGACCCTGCTAAATATTAGTTTCGAGAGACAGCTTAGCGAAATTGGGGCTTACAATACGATTTTCGTGGAATCAGGCGTCATGGTGGATGAGTTAGTTACTGGATGTGGTGTGCGCTGAAGGACGGAATCTTGAAACTGCGTTGGAACTTCCTGGATGAGTGGCTGGCTACAGCATTGGCGACATCATGATACGGCGAGGTTGCAACGATGTGGGCCATGTGGTTGTTGGCAATTTGTTCCTTCGGCTCGATCCATCCTGTCAGATTGCAGTGGCGATATCCACGCTGTAGTATAGCTTATGAGTTGACGTCTTTATCATTCAAAGCGTGCGTTGGCCGTCTAAGAGAATAAAATTCATGGAAATGATGGAGAGTACCGGAAACAACCGACCAGCTTACGTAAGATTTCTTGCCTCGAAATTTCTGAACTTGCACCTCTCAAGTCCCGAGAAGCAAAATGAAGGCTAGCACGTCGACGTCGTCTTCAACGACGGTACCACACAATGCTCTGCCTCCACCATCCACAACATCTGCTTCGCGATCATCGCGAATCGCGTCGCACTCGCACATCAAAGGGCTGGGTTTAACGGCTGAAGGGAAGGCGTTGGGCGAGAGTGCAGGTTTCATTGGCCAAACGAATGCTCGTGAGGTACTTTGGCAGTTATTACACGCGATTTTTTTTCACAATTTGATGTTCATTCAGGCATGCGGAGTTGTGATAGAACTCATCAAGTCACGTCGCTTTTCAGGTCGTGCACTACTTCTCGCAGGAGCTCCTGGGACGGGAAAGACTGCACTGGCTCTCGCCATCTCTCACGAACTAGGGTCCAAAGTACCATTTTGCCCTATCGTGGGTTCTGAAGTGTATAGTACGGAGGTGAAAAAGACAGAAGTGTTGTCGGAAACATTTCGGAGAGCAATAGGTAAGTCGTCCCGTGCACGCCTTTCTACTGGCAACTCATTCATCGGTGGCGAAAAATTCAGGGCTGCGTATTAAAGAAACCAAAGAAGTGTTTGAAGGCGAGGTCACTGAATTGACTCCATCAGAAGCCGAGAATCCATTGAGTGGCTATGGAAAAACGGTTTCGCATGTCATCGTTGGGCTCAAGACTGTCAAGGGCACTAAACAGCTTCGAATGGACCCCAACATCTATGAAGCGATTCTGAAGGAGAAGGTGGTCGTGGGAGACGTGGTGTATGTAGAAGAGCAGACCGGGGCGGTTAAGGTTCGGCTTGCCATCCCTCGTTGTGAAATTTTTTGATGTGAACTGTGCTTCCTATAGCGAGTCGGCCGATCCGACGCATACGCATCGTCCTATGATCTCGAGGCCGAGACGTACGTGCCGTTACCGAAAGGCGAGGTTCACAAGCGGAAGGAACTCGTGCAAGACGTGACACTCGGCGATCTCGACGCTGCGAATGCCCGACCACAGGGCGGCCAGGACATCATGAGTGTCATGGGGAGTCTAGTGAAAAGTGGTCGAACGGAGGTCACGGAGAAACTACGGCGGGAGGTAGATCGCGTCGTGAAAGGATATGTGGATCAAGGTGTCGCGGAGGTGGTTCCGGGTGTTGTATTCATCGATGAGGTGAGTAAATACGACTCGCACGTCTTCATGCACCACTCGGTGCTGTGGCGTTGCGTGCCTGCGGGAAGGGAAAAGCTGACCACGCGCTCGTTTTTACTAAGGTACACATGCTCGACATCGAATGCTTCACCTACCTGAACGCGCTCCTGGAATCACCCATGGCTCCAACAGTGATTCTCGCCACGAACCGCGGGAACTCGCTTGTCAGGGGGACGTCGGACATCGTCGCACCCCATGGCATTCCCGTGGACTTACTGGATCGGCGAGTCCCCATTCTCTTCCCCCGTTCCCGTTCCCATTTCAGTTTTCTTCTCACATCGAAAATACGAACAGATTGACTGACCCTGGGTTACAGATGTCTGATTGTGAAAACCGAGGGTTACACACGTGACCAAATCGCTAAGGTCCTTCAGGTTCGCGCGACAGTTGAGGGGCTGAAACTCGGACCCGGCGTGCTAGACCGTCTTGCAGAGGAAGGCGAACGGGGATCTCTTCGGTCAGTCCACCCTCCCCAATTTCGCTCTTAAAAACATCTCGGTTTCAGAATTTATATACACGTGCTGATGCGACGCGTTCCGACATGTTTTAGCTACGCGCTGCAACTCCTCACTCCCGCGTCCATCCTGGCGAATCTCAATGGTCGGACGCAGGTTGAGGTCGAGGACATCGGCGAGATGAACGAGCTTTTCTTGGATGCTAAAACCTCCGCTGGTATGATTGCACAAGGTGGGGGATATACCGGCGGTAATGCGTTCTAGGGTGAGCTGAGATGGCGGTCGACGTTTGGTCGCCGGTAGGGACACGTTTTCATTTTAAAAATGTACATGTAAGTCAGCATTGTCACTCACTCTTCCAACGGACCCGACGATTCTTATTGACTGTTTTATTTCCAAACACAGATGTTGTCTAGAAGAAGGTGTCTATAACCAATTCGATGTCTTGTCAAGATGACTTGTCTGCTCTTCTCGCGCCTTTCACGGCAGGGACGTGTAAACCTGCAAGTGTCGATAGTTCGTCTCAAATCTTTGGCTGCTCGGAATGTTCCGCGAACGCTCACTGCAAGACTTCAAAAAAAAAAAGTTCTTTCAGCGCTAATTAATGACAGCAACGCAATGTGGCATTATACAGGGTTCAAGAAGGTTTCGGTCCAGTTCTTCCATTCCTCGTCGAATTTCTTTGAGTCCCGGTGGCGGCGTGGCGCATCGCGAGATCGGGATAGAATCATGTGATCCTGATTGAGGGTTTGGAGACGTGTTTACATGCAGCGTGCACTGAAAAATACAGGCCTCAAGTCTCCTTGGCACCCACGAGACTTAATTCTACGATTCGTGGCGGGTCAGGTGAGCCATATGAGAATTTTGGCTTAGTGGGTCACCGAACCCATGGCTGAAGTAAGCCGAAAAGCGGGATCTTCGATTTACCTTCGTGAATCGTGTGCTTCCACTACAGCGACTCGGCTCGAGTTCTCCGAAGCAGCGCAGCGCTTTCTACGGGGCATTATGTAGGAAGGAAATTCGGCGATCACCATAAAAGATGCAATCAGTCATCGCTCTACAACTGGCACATGTCGGTCAAACAGATCCGAGTGAGTGGATTTTACTTCCGTCTTCGTGTTCTTTCTCATATGTGGTGGTGCGCCGCTGTTTCAGGTTGGTCTGTGGCCAATTTTGTCGTGGTGCGTTTTCGAAGCATGAGAGTCGTTTCAAGCTTAGCTGCGTATTGCGCTCCACAGTCTTCCACAGTCCCGGCGGGCCAATCTCTCTCCATTCCAAAGTCTAACACAACCAACAAATGCGTCCGCAGAAACATGATCTTGTGATCGACGCGGTCTTTTAATTTCAGCGACACCGATCGACAGGGGATGAACTTACTCTTGTTGCCCTTTCTCACCTGAGTGCGCCAGGTCGGTTTGATGCTGATTATATACGCATATGACAGGTGGAGCAGCTCTGGACCTTGCCCAATCTCTTTCTAGGGTACTGTATTTGCGCGCTTTGCCCGCACACGTCGCTTTCTTCTGCTTGGAAGGCATGTTGACGGAATCTACCTTGGCAAAGATGTGGCATGCGGATGTCTTTCCCCGCAGGACGCTCACATTGCTAAATGAGAAAGCCGTTGCGCATAGATATACAGAGCTGACCCACACGGTCTCACGAGATCCTAGGTGTATTCAGTCGACCATTGCAGCCGACCTGGTAGCGGTGATAGAACCTAGACTCTATTTATATGCTCACAAGACACTCACACCAGCCGTTCGTATTTGGCCACGTACCTTACGAACGAGATCTATGATTGTAAGGTCTGGCCATTGCAGAACTGCGTCATTCACAGGCATGGGACCTACGACATCAATGAGGGAGATGATGTCCTTTATATGTTGTGGTTCCTTGACGAGTGAGACGACGTTGCTATGGTGCGATTTGATGCGTCCCATAGCAGGAAGGAAGCCGATAACGTGCACTGAAATCCAGGAAGTTGGCTGACCATAAGTTCTCACTTTCATCCGTGGTCCTTGCGCGTTGATGAATGAAGCGTTTGAGTCAAATGATTCCACGAAGTATTGTATTCGCCATCGATACCGTTCGACAGCACTAATGAATAGCCAAGGCTCTCAATCGACGAGATGACAGTGGAGTCATATGTGCATTGTTCGTCCGCCGCCTCCCGGACATAATAACAAGACCACAATTTTTTCGACTAACTACGCGAGTGTTGTCGATGTCATATATACGGCATTCAAATTGTCGTTCAGAGTAGAGAACAAGAACGCGAATTTGATATCCGAAGCCTTGTAAAAGTTACGGATATCGGCGGGGTATGGTGGGATCTTGTCAGCCCTGACGGATATCGGTGCAGCTGTAACTGGCTTAGTTGTTTCTAGTACAAGGCTTCGGGTGAGATCTCCGATGGGGTCTTCGTTATCTCATCCAATGACCCCATCAAATCCTTCGTGCCTATCCTAAAACTAGCACTCAATACATTTCTGCTTCAAGAACCGTCACCTGCCAGGACTACAGAAAAAGCTATAAGAAGTGCGATCATCGTTTGTAATCACACATTACCGCTCTCTTCTATAAGTACGGGTCTGCTATCATCCTTCACTCGCAATCCCGTACCAATTTCTCGTCATTCATCTTCGATGACTACCGTCGGACTCCCACTTTATCTCGAGGACAGGACAGGCCTGAACAACAACACTGACTATGACGAGATCTACGATCGTATGTTCTTGCGCACATCCTCGACACCACCGCGACCAGGAGGAGGTATGACGACGACGATTTATGAGCTCGGGAGACGCTCTTCTCGTCGGAGTACTGCGTATGGCGATCCATTGGTCGTTCTCGATTTTGGTCCCAACGGCTCGCTGGGCACCATATTATTTGTCCAATTATCTATGTCGATGCCAATGGGACACTGGCTGCGCAAAACTGCGATGTTTTCCAGGTGAGTATTACGGTGATCCCTTAAGTTCATCTCTTGATTTTAATGCTTTTTGTATAGATCATTATCAAGAAAATTCCGTGCATCCGACAGCCAAGAATATCGGTGGGAGTTCAGTGCATCTCCCGACGAAGAGATCCCAGAGTGGTCGGTGAGTTGCTTATGACCTCAATTCCAAAATTTCTTGAAACTTACTTGTCGTTCTTACTTCAGTGTACGAATGCGAGTGGATACCGGGTTGCTCAATACAACCTTAAACCTCCGGGGCAGCCAGCTTACCGCACATCAGGAAATACCCTGACGATCTCGGAAGCGTTTTCAGACCTCGCAGTTGGTTAGTGAATTTAATGCTTTGCTCATATTTTCGTAAAAGCTCATGATTTCGTCAATGCAGAGCTGCTCGCTTCCCTAACAATTATGCGCCATATTCACCAACACAATTTATGACACGTAGTTTCGTCGCGATCTCGCGCCATCTTGCATCACACTCAGCAGTTATCTTATTTTTCTTGTTTACATTAAGTACCCTGCGCTCGAGCTTGGACTTGTTGACGCTCGTAGTATAGTAGTACCCTCCTCATCACACCCTTGTACTTCTATCATCATCATCGAAAAAATGCATAGTCCATTTGCCCAGAGTTTATGAAGTTCTAAGATCTCGAAGTTTCAATATTCTTCTTGCCTTGTGCAACGCGCGTTTCGATTTCTCGAAGTCCTCTCGAACGTGTGGCGCGCCACCTCGGATGTGTGCGGATCCTCCGCCGTTCGCTTACCAAAATATTCCCGTCTCATGCGGCTGGGACGAGCGAAGACCCCGTGAACCAGTGAGGCACCACACGGAAGCTTCTGTGAAGCGAGATCGACAGAGACAAGCCGCTTTACTTCTTGTGGAAAGTCAGCTGCCTGACATAAGCTCGGAACGGTCTGAGCGAGCACCGCCGCTGCATTGCACAGTCAAAAGTAAAATTGCCTTCTGGTAACGTCACAGTTAGCGCTGAACTGTACGTACATACCACTGTATATGCGTGCTAATTCAGTGGAGATCAGCGCTGGATCGTCTGAAATCTCCGAAAACAAGACGCGACCGATATGGAGAACAATAAGAGCGGTGGCGCTTAATTGGGACGGCGGGGCACCTGAAAAGACTGGATTCCATTACTGTAGAGTTTTGCTTCCGTTTCCGCCCGACAATCATTTTATTTGCCTGCTTTTGCGGATGCAGTTCAAGATTGTTGACGTCAGCGGCGGTCTCAAGCTGCACCGTACTGCTCGCGAGAAACAGGGCCGTTCAGATTTTCCTCTAACTACCCGCCAGAAAAACGTCGCTTAGGAGTTGCTCTGGTATCTCTTCGTTGCGCAGTAAACGGTAGGGTGCGACGGCAAACTCCGTAAACATCTTAACCGGCGCTCCGTGAAGAGCGCAACATTGTTGTCAGATGATGTTGTCAAACGCGACAGTCTCTGAAATCTCGCGGGATTATGGCAGTGTCGATCCTTTGGCGCAACTTCAGTCACCGACCTCGTTGATGGGTCACAGTGAAAGGATTGGTCAACACCAGAGCATACTGTATGCACCTCCTGTAACTTCATCAGATCTCGGGGAGAGACATTGAGTGACCGGCGAGGAATAATCCGTATTTTGTCATCATTGAGGAAAATCGGTCCGATTTTTCGCAAGATCACTGATGAACGACGCGACCCCTGCATAACTGCGAATGCAGCACGTAAGATCTAATTTCGAATTCGAGGAGGTAAAAGGTGTGGTAGAACTATATTGTTTATCTTCAGCGACGCAATCGGCGAAAGAAGTACAAATTAAGCTTTCCAATAGCCAAAAACCATCTGTGATGAATGAATTTGCTCGGAACGCTCGTCCTGATCGTGCATCATCTCATCTCACTGTATGCGCTATTCCCCATTAGCGCAGCACTGTGCCTTAGCCGACGGTCGTGAGCCTATCGCTATGCATCGCTAAAGCTCCAAATTTAACGACTTCAGCTGAACCGGCCAAACCCGGTCGTGGGTTCGGGTTCAGCCCGCCAAATTCTCGTTTCTGACATGTACTATATTTTTCGAGTCAGAGACAGTCGGGAAATGCGTTTCAGAAAATGTCAAAGGCAAAACCCGAGATCGTACCACTCAGCATTTCAAGAGTCGCAATAAATCGGCCTCGATGGGAGTTTCACCATCGGTAATCCAGGCAATCGGTTAAGGATTTCTGTGATGCGGTGGTCTTTGACCAGAGAACGCTGTTCTAGATCAGCATGTGTTACTATAACACGAGGCGAGTCTCGCGAGTTTGTTGTAGAGTATGGACACCGAAGGAATGGCGAATTCAACGGCGTTCAGAAATTAGGAGGTAAAACAAAGATGGACCATCTTCGGGACATATAAAGCCTGAGAGATATTTTCGTTCCAGCTGACCGTGAGCGACTTTGAATACTCTTTGAATTGATGGCTCGAAAACATTGTATTTGAGTTTGAGAAAGCGGCCCGACCCACGAGCGAGTGGCCCCCCCACCAACCTTACATGACTGTTGATGGCCGATGGGCGTAACTCGTTATCGTCCTCTCAAATTTGTGCGATTAATACATAAGTATGAAAATGCTTGAATTCGCCGCGGGCTTGATTAATGTTTTGTAGAAAATGGCGATGAGAAGATCTAGTCACAAATGAAGGAACAAGGAGTAGCATTAATCCAGTTGGGATTTGGATGAGAAGCACTACAGAATTTAGAACGAATAGTCCAGTGTCCCTCTGGAGCTCCAGTTACATGTGGTGTTAAATCTCCGTACCTTAGTTCGACGATTACCGGTGGAGTCCAAATTTTCTGCACCACGAAAAAAGCCCTCTCGGAAGGGACCGTTGTCAATCTAAATCTCACCCCGTAATGCATTAGATGCATGCATATTTGAGGGGACACTATGATGGAACGAGGGATCACAAAGAAGGGATCCTAACCTTCCCCGCAACTCGCCAAATAAATCTTCTGCTGATCTCCATGACATCCATAACGACCCTAAAGGGATTATATATAGACGTCATGCAATCAGGGACGGGTGGGCAAAGTGAATTGGTACGGTCGTTGTGGCGCTCGACGAGCCTGGAGTTAACCTGTGTCAAAGAATATCAAATTTGGTCCGAGGAAATGGAAGAACATAGGAAGAATTGGAAATCATCGCAACTCAACGTTTTTATCATGCTATCATCAGGTCCACGTCATCTGAGTGATCGTACTTCTTGGTTGTTGGACGCGATTTTTCAGAAGCGGTTGGGGACGATATCCGGAAGCAAGGACGTGCTTGTGCCTCTTGTGGCTTCAGAGCTAGGCCCGACAATATTACAAACGATTATCTCTGGCATATATTCGACAAAGGAACCACATGATTTCCGAAAGTCCTCCGCCACCATGTTTAGACATAAAAAGGAGTGTCTACATCTCAGTCCTGCTCCGATACCAATCCACGGCCATCGAAGCTCTGGAAAGCATCTGGAGGGATTGAATCCGCACCATGCTTAAGCGGGAAGGACTCCAGAGAGTGACTTCAACTCGAATGACTCTAATCGAGCGAACATTCGATGAAACCTGGATCATTTGGTCAATACCACAAGGCTTTGCAATGGGACGATAATGGACGTACGGACGAGAGGCGGAGTTCTGCTGCATTGGCCAATGACCTAGAATGGATTTATAAATGGTGAGTCGGTGTGATGATGATTTCAGGGAATTTTGGAGAAGATATAATATGTGAGAATGAAAAATATAGACTGTGTGATCGAAAATGGGCATTCGACAGTGTCCAATGCAGTGATCCGGAGTCGGAACCCAGCGGCAGTCATCATGCAAGGATCTGCCAGTGCTTCTTCATACGCAATATAGTGTATGTGAAAAAAGCGAATTTCAGAGAAAGGTAATGATCTGGCCGGGTTGTGTACCGTATTCAATGCAGAGGATGGACATGTCGAACGTCGCTGAGTCAGAATGGTAGTAAAGCACGACCAGAACAGAGAAAATCTGTAAACGACTGTACGCCAGGATACAGAGACGGACTCAAATTATTGTCACCTGTCGACCAAGTAACAGTTACCTCCCAGTGAGAAACGGATCAAAACGGTGTAGCTGAAGGCCAGTGGTCCGAGTCGTGTTCCGTATCGAGGTGCACCTGGTTGAATATCGCCCATGGAGAAAGAGATGACAGGGATCATGAGGTTTGGACAGATCAGATTATTTGGATGGGTCGACCAAGGAGGTCGTAGTTCAGAGAATGCCAACGGATAAGGGAAAGGATCTGAAGAAACGAAGAGGCGTCGGTTAGAGTCAAAGCCAGTCGGTCTCCAAGAAATGTCAAACATCAAGCCAGCCCTTAAAACACTGGAAGAGCCTCAAGAGGCGATCGAGGTCACGAGGCTTGAAGGACACGGCGTAAAACCGACTGGTTCCAAACTAAAGCGCACCTGATGCTCTCCGATACCAAGACGGAGGTGGATGGAAGGCGTGTGAGGTCCGAATTTGTGGCGACACGAACGGCGATGGTCGTAGTGATCATTCAAACGCGTCTTGGCATAAGTCGCCACGCAAATCGTTAACCAGAGCAGTCAGGAAAAACTTCCAGGCTATAGCATTCATTGGAAACACCATCTTCGGCTGGATGTGATTATCGATCTTGCGCTCAGGTTGACGATGCTGGGTCGATGGAATGAGACGGACTCTGCTAATACAGGATGTTGTGTTTTGTCAAGCGATAAAGGGGTCGTGTGTTGCCTACGTAGTCAGAAGGCACTCATAGACGAGCATGGATGGCTCACGCAAGCGATGTATGATGAGATGCGCTGGTCAGGACCCTCGACATCGCTGAAAGGTCACAGCGACGCTCCTGGAGCGTTCGGCATGGTCGCTGAGTATGATCGCATCCAGATCAACAGCATATATAAACAACCACGCACGCAATAGCCTGCCCAAGACTGTCCAGGGACGTGCGATTTCATGCGTCAGATGAGCGGCGATGGGGACGACGAACTGACGATGGAGCGTGGCGGGAGTTCGAGGCGTATTACGTCATCAGTGAAGGATGCTAAAGTGATTCGTATACTGTAATTCGTATAATTTTTACATCTCGATCCATCTGCCTTCTTCCACCGCAGGGAACACCGGGACCACCTCCATACAAACCTCCAAATCCACTCTTCCTCCCACTAAAATGGGGCTAAAATACTCCATCTGCGTGTCAATTCACAGCTTTCCGCACTTCCTCCATTCGCCGCTGCTCGGTTTAGACCTTATGGGGCTCTACGAGCCTAATATTTACACGAGTAAATCTGCATGGCGGAGGGTGACGCTCAAAAACGATACTAATACAGCCAAACGCTAAACAACTGTAATAAATCACTCGGGCAGCACTGGCCGGATTTGCACAGATCTGTCAACCTTCCTTTCCCCATCCGCGTCGGAGCAAAATTTCGGAGTCTCTTGGCTCATTCGGCGATGCATAAGTGCCCGAGGTAAGTGCAAACCGTTACCGTGACGCCTCTCCCTCAGGCTGCCGGCGTCCACGTCACTTCACATTCCGTCAATGGGTTTCCACAGGGATTTGCAACATGCTCTGACCAAGGCTTGTACTTTTGCTATTCCAACCGCGCTCAATAGAAGGTGTCCTCCTTGTCGTGAGTTTATATCAATGCGGAGAAATTTTCACCATTGATCGCCCTGCTTGCCACAGAATACCCCGCTTCATCCGTTTGGACGAATACTTCGAACTTTGTTCGGCCTTGCAGCCAACTGCGCGAACAAGCTTGAACCTATTTTTGATTCCCGCCGCCGCCCATACCATTTCATCCGCACCGAAAATATACTCGAGCACCTGTACTTCAGTTACGAAAATACACACAGCAATTTGGAGCGAACCAACCAGCAACCTCGGATTATAATCAATGTATATTTCGGAGAGCTCAGCATGGACGTCGGACGGATGAAATCGGTGGTAGACGATCATGGTGATATGAGGTTGCCAACCTCTCCTCATTGCAAATCTAATGGCGCCATACACCGATCCTCGGAGTGGATATACCCTTGACTGGTTCGTCGAAGCTTTACGGCGGTACTGCTCTCTCAATTCTACCCGTGCTGACTTGTTCTTTAGTAGGGATATAATTTTTGCAAAATAAATACTCAGGAACGCCGCATCCACTTGCTCGACCGGTGAATTCACAGCTTCCGTCCCTTGCGTATACATATCTTCGGGACATCAAAATTTCCAGCTCACAAGCGTCCGGTGAGCACTTAAAAACCATTGCCACAAATCAATTTTCACCAACGTCCTTTGCAATAAATACTCGCTGTGTTCCATTACAGCGTATTCAATTCAGGTTCAGACGTCAGTTCTACTCACCACCATTACCCGAAGGTTGGTTTCTGACATGTTGGAAATTAAGTGCAATTCTGCTGGCCCAGTGTCACTGAGTCCTACCCGGATGGAGTAGAAATTGGCTGACACTAATAGTCTTGGAGATGGAGATGGATGCATTAAAATAGATCGCTTTCGAATGTCATTTGGTTGTATAAACAAAACCCCATGACCGGTCTTTCTTTGTCACATTTATGTCGACGTCGGGGTTGTTCTATGTGTGATAGTTTTAAGGCGAATTTTGCACTACAATTAAATAATGTCCATCCTGATGTCTGATCCATCTATTCGTGCGGAGCCATGTACTAGTCGGCTGATGTGTAAATTCAGACGGCCTCGGGCAGGTTGATAATAGAGCCGTATTAGTGTCGCGTTTTCAAATACTACCTACTCCTTATAGCGCAGATCCGAGCGATTCCCGCTAACACATGTCCTTTACTCCTTTCTATTTCCGTAATTTTGATTAGCGCAAATGACAAGGGCAGTACGGTCGTGTTCTCTTTACTGAGTACCACTTTTGCGTATGCCATATGACCTGTTTCAAGACCATGATTAACTTGCATCATATACAACGGCTACAACAGCGGTGCTTCCACAGGCGTAGGTAAAACACAATAGCATGTACAATCGCACGAATGAACTGAACGGACGGCCATCACGGGAAACGCTAGTGGCGACGAGACGCGGCGGCGCTTCGTTTTAGTGTTTGTAATATTGTACTAATCACATACTGTGGTCGAGAGCTCCATTTATACTGGCTTTAACAGACACGGATAAATCTCCTAATGTGTGTATGCTAGCTTGAAACTCGCGATGGTTACTTCACGGCGATAACTGTCTAATGGAACTTCTACAGACCACAGTTTAGTAGTAGACCACATCTCAAGCGTGTGGCGGCCAAACTAGTTACTCCAAGGGCAACGTGAATCGTATAAATTCCGCCTGACATTGGTCTCTCATCCTTACCTCTTGTACTACGTCGCATTATTCCTCCCTCTCACAAGCTATAGTTGGAAAGCATGGCACCCAGGCTCGAAGACCTGATTAAAACGGCAAAGGACGCTGTCAAAGATGTCGACGACACTTGCATGAAGCCCATGGCGGGTAGTCTTTATGAACTCAAAGTTCCGTTTCCTGGAAATACCACCAAAGATCTTTACAAACAATACACGACCGAATTTGATAGGTCAAAAAAACATTCTTTTCGATATTGTGTGTGTGGGCGTATTAACACATTGTCGTGTAGTATTAAGTCGAATCTGACCAAGGGAGAAGATGCGTCCTTAAAAGCGGACGCAAGAACCAAATCCTTAAACGAAGTGATCAAAGCTGTACCAAATTTCAAAGCACGGTGTGAAACCCTGATAAACTTCGAACTCTTGGAACACATCAAGGCAATCTTGTCAAATTGTGAATCGGGATTGAAAAAAATTGAGAGCGAAAAGGCAAAGAGAAGCATTCTGAAGCCATTGAGAGATTCGTGGCCAAAGGAAGTCGAGGAGTGAGTTCAAATCATGGTTGTTAAAGGCTTATGGTTTCCAATGTCTTTTCAGTCTCCAGAGCAAGTCCCGTCGGGCCCAAATTGTGTCTAATTTAAGTGAAAATGTCACTGAAAGGAAACGTCTTCTAGGCGAGCTACAGGACCTGCAAAAACGCATGAAAGTGCTGATAGATTTAAAAATATAATACCTAGTACATGACGTTCCTCCACCAACTAGAAAGCAGATATCCAAATTATAGAATTAGAGACACTAGACTATAGACTTATTTTAGACGTAAAAAAGTTTGATGTTCGCTCGTGTGATGTGGCGCTCACCATGCATCGCCTTCCTTGCAAACAGTTATAAAGTCAGAGCACCGGCCAAGAAGATATGGTGCTTGCCTGTGCAGAACTGATGTTGGAACACAATTTCACTGGTCTCATGGACTGTGTGACCACAGAGTCGGGAACCGGCTATGAGCGAGAACGACAAGGAATCGCAGGATGTAGAGGGAGTGGATTGAATGGTGTGAAACAAGCAGCCGAGTCTGTTATTGCGCTGAAAACCTACGGCATAGCTGGCCAAAAATATGAAAACAGGTGCGTAACGGCGGGACGAGTCGAGTTCGGTGGTGCAACAACCTCGTCCCATACCTCCCTCGACGCTATCGCAACGCATAAAATTGTGCTAGCCCGTATGATCCCAAGCAACTTCATGGGTCAGATGGGCAAAGATGGCGACGACGAAATGGTGATGGAGAGCTCGTTTTATGTGATTAAAACTTACCACAGTATTTGTACTCGAGTATATTTTCTACGCCTAAATCGGTCGTCAACGACATTCGCACAATTGGATGTAATTCATCTCCAGTAAACAGCGAAAGAATTCTGTTATATTTCTCCATCACATCCTACTGTACCCACATAAACATCCCCACTCTGTCTCCACCTGCGTTGTTCCCCCGAGCATTACATGATCGCCCGTCCTGCTCAAAACCATCGAGAAGTATTTTACGCGTGCAATTCGAACGGGACGCACCGCACAGAGTGAGTTCAACTCGAACTACGGTTACCGAGCCATGTACCTGATTGATTTGGTCAAATATGACAAATGGTGGGGTAATGGATGAACAGACGAGGAGGTGCAATTCTGCTGTATTGACTGGCGAACTGGAATGGAGTAACAAATGGTTGGTGAACCGCGTGGGGTCTCTGGAGGATGGCAAGACGATATGATATGAGAAATGAGCTATGTTGTAGGGTGGGAAATGGGCGTGCTCTGGAGTTAGAACCCAGCGTGCATCAAATGCGTGGAAGTGCCAGTGCTTCTTCAGATACATTATAATGTATGCGTAAAATGCGGGTGCCAGAGAACGTAGATGGTCCGGCTGGGTTGCGTATCACTGCGCAGAAATGAGCATGTGGTACCACAAGTCAGAATGGAGGTGAAACATGAGCAGAATAACGAAAAATGCGGAAGCGTGGCGACCGAGATACGGGGATGGACTCGGGCACCCATAACAGAGTTTTTCATAGACTACAGGACAGATAGCTGTAGGGCTAAACTGGTCCAAACGGTCTATCTGGAGAGCCGGTCGTCCGAGTCGTGTTCCGCACTGAGGACCAACCCCCTGAAAATCGCCGATCGAGAGAAGTAGATGACAGCGACGAAATTCGTAACCATCGAATTCTGTGAATGGATCGACCTCTTCGGTCGAAGTTCAGAGGATCCCCGTGGAGCTGCTGCAAGGGTCAGCAGAGACGCCAAGGTGTCGATCAGTCAAAACCAGTCGGTTCATGCGATACATTGAATCAAGCGCTGCCCCGAACACTTGAAGAGTGTAAAGAAGGGCCGTAATGTCGAAGCTTGAAATCCGCGAGTTGAACCCGACTGGTCATGAACTGAAGGACGACCAGTCGTCTTCGATACCGGGACGGGTAGGAATGTGAAGACATAGAGAGACCCGGATATGCTGCGACACGAACGACAATAGTCTAGCCATCACTGAACAATTATTCCTGTACGGCATCGTCACCCACCAGTTGAAGAGTACGGTTTCGGGCCATGGAGAAGTCATGTTCTGAATCTGAGTGGCTTGAGGATGACGATGCGGGGTCGATGATCACTGATGGCTTGTTAATACGTCGTATCATATCGTGGCAAGCAGGTCCTAGTGGATTATCGCCTAGGAAGTCCGAAAGGACTTGAAAGATGTTGAATCGATGAGACCCTACCAGCACCGTATGGTAGGATGCGCTGTAGTGGGATAATATTCTGTCATCAAGACCGTTAGGAATTTTACAATGCACCAGGATTGTCCAGAACGGCTTTGAGTGTGATGCATCCACAACAACAGCGCATCGAACCATTTACGCATGCGCCTGCGTAGAACTGTCCCAGCTCGTCCGATTCCAAGCGATATTACGAGTCGGATAAGCAGCAATGGGGACGGCGATATCAGCATAGTTAGCGAGTTACGGTCATGCAAGCGATGTACGATAGGATGCGCTGAGCCGACTGCTTGAGACCCAACATAGAATGGCCGGCAGTGCTCCTCGAAACTGCCGAGTGGTCCTAAGTTTGGTCCTCGATCATCAGCGCATAGAGTGACGCACACGAGAGCCTGAGTAATCCCGTACCAGATGCCAAGCAATTCGTGAGCCAGATGGTCAGCGATGGGGACGACGAACTGATGAGGGAGCGAGAGCGGACAGCGATTACGTATTGTAGACTGACTTCGGACGTCTAGTCAAACGAATCACGTCATCACATAGGTGACAATTGCTAGGACGTACCGAACTTGCACTATAGAACGCTATTACTCGCGTTCTTGATGACTAAATAATTCCCATTTTTCAGAATTCCTTGCCATAAAGCGGCGAGCACGGGTAGATCGAAAGAATATTTGAAAACATCGTGAAATTTGGCGAAAAACTAAAGTGTACAACTCGTCCATATCCCCCCAGAATTCCGAATATCCAATATAATAGTCATCCCGCGCATCATCACTACGCCGTTCCATCTCCCGATATGCACGACCCAATCGTTGGAACCTAATTCAAGAGGCGTGAAGATGTCAATTCAGAGAGTAGAATAGAATAGTATTAAATGAGGAGCCGTGTCAATCAATGTAAAACCTTATATTTGACCAGAGGAGCGTTAAATGGTACATGAGCCAGTAATGGGAATTGACTGGGTTAATGATTATATTCGGGATGGGGATGTTGCCATTGATTTGGAACCCAGACTATTGATTGGTTCAACCCATTTAGCCGTCGCCTTCACGTCGTGGACCACGATCGCCGTGGCAGCGGCTAAGGATTGGCCATCAACAGCTGGGATGTGTATCGTTTGCTACATACCCATTCCGGGCGGGTCAGTTTGTTCGGGATCGTAAGAAAGCTCGGGTCAGGATGCGGGATTTTGGAATGTATAATGATTTTCGGGACGGCGGTGTTGCCATTGAATTGGAACCCAGTACGAAGGCCATATGCTGATCAACCCATCGTCGTCATTATCATATACCGAGGTGACGAAAGCGAACGGCTGATAGTTAGCAGTGGCCTGCTGGGTTGCGTATCGTTTGGCTTCACACCACTGCCCGCCGGGGATGTCAGATTATCGCGATCAAAGCATCGGGGCGATGGTGCCATTGAGTTGGAACCCAGGCGGAAGCTTCTCTGGTTGAATCACCTGTTGCCATTACATCGTTGACCACGACGTTGAAGCGAACGGCTGAGAACCAGCATTGACAGCTGGGTTGCATACCATTTGGCATATACCACTGCCCGGTGAATGTCAGGATGTCGCATTCGAAAGCATGGGGACGGGCATGTCGCCATTGAGTTGGAACCCACATTGGCCTTAATGGAAGATATCTCAGCCGTCGCGTTTACACCGTAGACCACGATGGCTCTGGCCGTGGCTGAGAAGCAACCAGTGACCAGCTGGGTTGCGTATCGTTTGGCTCCATACCAGTGCTCGCCGGGGATGTCAGATTGTCGGGATCGAAAGCATAAGGATGGGGATGTGCCGTGGATGTGGAACCCAGGCGGGACAACACCTTTTTATCAGCCATCGCCTTTACATCGTCGACGACGATATCGAAAAACGATCGACTGAGAAGTAGCAGTGACCAGCTGGGTTGCGTATCTTCTGGTCCATGCCCCTGTCCGGAGAGGATGTCAGATTGTCAGGATCGAAAGCATTGGGATGGGGACGTCGCCATTGAGCTGGAACCCGGACCATTTATTCCTGCCGGTCTAATCAACCATTGCCGTCACAACGTATATCACGACGATGTAAAGCAAACGGCTGATATTCAGCAGTGATCCTCTGGGTTGCGTATCTTCTGGCCCATGTCCACTGTCAGATCGGCGGGATCATAAATATACTGTAACCTAGGATTCAAGAGTTGGAAAGATCATGACGATGAAAGCGATCTGCTGAGAGTTCCCCTTGATACTTGGGCTGTGTATCATTTGGTTGATGCCTGGCGGGAATGTCAGATCCTTCGCGATCACAGAAGCCAGAACGAACACGATCGATAACCACTTTGCAGTTGCTCAACCCCGCAAGTTGCCCTGTACACATATTGCAAGTCGACCATTGCACAGTGGGAGATAAACACGAATTGGAGGCAAAGCGCGACACCAGCTGCATTGTTACACGATTGAACGAGGACTTTACGAGGTTTTCTTGCGAGGATACGACAGTGATTAGCCGAGTGCGTCTTGTGGCGAGCCACGTTATTGCTGACGTGTAACATTCCCACCACCTTCAGGGTCTCCAAATTCAACAAACGACGTGTAACATTCTCCACATCTCCCCGTCTGTAACCTCCTAGACACTCGTCTGTATCGACGCTGGCATGCATATACTGCCCACATTTCTCTACCTCCTCGTCTCAGCCGCTTCTGCTCGCTCAGACCCCTCCGCTGGTGCAGGAGGCGGAGCATTATACCCGCCAGGTCTCCTACCTCTCATAACCCGCGCCAACACCCTCCTCGCGACCGGGCAATTCGCAGATGCCATTCGGGCGTACACCGAAGCGATAGGTTCGTACTACCACCCTCATCGCACCACCAACTTGAATAATGACTAACCAACAACTATGACGGAACAGACCAATCACCCGCGGACTCTTCTTTATTATACAAACGCGCCACCGCATACCTCTCTCTCGGGCGACACCCACCGGCCTTGGCCGACTTCGACGCAGTCCTCTCACTCACACACGGGACGTTCGACAAAGCGTACCTCCAATCCGCGCGTATACACCTAAAGGATGGGGACTGGTCATCTGCGCGCGTGGCGGCGCAGCGGTACGCTCAGCGTATCTCTACCACTTCAGAATCAGGAAGTACTAGTGGCGCAGGAGGGGCGGGAAGTGGCGAATCGTCGGCGTCGGACCTCCTGTTCGCGATTTCTGAAGGCGAGGTGTCGGCAAGGAAGGCGCTGCAGATGTCGAGAGCGGGACTGTATACGGCGTGTATGGAGGCTGCAGGAGATGCTATGAGGGTCGCGACGCATAGCACGGATCTGAGGAAGCTCAGAGCGGAGTGTGCGTTGCGGGCTGGGGACGTGCAGCAGCACGTCGGTGACCTTGTGTACGTTCCACCCCCTTTCCACAACGCACAACTCCTGAAGAACATATCTTTATACAGACGACTAACATCCCTCCTCCCCGCCTCCTCCCCCTCCTTCCTGCACATCTCCTCAACATCATACTTCCTCCTCCCCTCCTCGCCCCAAGCCCTCTCCTCGCTCAAACAATGCCTCCACTTCGACCCAGACTCGCCACCGTGCTCGCGCCTGCACAAAACCTTACGCAAATTGGACAAGGGGTTCGCGAAGGTGGAGGAGATGAGGGGGAGGGGCGAGTGGGGTGCGGTGGTCAAGTACCTCGTCGGCAGTGGGAGTGGGAGTGGGAGTGGGGACGGTGGGGATGGGTTTTTGAAGGTGTTTGATGAGGCGATGGTCGAGGCGTTGGGGGGGCTTGATTTGCCTCCGCCGTTTAATTTACCCCCAGCCGAAACGCAAACGCAAACGACGTCGCAGAAGTTATCATCGACGAACTTCCCCTCCCCGCGCCGGCTCACGCTCCTCGCATCCCTTTGCACGGCGTATACGAACCTCAACAAGCCAGCGGCGGGCGAGGCGTGGTGTAAGTCCGTGTTGGGCGTGTTGGATTTGATGGGTGGTGAGCTCTTAGTTCCTTTCTCTTCCCTCTCCATCGCGCATGCTAACAAACCACTCCAGGATCCTCCGACGACAACACCAACCCGAACACCAACGCTCACGAACCCGTCAAACTGCACCTCGACATCGAGAACGGCTCCACGCTGCGCGCAGACGCGCTCGTGGGGCTCGGCGAGGCGCACCTCAAGCGCGAGGAGTGGGAGGAGGCCGCGCGCGTGTTCGAGAGCGCGTGGGATGCCGAGGGGCGGGGGAGGGGTGATGTGCGTTCACGTTCTTGTTTTATTACGTTCTTGTTTTATTTTATCACCATGCGTTAAATTTTCGACGCTGGATGTTGATTAATATTTTATTTTCGCAGATCCACGAACGGCTGCAGAAGGCCCAAAGATTGCTTAAGCAGGCGAGGAAGAAGGACTACTATAAAGTCCTAGGCGTCGCGCGGGATGCGGACGAGCGGACTATCAAGAAAGCTTAGTGCGTCCCTTCCCTTTCTCCTTTACATCATTTTTTACTCACTCACTCATTCATTCGACCACCAGCCGGCGCGCAGCCAAAACCGCACACCCAGACAAAGGCGGCACCGAAGCGAAGATGGCAGCCGTGAACGAGGCGTACGAGGTCCTCTCCAAACCTGAACTCCGGCAACGCTTCGACAACGGGGACGACCCGAACGACCCGATGGCGCAGCAGGGCGGGCACCCGTTCCAGCAGGGCACGCATCCGTTTGCGGCGTTCTTCCAGCAGGGTGCGGGTGGTGGGTTTGGGCATGGGGGAGGGGGGCCGTTTGGAGGCGGGAAGGGACATGCGGGTGGGGGCACTGGTGGCGGGTTTCAGTTCCATTTTGCGGGGTGAGGAGGAGAGGGGGAAGGAGGAGGTGTGGGTGTGGGGTTCGCGATGGATAGCAGATTTAGGTGTAGAAAATATACGAATAGCATTTTTATCGCAAACTCTCCGATGACGTAATGGCTCTCGTCTTCCTCTCCCGCCGCATTCGTTCGGTTCATCGTCGCGATCGCTGACGATCCGGCTCATAAAATTGCTTGGAATCGCACGAGCTGGCGCGGATTCGTGCAGGCTATCGTATGCTTGGTTCTATGCGCTGTTGATCTGCTTGTGCTAGTATTACAGCTAAATTCATGTCAATAGACCTTTTGAATTTTCCACGAACATATACGTGAGGTTACCGATTGGCGCGGCTAGTCGCCTAACGTCACCAAAGGTTGCCGCGCCAATCAGGACACTTAACTCACACATCTGTGAAATTTCGAAAAGGTCTATTGACATGAATTTAGCTGTAATGTGTCCATTCCGAACATTCGTGCAGCGTTTTCGGCACCACTGCGTTATTGATTAGTTGATTGACCTTCAGCGCATCCACCACACATCATTGCATGCCCGTAACTTGCCATCCCTGCTGATCTCGTCAGTTGCTCGTCTCCATATCCCTAACCATCTGACTCTTGGAATCATATGAGATGGGACAGTTCTCCGCAGGCTCATGCGTAAACGGTTCGATGCGGCTGTTCACCTAGATGGTCACCTCTGAGCCGTTCCGGACCGTCCTTTGTGCATTTTATTTCCTGGCGGCTTTGATAGAGCCTCAGTCTGATAACGCATCCTCGATACTGAGTTTCCGTGGCTGTCCCTTCCTATCGATATGCCGATCTCCAAATCCTTTGTGACTTCCTAGGTGATGCTCCACTAGAGCCTGCTTGCCACGATACGATACGACATATTAGCAAGCCATCTGTGATCATCGAACCCACATCGTCAACCTCAGTTGAAAGTCATACCCAGATCATTCGAACATGGCTTTCTGACAGAGACTGGCCTGGAGCATCCGAAACTTCCAATGAAAGTTGACGACGGACATTCTGCGAACACAGATGGCTGAGTAGTATGGCTGTTGTCGTTCGAGGTACCGCAAATTCGATTGGTCGCATTCTTCTCTCCCTCCGCATTTTCACGTTCTGCCTCCCTCCCGGTGTCAGAGACAAAACAGTTGCTTCGGTTGAGAACCCAGTCGGTTTCAATGCTCGGACTTCAAGCGTCGACATCACGATCCCCTCTTTGCACTCCTCAAGTCGTCAAGGGAGCGCTTGATGAACTTTGCGTTATTTCCCGGCTGGGTTTGATCCTCATCGACACCTTGTCGTCTCTTCCGATTTATGTAGCAGTTCCACGTGCATCCCATAAACTTCGACCATCCATTCGAACAATCCGATCTTTGCGAATTTCGTCACTGTCATCTACTTCTCTCGATCGGCGATTTTCAGCGAATTGCACCCCAGTACGGAACACGACTCGGACACCGGCTCTCCAGATAGACCGTTTGGATCAGTTTAGCGCTACAGCTAACTGTCCTGTCGTCTTTGAAATGGATTGAGAAACAGTTGTCCGAGTCCATCCCCGTATCTCGGTCTACCATTCGCTTTCCCAGTTTCCTCTCATCTGCTTTGTTTCCCCACCATCTTCATTCAGCAACGATCGACACTCTCGATTCTGTGCAGGAACTAGGGAACACAACCCAGCCAGATCAGCGCCATTCTCTGAAAGACGCTTTTCACATCTGTTATAATGGATTTGAAGAAGCATTTGCAGACAAACATTTTGTCGTTCTTGCGCTGGGTTTTAAGTCATGACCACGTATTGAACTCTGTCGGACGCCTATTTTAAATCCCACATCCCAGATCACCCTCTCACTTTTCATATGAGAATCTCTCGTCATGTTCCAGATATCCACACTGCGGTCCACTCACTTTTTACAACATAGTATGAATCTGAGCATGATTCCATTCCGCCTTCTCATCAGTATCTCATCAAACGTCATCTCAACAATCTCTCAACAATCGTCGATCGATTTAAATTCGCTCTCCTGCATTTCCCCTTCGATAATTCAGGTTATATCCTTCCCGGTACTTTCGAGCCCGGTAGCGGTCGGGTATTAGGACAGGGGACATGAAGCATGTGGAGGTTGGAGCGTAGGCATTATGTGGAGAAATATAATAAGAGTGTTTCGATTTCTAGTGAATATATTGTGCGTTATATCCATGTCGCGCGAATGTCGTTGCGTCACTGGTCCATCGTTTGAAGAGGGAAAATTGGCGATAGTTTTAGGCTTAGAATATAAAAGTACTGCGGGACTGCTGACTGGACGTAGTACGTAATGGTCTACACATCAGTTCGTCATCGGCATCTTTGTCCATCTGTTCCATAAAATTGCTCAGAATCGTACAAGCTCGGACGGTATCCCGCGCATTAATATAGCGGCCACTGAGGTAAAGGAAGAGGCTGTCTGAGCTTACCAACCACCATCCGACCAATGAGCGCCTTCATATTTGTCTTTTTGGCAAGCTATGCCGTAGTTGGGTCAGAACAAGGCCAGCAGCAGCTGTTCGCACCAGGCCAGTCACTGTAGTCTCGCCTTATCGTGGAGATCGGCGTCGTCCTTGCTCATCGTCCATCCAACTCTGTGGTCACACGGTCCAGAGATCAGTGAAATTAAACCACAAAATCATTTCTGCACGGACACGCACCACATCTTCATGGTCAACGATGTAACCGGTCTGAGTGTTTGCACCGAAGGCGATGTGGGGGATGCATTTCGACTCGAAATACGCATCGCGCTGTGCGATGCATCGCGAGTTTTTATCCCGCTGCGCGATGGTCTGCATGAAGTACATGGTGCGACACGACTCGGGCATTGACCAGCTAACCACTTGACTCCTTCGAGTTGCTGGACTTCTCCGTCGCCAGTCTCGATGCCTGGCGATTGAGTCGAAACTCGCTGTCTCGATCGCCTGGAGCGGATTGGAGATAGGCTTTGTCGAACATCCCGAGCGCCGGTGATAGAGCTGCATCGAAGGCGGCTAGCCCTCGAGGGAGATACAGTGTACGCGGCGGGGGGTTATCCTGTCGGTGTGTTATGGGTCTGTTGAATCGTTATGGTATTCAATTAGTTGTCAAGCGCAGAAGTGCATACCCACGGCTTCTGTGTATGCACCAATGGCATCTTCGAATTAGCCGGTAGAGCTGCCCAAGTAGAAAACCTAGCTGCCAGTAGTATAATGCTCTGCGGTTCCTCCAGCACTGGCGGACGGGTCTGAGCGAGCAGAGGGGCTGAGACGAGGAGGTAGAGAAATTTGGGCAGTATATGCATGCCAGCGTCGATACAGAGATACTAGAGGAGACGAGGAGAACCCTGAAGGTCGTGGGAATGTTACACGTCAGCAATAACGTGGCTTGCCACAAGACAAGCTCGGCCAATCATTGTCACATCCTCGCAAGCAACCTCGTAAAGTCCTTGTAACTGGCTTAAGGCAGCTGGTATTGCAATTCGTGTCCTATTGGTATTTATATCCCGCTGTCAAACGGTGGAATTGCAATGCACACCTCAACACGGCTCGGGTGACCACCAACTCCACTCAGTCTGTTCATCATGTTCGTCGTCCTGGCTTCTGTGATCGCGAACGATCTGACATCCTCGCTGGGCATTGGTACTGTACGAGCCAAACGATACGCAACCCAGCTGGTCAGTGGTGGTTCTCCGCCGATCGCTTTTCGATATCGTGTTTTGCGATGTGAAGGCGACGGCTAACGACAACATCAGGAGCTTCGCTGGATTCCAACTCAATGGTGACATCCCCGCCTCGAGTCATTCGATCGCGAACAATCTGACAATCTGACACCCTCGTCGGGCACTGGAATGAGCCGAACGATACGCAACCCAGCTGATCCATGCTCATTTTCAGCCGAACGCTTTCGTCACCATGGCCTGCGAGGAACAGACGACGGTTGATCAGTAATCCATGTTTTGGAGGGGTTCCAACTCAACGGCCACATTCCCATCCCGAATATCGTTATCGCATTCCAAAATCATATTCGCCATAGCCTGTGCTTACTTACGGTCGCGACGATATGACATCCCCATCGGGCACTGGTATGAGCCAGAAGACACGCAACCCAGCAGGTCACTGCACGGTTTCAGTCGAATGCGCTGGTCATCGTAGTCTGCGATGTTAGCGCATCGGCTGATACGTCCAGGATATATGCCCGCCGGGTTCCAACTTCATGGTTACATCGCCTCCTCGATACTTTCGATTGCGACAATCCGACATTACCGCCGGACACGGGGATGAGCCAAACGATACGCAACCCAGCTGGTCCCTGCCGATCCTCAGTCATCCGCTTTTGCCACCATGTTCTGCGATGGACAGGCGGCGACTGATCAGTTCAATATGGGATTGTTGGGTTCCAACTCAATGGCGATACCCCCATCTCGCATATCATCATCCACATTCCAAAGTCATGCTCAACCTGGTCTGTGCTTACGACCGCAAACAATGTGATATCCCCGCCGGGAATTGGTATGAAGCTGATGATACGCAACCCGCCTGGCCCGTGGTGGTTCTCAGCCGTGGCCAAGGCCACCGTAGTCTGCGATGTAAAATGGACGGCTGAGATGTCTTCCATCAACGCAAGTGGGTTCCAGCTCAATGGCGTCATAACATCCCTGTTCATTCTATCGCGAAAACCTGACATCCGAAGCCAACGATACGCAAACCAGCCGGTCGCTGCTCTTTTTCAGCCGATCGCTGTGGTCATCGTAGTTTGCAATGAGCGGCCGACGGCTGATAAATTTGGAGGCGTTCTGCTGTGTCCCAACTCAAAGGCGACGTCCCGGTCAATCGCGAATAATCCGACATCCCCGCCGGGCACTGGTGTGAGCCAAACGATACGCAACCCAGCTGATCACTGTCGATCCTCAGTCGTCCGCTTTTGCCACCATGTTCTACGGTGGACAGGCGGCGGCTGATAGGTTCAATGTGCCTTTGCTGGGGTCCAATGGCGACATTCCCGTGCCGAATATCCTTCTCATATTTCAAATTTTTAGATTTCTTCGCTCACGCACTTTTCGGCCTCCCTTCGGCCAATGATTCGATTCTCCACGCATTGACAGTTGCTCGTCATTTTCAATTTATTCTACTCTCAGAACTTACAGCTTAACGATCCTACAGAGGTTTTCCAACCACCAGTCGCTCGCATTCGGAGATAGAGAGCTTTGGTAGATTTGGTGTTCATGCAGCGACATGGGAATTGATATCGGGGTGGATGAGGGAGCTCATGGGGACATCAATCACATGTATACGTTAATTCCGAGTCCTCTGCCAAATTTCACAACATTTTCAATATATTCTGTGAGCGAGAGCAGCACTAGACGGATGGTTTGTAGGCAACACTGAAATATGAATGTTTCGCTACTCACCGCAAAACGGTGGCGAAAACGTTGAAAAGGTTGGGTGAAGGGTGCATTGATCCTTGAGCACTCAAAGGACGAGAGCTTGAGCGGTTGTGCGTTTTGAGAGTGTAATAATAAGCCGGGAAAAATCCCCAGTAACCTCCTTGCAAGAACTCTCTGTGGTGACTTCGATTATACGATTGTAATGTAGCTCTTCCGTGATGTTAAAATACTCTTGGTTCAAATCTATTGCTCTATGTCTCTAGTAATAAAAATTTAATTCTATGAATCTATGTCTCTATTGATAAATATTGAGTAGGAATCTTATACAGTTTAGGGATGATAAGTGTCTGTTACAAACTGGCGTTTCATCATATTAGCATACTCATCGTGATTATGCGCTATACACACAGCCACGTCAAGTCAAAGTTGAACATACAGTACATGATATTACTTGCCTCTGCAAACTCCTTCAATTTTTGTCCTCAGTTTGTCGCGGGTCTTCACTAATGTTTCAAAGCAGTACGCTAGTGAATTACTGGCTAATGTGTGCTCATCTATAGCAATTTTCTTAGCTGCTGTAGCTTGTGTTTTTGCTTGTCCCGCTGGTGCACTAAAAAAGAGCAGAATGTTGAGAATCAAGGGAACAGTCATATGAATATACTCACTTCCGTTCCGCTGTTATGGCGTTGTCCATTGCTGTCTTCGCCGATGTTTTTCTTGCCTGCTGGTTGTTTATCAACATGAGATTCCTATTATACGCGTCCAACTGAGGGAATATAGTTAGAATAATGCAAGGGATCTACAAGAGAATGGCTGAGCAGACCTCGGGACTGCTGAAGATATCTGCTAAGATTAGTTCCTGGGGTGATTCCTGTGCCATTGTCAATATGTTAATTTATTGTGCTGAAGAATCGAAATTCCTGAACTCTACTTATACCGCTCAGGCTCGCCCATGTGAGTCATGATGTTGTGATTTTGCACTATAGCAACATTCCTCCGTTCGAAATAACAGCAGTGTCATACCCACAGCGCTAGCAGCCATAAAACACCAGCAACCCTTTCCAATGAGGGCTGGCTGGGTTTGTTTCGGTCCGTGACGAAGCTAATTCAACGCCAATGGCTCGAACAGACCGAACTAGACGAACATGTAAATCTTGAATTTTGCGCCAGCCGAAACACAGCGTAGTGTTATTGCTTGTGCTAGTGCAACTAGACCGTTTCTTGCGGGGGTACTTGTGCCTTCGGAGGGCATTTTTGTGGAAGCTTGGAGGAGAACGCGCCTAGTGCACAATAAGCGGGCCAGCGGATGGTTGACGTCAAGCAACTTGGAATAAAATCTTTAGTCTAGGTTATAAAATGATGCGATGCTATGATGAGCCATCATAAGACAAACAGTCAAGCAAGTGGTTCAATCCTATTATTGGAAGGATCCCCGCTTACTTTAGCTTCACCGTTTCGTCTAGACCTGCTTATGTAAGCCAGGGTCACTCGCCAGTTTACTTCTGCTTCTGCGAAAGGTTCGTTCTTCCAACGGTGTAAGCGCAAGTGCGAACGAGAAACTCAAGTACGATACTGTGCGACAATCATGCGATTGGAAGTCAAATAACCCCTTATGTCTCAAGAAAACGGCATAGTGCTGGCGACAAAGGCGTTACGCCAGGTCGGCATGTCAACCGGAACAGCTACCAGACACTATCTCAAACAATTCAAGCTGCAAATTTTAGAATCTCAACTTGAACAAGCGTCAATATCACTGCCGCTGATCCACGTCCCGTCTACCTCTGGCACAATTGCTCCTCCACTGGCTGTGGTCTCCCGGCCCGCAGATGCAATCTGGCAGTGTCAAGTTCGTCCTCGACATCCAGGCTTCATAATTACTGGAAACTTGAGGTGCGTTCTCTTCTGAACGTCTGCTCCGAGGCATTCACACATCACTCGCTCGACGCAGACATCCGGCCGCGCCTCCGAGTCCGACCTGCCTGCTTTCCTCCAATCCGAATTACACACTATGCCCGTCGAAAGATGCGCCGAGAAGGACGATCACCGGAGCATACGTCAATACCAGATTGCCTAAAAGTCGCGCAGCGAATGTCTGTCTTTGGCATCTTGGGGCATTTACCGGTCTGCCATGGTGTTTGGATCATGTCTTTCGACACCAACTGCGCAACTTAAAAAACCAGTTAAGTTTTATCGTGGGTTCATCAGAGGCAGTTCTACGATCTAGGAAATCCGCTCTCCATTCGTATCACCAAGCATCGAAAACCTACTATATGGACCAATTTATACTCCATGGCGGTTACTAGTGACCTAGTGGCGCACATCTTGAAAGGAAACCATTTGGCGATAGTTCAGAACCATATTGCGAGCTTGCACAGATACAGCTCGACATCGACATAGTTTTAGGCCTGATTTGGAGTCGAGTGACCACCGGAGCCTATCGCGATGATGGCTCCAAGTTGTCTATCCGGATATCCGGTATACCTAATGGTGCTGTCAGTGGGTAATACCCCATCTGAATGTCCAGGTACTCCATGGAGGTAAAAATGACTGCATCATAGGTTAAGAATTAGACTGTTGGATTCTCGGCCCTACACGGACCTCACAAATAATCTCTGTTACAGTATGTAGATCACATGATGTGATGCGCTTACCCTGGCTCATCTGCGATTGATATATAGACTGCATGTCTGAATACCAGCCTGCTGTGCTAAAATCGGTGGAATCGCGCGTGTAATGCATGAGAAGTCGCCAGCAGTACACGATTAGGCCAGGTAATCACCACCTGATCGCGGTCAAGATACGTGTTCCACAACCTCTGCATCGACATCTACATCTTTGAAAGGGACCACGACCTCAACTCCGAGCACGGGTCACATCGCTTCAGCACACATTAATCCTACGTCGGGGGACTACCTTCCTCTACATCGTTCGCATTTTTCCACCGCTAACCAGTAGCTTTTCCAGAGCCGTGCAATTACGCTGGCTTCACAGACATCTCCCTTGCAATTGTACCGCAAGCTGCGCATCCCAATACAAGTCTTTCACGTTGGTTCTCAGTAAGCTTCTGTTGTTATTTTTTTCGCGTTGAGAAGCTTGTTTTCTGACGTCATTCCTTGGGCCAGACGATGCGAAGACATTTGGTGCCAGTCTCTATTCACAGATTTCGCGGTCGACTGTTCCTGCACGTGGCGAAGCTCACTGTGCTATGCTCTTCTATGTTGAAGACCATTCGCAGTTGAGTCCACAATGTTCTGGCGACATAGTTGTTCTCCTTCACTATGACAGGTTGAAATTTACATGGTAACGTTCCGACCACTTCTTGATATCAAGTTACTGCTGAAAAAGCTTCATACTAGGGCAATCTTGCGCGTAGATGGGACGAAATCATCGGAGGTTATTGGGGAAAGAATAAGAATACAAACCGTAACTGCAGACTCATCAGATGTGCACCGCTGGCGCTGCGCGGCTTAATCGTACGTGCACAAATCATGCTCATCTTATTCTCATTGAAGCAGTTTTTCCGTCTCCAGACCCTGACCGAGGCCGGAATCGAACGGGACTTCGGCTGCGGGGAGGGTCCATAATGGTACGCAGATTCGTGCTCATCAGTCACCCAGATCTTCACATGCACTCTATAATGTTTCCGTATATCGCGAGAACAACTTAGAATTGAGAACGAATGCGGTGCTCGACGAGAGAAGAGAGCAAGACTGCCCGTCAGTATGTGCTATGGAGAAATTATGGTCGAAGAATGATGATAATTTAGTTGTGCCATGACAGTGATCACTTTGACTCTACAACAAATTGGTTATGATAACACAAATTCCAACATTACTGACACGGAGGCAGTTGCAACATGAATAACAACCCTGCCTTATTTGATGGGTTCGTATTGGCTGGACGAGACGCCCAGTGTCAACGTTGAAGGGCTAGTATCGTCAATTCACCGAAGTTCGGCGTGCCCAACCCAGTGACTTAGGCGATTCGAATAAGTATATAATGCAATTTCAATTGCGGCAAAATTCACCTGGGTCCCAACCCTCGGTTGCCTAGTACACGTGACAATAGGTAGAAAAAGTGACAGAGTTATCATTGGAACTCACATTAAAGCCTGGCGTGCCACAACCAGGATTATTCCCGACAGTAATATCCGTGAAACCGCTTCTCCCTCGCGAGTACAGAAACGGATTTAAAAATCCAAGAGGCGGACGTCCATGCGAGAGTCGCACGTCATTAAGCAGACTGACCAAACCCGCAAACGTGGGACACGATGCTGATGTGCCACTTATCAGACTAGGTTCTCCTTTGAGTACGATCTCGAAGTTGACTGATTGGGAAGACACATCGGGAATAGCCTGTACGTAATCGCGATCGAATTCTAGGACAGATAGAGAAATTGGAATGACGAACTCTGCCGTTACTATGGTCGAATTTTATAAGAAGTCTTGCGGGGAAGGATTTTCGGTGCTCACCTGTTGAAAAGACCGTGATACGTATCCGTCGGTAGGCCGTGAAGGTACTTCTTTACGGCTTCGTTTTGGTATTGAGGACGATAAAACTATGCACTTGATTGAAGAGACAAACAATCACAATATTAACATAAAAGACATACAATTTCGCTAAACCCGCCACCTGAAAAGGACGCTCCTACCTCTGGAACAGACGCAGTGCCTCCGACAGCCGTGACGCTAGGAGGTAGATTCAGTGAATACGATACTTTGGGAATGGATGTTGCGCACTAAGGGCAACTAGCAGGGAACCCCGGGATGAATCGAGTAACATTGCGGACGCCATTAGAAAAGCATTTTTGTGTAGTGGGGCTGGAGTCCCCATCACCAACACCGCCATCACCGGAACTAAATATAAGGGATACCCCCCGAGCACCTACATGGCCATTAAGGTTGTCATAACCGGAGATAAACCTGGAATCAGTACCTAACTGCGCAAAACCCTTGCACACACGACGCGCATACGTTTCTGGAACTGTTCATTTTCCCTTGGTCAGGTTCGGTAAAGTGGAGATGTTTTCGTGATATATACCTGTTTGCTCGTCATCGGCGTAACTGGTGGAGATAGTTTGAGGAGGATTCGGATGCGAAAGCATAAAGTCCAACCACTATACGAAAGTTCGTTGAACACGGAGAGAAACACGTTCTGAGGGAACAGCGCTGGACACCTACCTCCATGTACGGTTCATTCGAATTGAGCGGCACTCGAAGATCGGGTGCGAAGGGTGGACCTCCCGCCGTAGAATAAAATGTCGAAGAGGTTGGAAATGTCAGGCCGAAGGCGAATTGGACATCAAGATTTGCTTCTGCGCCAGTCAGTGAAGAGTTCTGTGGATCGCTACCACCTTAAAAACGCCCAGTTAGCATCTCTGCACGACTTACATGGTTTAGAAAACGTACCGTGCACAGAAATAAACCTGAAGGTTGAGTTCTTGGCGTCCGGTCTCTGATTTGCGTTAAATAATTGCAGATCTAGTACATCGGCGTATTCTCCGATATAGCCAGTGACTCCGATCTCATTTCTTCCCGACGACGGTTTGTACCCAGTAACATTGTACAATTGCTTGAGGCACGATACGGTGATGGTGGTGTTGCAGCTTGCGTCGACACTTATACCAGATGCTAAAGTGATCCGAGACAGATCGCCTACTATATCGTCATGAAATTGTTGATTCGACCTCTTAAATACGGTCTTTCGAGCTTTCGTTCCACTAAACATCGTCGTAGGTTGTATTAGTTCGATATGGTCGCTGATGATGTGTGGGACACTGTAGCTAAGTGCTGCGACAGAGGTTCGGCGACTTTCGTCATGCGTCCAGTGGTGGTATGTCTGCGTACTTCTGCGATCAGATACTCGTACGCTGTTATTCCAAAGACAACACTTACCGTGTTAAGCATTTCTTCCACCACGCGAACTGGAGCCCTCACTTTGACCCAATCCCGCGCTGGGGATCGAGACAAGTCGGACTGGTTGAAACCATACGCCGCAAGCCACCCATCCACTACACGAATGCTTTCCTCCGCAGGAGTAACAAGTTCCTCGACTTCCTTTTTCGTGAGATGCTGTCCATAACGTTCGTGATTGGGGTCGCTGGTGTCATAAAGATGCTCCTCAAGAATGGAAAACTTCGGCTGGGGTAGGTAGATTCGAAGCTCGAGGATATCGTCCGATCGAGCTGGCGCGCCTTTCGTCCATCCATGAGGTGGTAGTACGAACTCTTTGACAATGTGCATGTAATTCTGCAGGTCATGCGCTTCGACTCCTATGGAAAAATAAAGAAAGAGGGCAAGCCAAGTCAAGTGACTAATATGGCTGATATAGCGAAGATGCACGCCGACCGCCGCCGCCTCTGGTCGTGCCCTTGGGAAATCAACCTTGTCTTTGGTTGGTTCGAGTTGAGCATCCTTGGCTAACTGATGCATCAAAACATGGTATAGAGTAGTTCGTGGAAGATCGCACTTTGTGAGATCGGAGGAATGGAACGGCGACATGTTCCCATGCCCAACACCTTCCAAACTATCAGCGCAAAAAGGCAGGCTGCGGTTTGATACAGTGCTTTCATATACGTGAATCGTCGAAAGTCGCTTTTGATACGCCAAATGTCGGCGCAAAAAGAATTGAAAGTACGGCAATGTACCGTCAACTCGATCGAATTTCCCAAAGCCATACGTGGGTCACCTGGTCATAATTTCACGACGCGACGAGAGGCGACTCCGCTATGAACGAGGCGATTTAATACACGGTAGAACTGGCAACCTTAGAACTAACCTCGATCCGCGCTTGCTGTACATATGACACAGAAAGTTTCAAGGTTGGTTGAGTGCGAAAATTCGAAGTTTGACGGCATCATTGTGACGCCGTGACCGCCGCTAAGCTGTAGCGGTTACACCTCACGCTATTTATAGCTTTCTTACTCCTGCGATCTCGACAATTCGTTTTGCTTAGTTCGTTGAGACCAGAAGCTCACACGCTCTTCAAAATGTACTCACATCTAGCACAGTAAGTCATATCAGAAATCGATGCCACGCCCCATCTACGGGAGTGCACACTGCGTCAAACAATCAAGAAAGTGCAAACATGAATCACAGCTATAAATGTCGAACTGTTGGGTGGCAAACGACTTTACATCTTCATTTGCCACTACTTGCTTATCCACAGTCAGTAATTTCGGAGAAAGTTTGCACGCTGCCCTAACAAGATGAACCAATCGCTCCCATCTACTGCCGAAGAGCTTTTCGACGAGTGTCCGCGGTGCGTTCTGGAACTCAAATTGAGTGGATGAATCGTTGACCAACGTGTCCTTTAAATAATCCAATAGATTCCGCATCCTGACATTAGGAAAGGTCTGTATTGCGGCCGTTTCTTCACGACGAAGTTCACTGTGTTCGTGTAGGCCGGAGTCGGGAAAACTGCGTTGATCAAGAATGTCTTCAAAGTTGAGAAGTTACTGGTGAGCTATTCACCTGAACTTTCATTCGAAACTCGAGGGACCGAACGCCGACTTCTTAGTGTTCGGACAAGGAACCGGGGAAATGTAACATCAGAGACGAAATCCATTCATCCGAAAACACTCGTTTTGTCCTTCATGACTGTCAAGGATTCGAGCCAGGAGAGACCGACAAGTTCAACAAAGTGAAGGGATTTATCCAGCAAAGAGCTCAAGAGCCGGAGATAAAGGACCAACTGCACGCTATATGGTATACACCCCGTTTTATCAAAATGGTGGCACCAATCATATCTTGGTCCTTTAGGCTGTGTATACAAATACCCAACGCTGGAGATCGACTTATCGAGCCAGGTGCCGTAGAGTTCTTGAAGCTTCCCTTTGGAGACGGTATGCTACTCTTCAGTCTCAGCCATGAGTCACGCAATTGACGGAAACGTTGTAATGGATACCAGTTCCCGTCATTGTCGTATTCACGCATTACGACAAAATCTACAAGGAAACACTTGATAAATTGGGGTCGAGCAAACTCGGAACGCTCGAAGAAAACCAACGGACGATTCTTGTCGAACAAGAAACGGAAAAATATTTCAGAGCGGAATATGCCGATCTTTTGAAACAGCTTGGTCACAGTCCGAAGACGCTGGGATGGATCAAAGTTTCAAGTGTGTCCAATGCATTACTCTGATGTTGTTTCGCGCAAACATATGACTACCGCAGCTAGAGACGACTATCAGCACACTCTCAATGACTTGGTGCAAACCACGTATAAGCTCATTCCCAATGGCGCAGCCGAGTCCATTAGGGTAGCATTAGCTACCGCGCAGAGGGTGGACGTCGACCTCAAAGTCGTAAACACCACACGGTTTGTTTCCTTCTGGAGCAATCAAAGACTTAATCGACTCATGACCACCCTTTTTCCAGGGTCGGTACTAGTATGAAAGGTACATCATTGTCTTTCTAAACGGATTCGCGATTATAACAGTTGTCATTTCGCGCCAGGATACTGGCATGGCCTCGCATCCAGCATTCCTTTCACCAAAAAACTCATTCGCGAATGCTTAGATTTAATTCATAAGGACATCGTCAAGATTTGGAATTTTTCTGATCCTGGTATGGTGAGTCCGACATATGTCTTGAAAATTGTACCGACCAGGGTAATACTTACATTTTCCTTTAGATTCTCGAAGACGGCGATTTGAAGTTTATGACATTGGGACTGGTTCAAAACCTGGCAAACCCAGGCACGACTAATCCGGACTCTGGATAGTAAGCATATTCTGTCAATATTCTATATTTGCACATGCACCAACGAAGAACAGCCTTTTGGCAGAAGGGATAAATTTCTCTCGCAAGTTAGGGGATTGGTATTCCGGCGTCTACACAAATACGTACGTGCATACATGTCTCGCTCCTGAGAATCGTATTCACTTTCGTTACGAAAATACGAAGTCCAAGCACATTACGCCGTCTGATGGGTTACATCGTAGACGTCACTATTGTGCTCGAACAGCTGTTCTGGGATAAAGCAGCGCAGCCGCAGAAGTCCACCGTGTCCGCCGACGATGTCGAAAAGGTGTTCGGCTTATATGCCGACTCTAAAGAATTTGTCGAACAAGTCCACGGAGAAATTCAAAGCTATGTCGACAGCATGAATCTCATCGACACTTCACATCCTGACAGTACACATGAAGAAGTTGAACGCCTGATTAGAGCACATCGGCGTAACCTCACCGGTGCTAAAAAACCGGCTGAGAGTCCTCACGTAGGATAGTCACGATTGACTAGTCGAGAGCGTCGTGATCTGGGTAGTTTTCCGAAGTGATATGCTCGGAGTTACGATTCATGAACTTTCGTGAAGGATCGTTTTCTGAGCACGCTGGTGACGACATTTTTTATGCATGCGTTTTTTTTGAGCCGGCAACGTTTTCACATCCCGCCTGAAATTTCCTTTCTTATGCGGCTTTTGATCCGGAATGCCGACTTTTCGCCACTTTTCACTGAGAACTTCTTTCTAGATTCAGCATTGTAAGGAAAGTGTAATCGATATACACTCACACTTTGTAATGAGTTAACAAAAAGTTGTAATGCATTACAACAATTTTTGTTACCTGTGGCGTTCACGGCGCGGAATTTGATCCGAAAAGGGAAGTACTGTGTATTCAAGCTCCTTTTTACAGTAATGTCGCTTGGCATCTTGAATGTACAACGTATAACAACGTTAACGTTTGAGACCGTTCTCGTCATTGCCGTTCGCTGCGCCATACCTCCATCTCTTTACGCCGTGTGTGTTGATGCCTTGCCATCGTATCCATACATGTGTGGGCTCGGACGGATTTATGTAGTCTATTCACAGCACCGACTCGTTGCTGAGGTGACCGCATAGGCAGTCGTTACAATTTAATGAACAAGATCATAAAAAAAGGAATCGTCTGGCCGTGCAAAGCAACGGCCCTACACTACCAAGTTGAAGTGTTTCACGAATAAATCTGTCCTTGTTGTCCTGTGAGACGCGCCTGTACTAGCATTGATGCATAATTGATCCCCCTGGTGACCGTCGGCAACGTCTTGAAGATATGTCGACGAAGCACAATTCAACAAGTCTAATCTCCATGTTATCGTAGATCCTTTCGCTGTAAACGATGAATTCTCCTCCTCATTATCCATTTGGGTTATGTCGAAAGTCATACATTGAAAAGTTACTAAAAAGACGATCTGCATAGAAGAGCCGACAATCAACCAACAACAAACAAAATCCCTTCGTTGCCTAAGCCAGCATGACAATGACTCCAAATTGCAAACCAAAAATGAGAAGAAAGGATTGGACGCGGTGTAATGCGACACATTTACAAGGTAAGTGTTGTCACAGGAAGTCAGTTGGAAAAGACAGATTATTAATGATGAACGCAGATATCGGAATAGCCTTAACGGTGACCGGGATGCTGGGTTGGCGTTGGAAGAGCAGTGACGCTGACTTGTTGTGAGAGAGTAACTGCCTGCGGCCATTGACATCTGCCCGTATCATTCCCCATATAGAGGCCATAGAAGGGTCTGGTGTTTTCCGGTATATCAGGGTACTAGTCTCGTAGCAGAGGTATGATCGACCCACCCATAATGATCAGATGGAAACCAAAAAATCAAGGAATCAGAACAACCTAATAAACATGATGAATAAACGATTTAGATGACTCCGATGATGAGCGAGGCGTACTGGGGTTTTCAAGGCCACTGCAGAGGACAGTTGACGGAATGCTGGTGGAATTCCACAACTCGTAGCTGACACTATGGGAAAAATGGCAACGGTTAGAAGGTACAAACCATCATTGTAAGAAACAATGTAACTGACTGCGAGTATTGACTGAAAAACCAATCCAAAGGCGGTGCATGTGCGAAAGGATCCCTCTGGTGGACCGTAAAGATTGTATTATTTCCCAGCTAAAATGTGGCGTGTCACTACAAAGGAGGTAGAAAAAAAAGTATGAACGAACATTCTTTCGGACCCATGCCGCTAGGTCGGGACTACCAATTCGAGGAGTCGCGTAGGTGGTGAGCTGAACCGGGATCTTTGGGAAGTTCAACGACATGTGAAGCGCTGAAAACGATGCGATTGCACCACCTGACATACACCATGAAAGTGATCCTACATGAGCCAGTAAAAAAGCCCGACAAAGTGGTTCCGTACCAAGAGAATGTCCAGTTACTTGTATTCTTTTCACTGGAGCGTTCGGATTCGGCGTGTTGACAAGTGCGGTAACAGCCTTTAAGACGAGGTCCGCGAAAACTGCCCAAGCATCCTGAAAACCAAGTGTAGCGTAGGATTGGAAGTTATTGCCAGCGCTCAAACGGGGGTCAAGTGTAACGAGGGGCCAGCGAGCGTCATCGACAATCCATTCCTCAGGTGTCTGATGCGACAATGTTGAATCACGTGTATGATTGCACAAGATTGGAATGCATACCTCAGTACCCTCAAATGCCACGACGACGGCTTGAGTCTTGCGGTTATAACCAACGTACCCTGGACAGAATACATGAGCGACACTCGAAGCCAAAGGAAATGATATTCACAATTTGGAGCAAGAGTGTTATCGTCCCCACCAGCCGCAGTCAAAGTGAAGTCCGGGATTAAATTGCATAGAGCTGGTGTATATAGGCTTTTGTGTGGATATATCGGCAAGAATTTTCGAGTACGCACATCCGGACCAGACGGGTTTGTTTGGATCAATGCAATAGGCAATCTGCGAGTAAATTGCGTTCTCATTGAGGTTGAGCGCGGCTATGCTCGCATCGGAGAGTGGCTGGCTACTGTTCGGCCCGATAGTGCTGAGCAACTTGGTAACCAGTGCACCTTCCGGTGTAGGGGGGACAGCCGCAGTGGCGAAAGACGCTGAGAGGGCAACGAGAGAGGTTACAAGGCGCAGCATGTTTGACAAACTGGGCAGGTACTTGCAGGGATGTTGCTCTGGGATTTCAAGGTCTTTATAACTCTTCATGGCGCATTTTCGATTACATAAATTTCTTGGAACACGCCGCTTCAGAAGAGAAAGCACGAACAGATGCCCAAACGGTGCTGTAGCATGTGCTCCATCGACGCGTAAAAACGGAGCAGGACGTCGCATACAAATTTTCTTCGGGACGAGGAACGTACCGGAAAATTATCCAACGGGCGGGACATGCACCGTCAGAGAAGCGGACGTGAAGGACTGGTTACGAATTTCGATTCGCAGGAAACGCAGGTGAAAGCATATCGCCGTCGAGATTCCAAAGCCACGAATTATTCCGTTGAGTGATCCGCATGGTCAGGTTGCCAAGCAGTTGTAGGAACCAGCTTCGCACTGGCCAGCTGAGTTTTACAAACCGTTCCATGGGTGGTATACCTTTCACAAGTGCCACAAGGACGGAGACAAAGTTTTCCCGTAATTGCGTGATCAAAGATTTGATATGATTTCCCGTTACACAACCAGAAGGTACGCGGAAGAAGAGGTTCGTGAGTGGGTCATGATACGACTTGAGCGGCACCATGGAAGTCCTCGAGTTGTCCGCCGATGGTTCCAGATACCTTTCACAGCTCGGATCGAATCTTCATTGTAACATAGAGCCATAGCTGACTTCAAGGCGGAGAGGTGAACGGGTTCATGCAAGTACGCGTTTGACAAATTGATCGTCCTGTCCTGAGAGGTCGGACATAACCTACTCCTTTCATCAGTGGGAGGCACAATCTCTTAGGGAGTGGGACCGAAAACGCCTCACAAATCGACAGCTAAAACCCTAGATCAGTGGTCAGCGGTCATCCTCGTTGAGCATCGAATGGGCTTCAAGTTTGGATGGATCGCATTCGGCCGTATCCGTTTTGGGTCTGACTAGCCGTTGACCCCGTTCGAGTTGAAATGCGTTGAATGTTCCGTATACTGACAATCTCAATCAAGCGGTACCTGCAGTAGATGTTAGATGTTATAGCAGATCAGACTTGAACAAAATCTGACATAAGACGCGTTCGGAACGGTGCGGTCGGGGTCTGATCGTTTGTACTGCTTGGCACTCGCCAAGGAAAATTGAGCTCATGCATCGCAGGAAAATACACATTCCTATATCAATCTTCTCCGTCCGAAGGATCATCCGTGGAACGCGCGAGAAGAATCGACGGACCCATACATTGTTTCCGATACATGCGAATGGTCTTGTTGGCCATGCGAAGAAGAAATCAGGCACTTCGGGGATATTTCCAATATGGGAGTGGAATCGAGCACCGAGATACTGGACGCAACGCGAGGGATTATGAGGGGTGGGTCAGCGATGCGAAATGATGATCGATCCAAGGCAAGAGCGGACGGGTTTAGGTGTTCAGTACGTTTCGTCCAGCACCTTGACCTTGCTTAGCGCTGTTGTGCTCGAACGCTATCCCGGATGAAGCCCACACAAACGTGTCGACCAAGAAATTCGAACAAAATGGGTCCATTCGAACACGCGCATCCTGACAGTGCACATGAGAAGAAGAAGTCCAACGACTCATTGTAGCGCACCTGCGTGCCTTGTTAGTGCCACTGCAACAAACCAACGGGAAGTGCCACACGACAGGGGAGACTCACGAAGGACTGGGCAAGTAGGGCAAAAACACATTCAAGGACATACAGGTAGTATCGCCGAACGCCACAAAGCCATCCAACCTAAATTTATATCAAGGTTATAATAATGTCTACACACGGGGTGAGTCAAAATAAGTGGTGACGGACGACTGGTTTATGTTCGCAATGCGCCATATTATTAGGACGGGGCCAATCCGGAGGAGCTTTGACACATATTTAGTTTTTGCGGTATTTATGGATCTGGGGAATTGAATGGATCTGTTGCGACATCCCCATACTGTACCAAAAATATCACACGTACTGGACGATATCACTTTGAAATGTTCTAAGAATCTGGCGGGGAGTTTCGGTTCTTTGGCATCTGGTGTGCCGTCCTCAACAGCTTGAGTGTTCCAATGTTGAGTACAAAGAAAGTTTTGGGTCTCTTTGCCTTGGAAGTATGAGGAGATCGCTTATGTGGGCGGAACACGCTCGTCGCTGACAGTTTGCATTTTGTTAGTGTTTCATGTCAGGCAGATATAACAAAGATGTAGTGTTTTGCGTACCTATTTCTGGTTTGCGCGCCGCGACCATCGGATATCGTGCAGCGAGATGGAACTACTGTAGAGGAGATTCGTGGCTGGTTTACATATTGGTGGTGCCTTTTGGATCCGATCAGTGTGATGCTTCAATCGAGGAATGGTCGAGAGCGTGACTGCATTGGTGAAACCACTTACGTCGCGTAGTGTGGCCTAATATGTGTCAATGTCAGTCCGTTAGAAAGTAGGCGTCTAAAACCTAGTCTCGTCACGGACTCTGTTCGATGGCATGCCGAAGACGAGAGTGGTATGTCCTACGTTGGTTGTCGTCGCACAGATCAATGTCCGTCAAAGTTACGATTCCGCCTGTAGCGTATTTATGGGAACGGACAATAAATACGACTTTAGTGGGTTTCGGTGACTCTAGACATATCTAAGCGCGACCGGAAGGCTTGGCTAGTGCACAGGCTTACAGATAAATGGTCGCTATAAGGAGATTTGAAGGACATCGCCCGGGGACTCAGTGTCGAATGCATGCGATCGTAATTGAAAATATACTTGCATCCAAATGCGGCGAACGATCCGCTTGTTGCTGCCTGGCTGTCATGAGCAAAGTAGGGATTCGTGACGCGTCGGCGCGTCCATGTTTTCCTGACCGGGTCCCACGATCAGGATAGGATACATAGCGAGCATCACATCGCCCGGGCCAGCTTCATGGGGAAAGAAAGTGCTTAATCGACGGTAATCCAATCCATCTTGACGCTCCAGCTGTCGACAGCGAGCAAGGATTGGGAATCACGTGACTGACGCGCTTGATCAATGAGTACAAGCAAGCCACAACACTCCTTTAAGCGGGTGGCAACACAACTTCACTCCTTCATTGAAACTACAACGTCGACCATGTCCGTTACAAGTATTCACTCTTCTACTTTCTCCTCTGTCGCATCTATGCTTATTAGCTCCATAAAACCCCCCACCGGCGCCATCTCCGGTGTTGTGCGAGGGCTTCAAGCCGTCGTTTTCGTCCACAACGCGTTGTGGAACACGTTCCTCAATCGCGATCCCCATCCACCCCCACCTCTACTACCGCCTCTACCACCGCCACCAACCCGTGTGTTAGAACCGTTCGGGCCCTACATCATGTCCCGCACGACCAGCTTTCCGTCACCTGCGCCTGGCGGACGATGCCACTCTCCTTCAACCCTCAGTGTGGATAATCTTATCCCCCAACGGTCTCTCCTGGTATTCGGCATGGTATTCTCGGTTATTGTTCTTATGGGTCTTGCTATTGCACTCGTACGTACTCGTTCATCAACTAATATGACTGTGCCACCCGTGTTCGACGGTAGCTAACATTGACCTTCACAGCATCTCGTGATCAGCAGGGCGACGCGACGGGTGTCACCGAAAGCCCGCTCTACGTCCTTCGGAAAACCAGGTGTTATGTCTCCATCGGTCCAATCCACGCGGTTCACTTCCACTCTCGGTACGCTCATACGCATCGTTGCCATGTCGTGCTGCTTCTACGGAGTCATTCACTTCGTGTTGCGCCCCACACTCGGTGTTCGCCTGGCCTTTAACCCTCGCGTAAGTCGTCTCATATTTTCTTTCTCACGTCTAACCTATGAATAATGCCTTAGGCTGGTATTATGCTTGTCGATGTCGAGTCCACGGTAACGGTCTACAGTCTTCACCATATCTTCGACGCGTTCAAGAACTCCGTCGGTGAGGTAGTCGGTGAATGGATCCGGGAGCAAGGTTCCGCCTACCTCAAGACCGCGGTGGCAGCGTCCAAGGAGATCATCGACGCGTTGACTTTCGCTGCAACAGGCGTATGTAAATTTCCAATGTCCGAATTGAATTTGGCTGACCTCGAAACTCCGACAGGCAACATCCGATCTCGTCCTGCGAGAAACTGTTCGTTGTAACGGCGCGGCATTCGATATGGCCACGGAGACCTGCGTATTCCCGGACGCGATCAGCCTAGACTTCATTGTAAGTAGATTATTCCTTGCCATCGTCTCACACTCACGAAACGCTCCCGTAGCGTCGCTTACGCGACATGATCCACACGACGGTCACCGCCGTGCTGGCCAAACCCGAATTTGACATTGAGCGCTTCCTGTCTCGAACTGAAGCCATGGCCTCATATGTTTATGAGGTACTTCGTTTCGTTTCACTCCCTCCACTTCCCTCCACGTTGGCCCCCGCGGTGCCATTTTTCATCCGTGGGGTCGACATACTATTGGATGCTTTTGCGAAGGTAAGTTCCCGCCTACACTTTCCCGAGCAACACGCCTAATTATGACGCGCTTTAGGCGGCCACACCTCTCGTGAAATGCATACAATATATCCCGCTTCCGAATCTGGGAGATCTCCTCCTTGTGCTCATAGGTATTGGGTTTGTTGTGAACTTCACGTCGGCCGCGTTCCAGGTGAGTGATTGTGCCCAGACCATATCGTTCTCGCTCACGATCCTCAGGTTATACGCAACTCGTTATATGGGAAATTCTCCCAGTACACTCGTATCGCCGTAGCGCAGGTCTCCGCACCATGGTTGAACGTCGAACCGGTCTCCGTGTTAGCGATGGTAAGCAATTTCTCGAGTATTAGCGTTCGTTCGCTGACTCGTACTATCAGGCTTTCACGCGCGTCACTACGTCTCTCAGGACATACGTCGGATCCGTGCCTCGAGTGGCATCATTGGCGACTTCCGTTGGCCTTGACGCGGTCTTGGCCGACAACTCGATTCGTCCTCCCCACGTCGACGCCATGTCGTTAGTCACATCATGTCCATCGACGCCGGACCGTATCGTGGATAGTACTGTGTCGCCGTTGTCCTCTGATTCGACCGGGAGCTGCAGCGAGGCATCGGTGGGCTTGACGAGCTTCGTATACGTATGTGTTTTCAATATTACGCTTCACTCGTATACTGAGCAATAACTATTCTGCTAGATCGCGAAGAATGTGAAGGCGCCAATGGAGAAGCAACGCAAGAACGCCCTGGAGCTTCGCATCGATACCACTTCCATCGTCAAATCGGTTCACGACGACTTGACCGCTTCGTCATACTCTGGCCCTTCATTCTCGGACTCAACGTCGGATTTCAGCAGAGAACTTACGCCAGCGACGAGCGTTCCCGATGTCAGCCTCGCGTCTGAGGATATCAAGTTGGTCGTACCGGTGCCGTCCTCCCGTCAAATCGAAGTTGTCGATCGCCTCGCTGTAGCTTCAAGCGCATCTTCACCCGCAACAGCCCCGCTAATCGCACCGGTAGAAAACGAACGCGAATGGACTGTCGTGACGTACAAAAAACCGAAGCGACGAACTCATGATCATGACTTGCATCAAGCCGATACTCCAATTGTTCCACGTGATCCTCGTCCTCGTCCTCAAGCTCTTCTGCAAACCCGTCCTCAAGGTGGTCCTCCAAAGCCCGCGTCTCCGGCTCCCTCCTGCGGTCCCTCCGAAGCGATAGCGTCCCATGTCGCTCCCAAGTCTTCAAAGCTGTCACTGGGTTCGTTACGAAGCAACCAAACGTCATCAAGTGGCTCCGTCTGGTCTCTCCCTAAACCGGCGAACGCCTCCTCGAACTCCGCGATGGACAGTCCTTGGTTTACGGTCAACGTCGAGCCGGCTACAGCGTCGCCTATGGGCTGTTTGAACGAAGCGTGGTTCCCCAGGTTACCATCTCGGAAGTCGTCTCCGTCTTCACCGTTATCTGGCGTACAGGAACCGGATGCTCAGCGCTCGAAGCTACTAGATCGTGCCGCCGAGGAACACGCCGAAGACTGTTATCAAAGCGTTGCGGAGGTCTCTGACCCATACTCGTACGATGAACACGGCAACTTCCCCCAGACCATGGAACCGATCGATCTGTTCGCCCAAGAAGATCGACAACCTGTTGCTCGCTTACCCCCATCGTCTGCGTATGGCGGGAAGACTTTCGCGGCGCTCTCTAGGGAAGATCTCCATGACGCGCGCAGCTTTCCACCTGAGACGCGTTCACAAATGGATCTGGAAAACCTCTTCGCTCCCACCCAAGCCGGTATCGTTGTGAACATCCCGCGCTCAACATTCCCATCGCGTATTTAGGCTGAATATGTTTGAACATTGGTGAGTTCGAAAGCGTTGTGGTGTCGAATTTTAAACTGACTGTTTTGAAGCACGAAATTTTCTGTCAATTTTTTTTTCGATTCTTCCTCATCTCTCGGCATCTTTTCAACAACGTCTTCTCCAACATTTCATACCATTTCGCCAATACGATCCTCAATATAATCTCCCAAGTAATCAACATCTCGTTCCGATCACACACGAATTTCTCGTATTACACTGTATCTCCGGCTCGTCGCCACCTATCTCGCATTACGGATTCGGACAGAAATCTATCAACACAAATCTATCAGTCCTATCCCGTCGCCACCGTCACTAGACTCTTCCTTTCTTTACATCCACGGACAACGGACAAACTATCGACGCATACCTACCATTATCACACTTCCCCACATTCTCCACAACGTATAGATTCTTCCTTTCTTTACATCCGCGGACAACGGACAAACTATCAACGCATAACTATCATTATCACACTTCCCCACATTCTCGACAACGTATCCCACATCTTCGACCTACGGACTGTATATCCTTGGACTCTGTATTTCTGTCCGCCGCTGCCGCGGCGTCGATCACCACATTCTCGACGGGCCACACACAACAACAACCATCACAGCAGATCTATTATTATTCAGTATACCTACCAACACGTAGTGTAATACATACCGTGTATTATTAGGACGTCTATTATTTAGTATCAGAAAGAACGATAATATTTCATACCATTCACTCTTCGAGCATAGTTTGGGAAGTTACTCGCAGCTACAATGTGGTATTGTGGCTTGTGCTGATCAATGGGTGCTTCCCGCTGTTACATGAGCAGATCATTGGACGTGGACATGGAGAGTCTCTGACGCTTTCCACAGACACGACTCCGAATAAACCAGAGTTCAATGGTCATCAGGTATTGTCCTTGTCCGTTACGCCCGATCGAGCTTCTTGGAGGGCAATCAAGCTTCTTTCGTTGTTTCTATCAAAATTTAAATGTCAAAAATGGTGAATACGGAAAAAAACCTTAACACCGTTTCGGTGGAATAATAGGGATATTTTGTAAAATCCCCGATCGGCTGGACATGTTATGGGGCGTGGGTACCTATGGGTGGACAGGGTATTGTCAGATGCTGGCGCTAGGCATAAGGATGATGAGTGCCGAAGGACGGCGGGCATTGATATTGGCAAGCTTCGCTGACTCCGAATCGCTTCAAGGCGTACTCTGACCGAACGTCCAAAATTTTCTCCAACCAGACACGGCATCAACCATCTCCATTCCTGTTGAAGACGCCCACCAAAGAGGCAACAGCTTGGATCCAAAAACCGGCGTCAGTCATCTCGGAAGTTTTGGACGTGCAGGTAGACTGGCTACATCGGAGTTAGGCCCGGGACTTCCTCCTCTACCCTCGGCGTGTTGACTTCCCGAAACGAAGCCATCACAGATCTGAAGAACTCGACATCAAGGCTCGCCAGGGCTTTGATGTACCAATGAACGGCAAGTACGATTCTTTTTTTTCGCCGCAAAGGATGGATATATTCTGTATTGCCGAATTCTTCCGAATAAATGTACATGTGGCAATCTGCGTAATATGAGGATAATTTATAATCTTACATTTCTGATCATTTCCCATCTACATCGTATCCGAATTCATCCCTAAGTGCTAACAATCACCCACAGATTCTGGTTCCCTCGAAGGCAAGCTCCTCTGGATCGTCACGAGCCGCGATGTTTAATTCCGTGCACCTTCCACGCGTCTTTCAGAGGTCATGGCTGATATCTATCTTCCTGGCTTCTGTATTTCTTGTCGGCCGTACTGTCACGTCGACCCCTCCATATTCTCGCAAGACACACATGACATGATGAACCATCGGAACACACCTGTCATTTATCTTCGGTATAACCTATTAATCGCATCAGTGGCCAATTAAATAACATATACTATTACCGCATCTTTAATGTAGCATGAAGTGGACGAATAATTTTACCGAATACTCCTCACGCATTGACTTCGAATTTACCTAGCAGCTATTATGTTGTCGCAAGTGCTCGGCTTGGACTCGAAGACGTCGCGTTTCGTCAAGGATCTGGATGTCTCAAAGGTGATGAATCCCCGGACTAACGTCCGCAGACTCTCTCCACCAAATGTATATGCCAGGCAGATCTTTTGGAGTAACATCATCAGCATTTTGGCATATCTCTAAGATCCCTAAGACCCCTAACGGCATTTCGTTAGGACTCGGCATTCTTAGCCGGTCATGAAAACCACTTATGCGCATCTGAAAATTTTCAACAATGCTCTGGAAAGACACCAATAGTCTATCTGAATGTTCCTGTGTGTTTGTTGCATCGAGGTGTGACGAGCGAACAGTGATACAGCGGCGGCAAGTTGAGTCGGAATTCGTCCTGACGGCCCAAAATGGCCTGGCTAAAGCCTAATGACCTAAGCGGTCCTAAGTGGTCCTGAAACGTCCTAAAAAGGGCTTCTCAGGACCTGTTAGACCAAATGCGGAAAAGCTGATGATACCTTTATTGGGAGTGAACTTGCCCTCTCAAGATGCGAGTCTTCCGTGCGTGTCTCGACTTCCCCGGAGAACAAGTCGTCGACTTGTCCTCTGATGCAATAGGATCAGAGGTAGCCCGGAACCTGGATCTGGAGTGGTGGCGAACTCGCTGAACTGGCGCTTTCCCCTCTTTGGCAGCTGAATCAGAGTAACGAGGCTTCCAAGAGACACGGATTACAGCGAGGAGATTTGAGTGGGCAAGACGTATCGTCTTTCCGTGCGAGCATAGGTCATAGTTTCTTCGAGAAAAATGAGTTTCCGTCGACATGATTCGAAAACCATGATGTGAATAAAATCCACACTAATTTCACCGTGCTATCTTCAATATTTTCATCGCCGATCATGGTCCTACCCGCGATGAGCCTCTTGACCACACACCACAGAAGCTCAGAGTCATCCGTCCACCAGCGGTCCCTGTGGTTTAATTTTCCTGGATGGACGGTGGCTGACATAAGGCAAGTTCGGCACAGTGCGTCGGCAACGGAGAGGCATTGGACCCGTTTGGGCGCTTAGTGCGACGGCATCGCACATCCTGCGACCATATAAGCCACCAGTCCTCACAGTCCAGTACCTTCAGAATGAACGTTCTAGTCATCGGTGGCTCAAAGAACATCGGATACTACGCCGCTCAGCGACTTCTCGGTAGGCAGTGATTTCGATGCTTCGAATGTCGTCTCATCATGTCATTTTATTCAGCGAGTAATGCTACCGTTACATTCCTCTTGCGCAACAAGTCCTCGTTCGACAATGACGAGAGCATGAAGCCATATATGGCGTCAGGCAAAGCGCGTATCGTCGAAGGTGATGCATTGAAGGAGAGTGACGTGCAGCGAGCTTGGGACTCTGCTGCAAGTGCGAAAGATGGACATGTCGATGTCATGCTATTTACCGTTGGTAAGTTCAATCACCCGATAATCAGTATATTCATTCACTTACGGAAATATAGGCGGCACACCAAAATTTCATCTCACAAAGGGCTTCGTCCTCGATCCCGCCGACCTCTGCACTCGATGCACGCTAAACGTCCTACGAACCATGCCACGCACCTCTCCACAACCCAAAATCATACTCGTCTCCTCTGCCGGTCTCACCAAATCGTCACACGCATCGCTTCCTCTGGCCCTGAAGCCGATGTACGCCTACCTCATTGCGAGTCCGCACTTGGACAAGCTAGGCATGGAACGCGCTATCGCTCATTCAGCCGGGTGGAAATGGGAGGAAGGCGAGCCCGAACCCAAGGCGGATATCTTGCCAGATGGGTGGAAAAATCGACTACCTGAGCCTGGGACGCTCAAGAGCGTGATCGTGCTCAGACCGGCTTTGTTGACGGATGGGAAGTGCAAGGCGGACGAGTTGAAAGAGAAAGATGGGAAAGGAAAGGCGTATCGGGTCTCCGGGCAAGATCTCAGTGGCTCGTACACGATTAGCAGGAAGGACGTCTCGCATTTCATTGTCGAGGATGCGATTGCACATTGGGATGCTTGGGAGGGAAAGTGTATTCACATGGCTTACTGAGTACATTTTTTAGGTCATCTCATGGTAATGTTTAACTACCTCTTCGATTATTCAGCGCCTAATCCTAATGTGTAATTTACATACTTCCTTGAGATAATATCCGTTGACTTCAGGAATACCTTTCGAGGTGTTAGAACTGGCCATTCGTTTCCGATGTCAGGCTGCACTTCTAGTGCATGGATGCGTGACCAGAAGCACCATACTTCGAAGGCCAGCGTGCATGAACTGTAGAATTTGCGTCGAGTAAGGGAAAACAATTATTCCTGAGGTTTCAACGCAAGCCAGACGCGGCATGCAATAACGTGGAATCTTCAACGTGACATTCATTTGACCATTCCCGCTCTCTGTGCCAGCGGCTGATGCCTACAACAATGGATGCATCGTCATTCACCCGTCCGTGGTCAATAAACTTGATCACGGAAAATATCAAAATTATGGCGGCCAAAATCAACGTGACTGCTTTGTGGAACGGTAGAACAGACAATCGGAAAAAGGAAGCCTTCCTGTTGACCTTGGAGTACCGCCACCTGACGGGTCCTGACTGTGCATCGTCGTGGCGCACGGAAGCGGCATTCGGACCCGGACGTTTTGTCGATCCTACTGTGACGAATCACTGACGATGGTCGTTGGTAGTAGTGGCACGGGGCACCACTGCCCTCCTGTTCTTCCGACGTTTTGCACTAGGCAATACATCCAATCACTCTTCTGCCTCCAAATTCGTTATTCGCTTTCTGCTCCACGTCACCTTCGTCTAGACAGATTCCGTTCCTCCAGGCTCAGCTTTCTTCATACAATTGCGGAATCATTCTCCAGGATATATGGGCATCGCGGAGAAAATGCACATCACCTGCTGCGTCTTCGTGTCGACTGAGTCCGCTAGGAACTTGCGTACGGGTGACCTCGTGTCTGCGAAAATGCTACAAAATGGGGCGGGGAAATCGCAGATGGAGTACCCCACTTCATTGTAAAACTTTGCTTCAGTCATGTTCGCGTCCTTACTATCACTCGCTCTTGTCGCATTGCCTCTCGTTTCTGCCGCTGCGGCACCAAAACCTGGTAAGCTCGCCTCTTCCTCCATAATTTGTTCTGCTGCGAACTTCCGCTGATAAACTTATACAGGCATTATCCTCATTGGTGACTCCACTGTTGCGACTGGCGCTGGATGGGGCCCCGGTTTCTGCAAAGACACCACGGGCCTCGCGACATGCACCGACTTGGCGGTGTCCGGGACGACTGTAATCAGCTGGCAGCACCAGCCTACCGAATATAACGCTTTCCTCAAAGCATGCACGGTTCCGAATACCTTTGCCACGTCAGTCTCATTTATTTTTAGCGTCTTCAAAATTTGATGATTGAAAATTTTTGAACAGAATCCAATTCGGTCATAATGATCGTGAGCTGTCTTAAATCCACTTCATATTAGAGCTAACACGTCTCCTCAGAGAAAATTTACAACACGACCGTCTACGGTGCAAACCTCAATACGTTCGCAAAACTCGTCAAGGTAGAATTTATTGCCTTACGCTGGCGCCGAGAAATTGACCACCTCCATCCAGGCAAAAGGCTGCACCCCGGTCATTATTACTTCGCTCGCCCGTCGCAACTTCAAGAGCGCACACGTCCCTGATGATATCCTTGAACCATATGCGCAGGAGGCTATCTCCGTTGCGAATGCACTCAAACTTACCGTATGTCTAATACGTCATTTCCGATTTCGTGTTGTGCTTAACTGGAGGTTACAGTACCTCGACCTGCACCAGGCGAGTTTGACTTACATTACCAAGCTAGGCTCGACGCTCTCGTACGAGTTCAATCTCGATGGTTTGTCGTTCTTTATTTACCCTTCCATATGCCGACTCTTTACGCGTTTTCCAATCCATAGGCACAGATCATACTCATCTTGACCCGATGGGCCAAGCTTACTTCGGTCGCATGGTCGCTGACCTCCTCATCGCGAAACTCCCCACGTTGAAGTCGTTCATCGTCCCAAATGCAACGATGACAAAGGCGGAAGCTAATGGCACCCTCTGAGTAACAGGGAAGGCATCGGGTATGGCAAAATTATATGTTCACGGTTGATGATGGCAAGTTTGTCATGGATGTGTTCCATCCGGGACGCGAATACATAATTCTGACATGAAGATTCCATGGGTGAAGACTTTTAATAAATCTGCCTTCGATCGATGAATCAAAGTCATACCTGTGGTCCTCGGACCACACTTGCGTTGCAATGTGGCGAACAGTAGGCGCGTTTCTGTCTGTTTGTGAACTAAGCATTCGTGACGCGTAAGTGTCAGTGCCGTCCTGTTTTTCCAGACGTGCCACATTGTAAGCGAACTTCACAGATGCCAGGCTGGCTCGGTGGGAAAGGCAATGCATAATTGAGATTACAATCCATCTCGACGGTTTAGCCGTCAACAGCGAGTGCCATGGTGGGCAAGAGCAAAAGCGCGCTAAATGGGGATCACGTGACTGACGCGCCTAATAAATCAGTACAAACAAGCGACAACACCACTATAAGCGGGTGGCAACACAACTTCACTCCTTCATTGAAATACACCATGTCGACAATGTCAACTCCTCGTATTCGCTCTTCTCCTTTCGCATCAGCAACATCCATGTTCTTTAGCTCCTTGATACCCTCAGGTGGCGCCGTTTCCAGCGCCATTAGGGGGTTCCGGACCCTCGTACCGCTCCGCAAGGTGGTGACGGACATCTTCCTCAACATGAAGCTTCGTCCACCGCCGCCTCTACCACCGCCTCTGCCGCCGCCGCCCACGCGCACATTCGAATTGTTCGGGCCCCACCTCGTGTCCCGCACTGTCGAATATGCGGCGCCATCAACGAGCAGGCGTTGCCACCCTCCCTCCACGCCGAGTGGAGATATCCTCTTCCCCGTTCGGTCTTCCTTCGTCACCGGCATCGTCATCTTCGTTATGGGTCTGTTTGGCCTCGGTTTCGGCATCGTAAGTATTAATCTATCGTCCCCAATGCTGTGCCACCCGAGTTCAACAGTAATTAACATTGACATTTCACAGTCCCTGGTGCTCCGCAGAGTATCAGACAAACCACGCTCCAAATCCATGAACAAACCAGGTGTTCTCTCGGCTCTATCCGCTCGACTCTTTCCCACTCTCGGTACAATCATGCGCATCGCCGCCATATCGTGTTGCATCTACGGGGTTATTCAGGTCCAGTCGTACCCGACACTCGGTGTTCGCCTGGCTTTTAACCCTCATGTGAGTCGTCTCTGGTATTTTCTGCGTCACACTAACCTATGAATAACTCCACAGGTCGGTATTATGCTTGCCGGTGACAAATCCCCAGTGCTAGTCCGACTAGTCGAGGACCTTCGCCAGTTCTTTGGCACATCCAAGAACTCCATCGCTGAGGTAGTCCATCAATGGGTCCGGGATCGAGGCTCCGCTTACCTCACCGCCGCATTGACGACGTTCAAGGATATCACCGACGATTTGGCACTCGCAGCATTCGGCGTATGTACATTCCAAACACTCCATTCGAACTTCGTTAATCTTAAACCTCGACAGCGAACATCCAATACAGTCCTTAGGAACACTACTGTTGGTTGCGGTGGCGCCACGTTCGATCTCGTTACGAAGACCTGGTCATTCCCGCAAGCGGGGAGCTCAGAAACCACTGTACGTGAAATGCTTCTTTACCATCGTCTCGCGCTCACGAAATGCTCGCGTAGCGTCGCATACGCGAATTGATCCACACGACGGTCACTGCCGTGCTGGCCAAGCCCATTGATAACATGACGCGCATTTTGATGCGAGCCGAAGCCATGGCCTCGTATATTTATGAGGTACTTCAGCTCGTTTCGCTCCCTCTACTTCCTCCCGTGTTGGCCCCAGCGGTGCCATATTTCATCCGTTGGGCCGACATACTATTGGATGCTGCTACAAAGGTAAACTCCTCCGCTCACGCTTTCCGAGTAACGCAATTAATATGACGCACTTTAGGCGGCCACACCTTTCGTAACATGCATTCAATATTTCCCGATCCCTTCTATCGGAGATTTCTCCGGCGCGCTCATGGTCCTTGGGTTTGTCTATAAATTCTCACCGGCTACGTTCCAGGTGACTATTCCTACCCTTAATCATATCGCCTATGTTCATCATCCTCAGGTTATGTGCGAACCATCGACTGGGGTACTCTCCCAGTACATTCGTAGTTTTGTAACGTTCGTTGCTACGCCATGGAAACACGTCGAGGCAGTCGCTCTGGTTTCAACGGTACGTTAAACCATAATATATTATCGTTCGTTCGCTGACACGTTGGATCAGGCGTTCTCGCGCATCATCTCAGTGTTTAAGAGACGCGTCGGACCTGTACCTCGATTGGCCACATTGTCAATGGCGACTGACGTCGACTTCGATGCTATTTTGGCTGAGTACGGTATTTTTCCTCCCTCCGCCGACGTCGTGTCATTAGTCGCGACACCTCTTTCGTCGCCGGAACGCGTCGTGGATACGACTGTGTCTCCGCAGTCTTCCGAGTCAGCGGAGGGAAGCTACAGCGAGTCGTCTGAAGACGTCATGGCATTCAGACACGTACGCACGTCCACCATTTACCTTTCGCACGTAAACTGATCCATACCTAATCCGCTAGGTTGTCACGGACTCGGAGAAGGCATCGCAGAAGAGAAGCAAGCATACGCCGGCACTCCGAATCGATACTCAGTCCGTCATCAACTCGATTAGCGAAGCCTCAACTGGATCATCCTCTTCCACATCGACCGGACCATCATCCTCGGACTCGACCTCTCCTTTCACCGGAGAACTCACGCCAGCCACGAGCGTTCCGGACGTTGGCCTTCTGATTCCGCAGCCTCAAGAGACAAAGTCGGGGGTATCAGCGCCGTCGTCTCCTCAGCCTCAAGACCTCGATCGTCCAGCTTTAGTTTCAGGCGCGTCTTCCTCGGAAACTGACCCGTTGGTCGGACCGGTAGATAAAGAAGACGGATGGACGGTCGTCAAACACAAAAAGTGGAAACGCCGCACCTACGACAAGCGTGAAGTCATTATGTCAAACGAGCGACGTCCTCCCCATGCTCGGCCCCAAGCTCGACTTCGCGCTCGTTCTCAGAAGCCAGTGTCTCCGGCTCCGTCATGCGATCCCTCCGAAGCGTCTTCATCTCTGTCCGCGCTTAATTCGTCAAAACTCCCGCTGGGCTCTTCACGAAGCAATCCAACGCGTCCACAAGGTCCTGGCTCGTTTCTCCCGAGACCGGCGAAGACCCCTACATCGTGCTCCAGTTCTGAGGAGATTTGGTATACCATCGACGGTGAATACGCGACGGAAGACACAAAGCTCAAGTTGAACGCGGAATGGTTTCCCCCGTATCCGTCTCGGAATACACCCCTGCCTCCAATGTCGGCTTGGGGTCTGGGACCAGATTGGGAGAGCAAAATTGGTCTTCGAGACTCTGAGGCCGTGAAGGAACACGATGGAGGATGCGGCTAACTTCAGCCATTAGGTACGTTCGAACTTGGTCTTGATTTCCGATCTGATTTTTTGTTGAAGCACAATTTTCTTTATAATGTCCCGATTCTTTTCATTTCTCTTCATCTCTTCATCTCGTCAACGGCTCTACAGCAATCTACACTATTTCTTCCGCCTACGCCATCTTCCAATCACGATTTCTAGACAGCCAACATCTCGCGTTCACCACACATCTCCAGCCTTATCTCTTGCCCGTCCTCAAAGTTCTACATCTCGGACATCGGACTCGAACTATCCACACGCACCTATTATCATTACATTTCCTCCGCACATTCTAGTCAACACATCCAACATCTTCGACCTAGCTACAACCCAACATGTATCACTACACATACATCTCCAGCCCTATCTCTTGCCCGTCCTCAAAGTTCTACATCTCGGATATCGGACTCGAACTATCCACACGAACCTATTATCATTACATTTCCTCCGCACATTCTAGTCAACACATCCAACATCTTCGACCTAGCCACAACCCAACCATGTATCACTACACGCATCACTACCTCCCAACCCCGGAGTCCGCAGCGGCGGCGTCGATTCCACCACATTCGAGTCACCACTATTATTATTCCACATACCCTACCAACGGCGTCGGATTTCAGGATTGTAATTAATACCATGTCTTAATTTAGTATTTCTATCATGTAAAATCGGAACGTACGATTATAATGTCAGATACCACTTGCGAGCATTTAAATTTGGAGGCTTCTCGCAGCTACGGTATTGTCGATCGTCCTAGTGAACTGACGCTTTCCGCATCCTTATCGGTTTCGTGCGAAGGTCTTTTGTGGGGACATGAGGCATAAAGGCTTTCAAACAATAGGAATCAAGGAGAGTCGAGTCACGGTGTTCAAGAAGCATTTGTCCGTTACATGCCATCGTACGACTATAGGTTCTTAGAGGACAACCGCTTTCTGTTGCAGGGGTCGAAAGAATACTGTAAAATCAATACTCCTATCCCAAGTGCTATCTCATATTTCGTTGCTGAATCACACATCTCTATTCAATATGAATAACGTTGAAGAACCTAGACTGCGAAGCTCGGTATCTCCGTCATCCCGCATTGCCTTTCGAAACGACTGCCCAAATGACCGCGACCAGCCAACTTTGCTTTCCTTTTACTAGCATCTTATCAATAGGACACGTCGACGATACATCGCCTAGCATGAGGCTGACGTGTTCGCCGTGCGTCGGCAACGGACAGTGTCTGCGCATTTTGTCTGCGTGCTGTGTTCGGCAATCGGCATCACGCGCATCACGGGCGCTTAGTGCGACGGCATCGCACATTGTACCACCATATAAGCCACGAGTCCAACCCATGGAAATCCAACGAATCAACATCCTCAACATCCTCAACATCCTCATCCTCACATTCCAGCAATTTCAAAATGAACGTTCTACTCATCGGTGGCTCAAAAAACGTCGGATACTATGCTGCTCAACGACTTCTAGGTTCGTGTATATTTAATCATTAATTGATAGATGACCCATTTTACAATCAGCGAATAATTCAACGGTTACATTTCTCCTGCGCAACAAGTCTTCGTTTGAGAATGACGAGATCATGAAGCCCTATATCGCGTCAAGGAAAGCACGTATCGTCGAAGGAGATGCGCTGAAGGAGGCGGACGTCCAACGAGCCTGGGACGCTGCTGCTAGCGCGAAAGATGGGCATGTTGATCTCATGCTCTTCACCGTCGGTCAGTTCATCCAGTAATGTTTTCCGGAAGGTTACTTAATAATAAAGAAATACAGGAGGCACCGGGACATTCAGCCTCACAAAAGGCCTCGTTCTCGACACTGCAGATCTCTGCACGCGTTGCATGTTAAACGTCCTGCGCACAATGCCCCGAACCTCCCCCCAACCCAAAATCATACTCGTCTCCGCTGCGGGTCTCACAAAATCCTCACATGCCTCGCTTCCTCTGGCTTTGAAGCCAATGTATAGCTACCTCATTGCGAGCCCGCACTTGGACAAGCTGGGCATGGAACGCGCTATTGCTCATTCCGCCGGGTGGAAATGGGAGGAGGGCGAGCCTGAACCCAAGGCGAATATCTTGCCCGACGGGTGGAGGGATCGCCTACCTGAGCCTGGGACGCTGAAGAGCGTACTCGTGCTTCGACCTGCTATGTTCACGGATGGGAAATGTAAAGCTGATGAAATAAAAGCGAATGGCGGGAAGAATAAGGGGTATCGGGTGTCTGAACAGGATCTCCGCAGCTCGTACACAATTAGCAGGCGCGACGTCGCGCATTTCATCGTCGAGGATGCGATTGCGCATTGGTATAATTGGGAGGGGAAGCTTATACGCATGGCATACTAAACCCATTTCCTCTAGACGCAGTCCCATTCGATTGTTTCAGCTGCCGTACTCATCCCATTGTCATGTATAACCACTTTTCCGATGATTTCCCACCTAGTTTTTGATATGCATAGCCCATTGCCATATGGTTGAGTCAGATTGACTCGGAAATACTTTTTTTGAAGCCTATTAGACCTTGACGTTTGGTCAACTTCCGGTGTATGCATTCTCTGCACGACTAGTAGGAGTGTCCTAGAGTGAAGTGCGGCGTACAATAATCTTGCTATTTGTGTTGAGCACGCGGAAAGTGAAGGCTCGGCCTTGCCGTCACTGGTACAACGGCAGCCCTTGAATGCAATAATAAAATAGTCGAAACGGTATGCTGGACAGAAAATTTGGCGTGCAACGGGAGAAGCTAGTCATTGGCAGACGATAACAAGGATTCTTCGGAAAGCTGGCATTCATTTTGACCATTATCGGCTCTTCGTCGCTCTTGTCTAGGACAAAATATGTACTGACATTCACTGGTCGGTGGTTAGCACCATACAGTATAACCCTTTTCTCCATAGCGTTTGACAGAAAAGCTCGGCCAGTCAAGAGGGAAGGAAGGACGAGCAGGAAGCGTTAGCAAGCCGTATAGCGCGACTGATCATCCAAGTATCGACGCGTCAATAGCCAAAACGTCCTTCGTGTCGAATTGGTCCAGTTGCCCAGGGTAGGTCGGTGCAGGCACAATGTACTGCGTAGACCGAGTATTTAGGCGAGACTCCGTGCAATCTGGACGCTCTGGCATCCCCGAATTTGGGAGTGCGGTTGCAGTGATAAACATTCATTACATTGAGATCCGCCCCCGACGGTAATTTGACCGTTGCCTTGTTGCTATTGCGTGGAACGTAGAGTACAACTAATTGGTAGTCTGGAATTGGTCGCTAGGAGCAAGTATAGCATCTCAGCGGGCAATTGCCAACGAAGTGCTCGATAGGCAACAGCAGTGCAGGTCATATTGGAGACTCGGCGAGAGTGAGAGTGAAGGGTTGTCAGCCTGAGATACGCCGTCGCTAAGCGCCGCAAATCCCGTGATTGGTTAAGGGCCGGCGCGTTAAAGGCAAGCAAAGGAGAAAAAGTCACACGCCCTTTAACAACGACCAAGTCTATCTGCACTCACGCTCCCTCACCATGACCGCCGTCTTACCCCCATCGTCCTCATCGTCCTCAACGACGAGCACGACAGCACCTCCATCTGTGAAGGAGCAAAGACCGACGCCAAGCGTCGTCCCACCCGCAGATCTCCCACTCCTGTCGCTTGATTCACCTGCAAGCGCGAGCCCATTCCCAAGTCCTTCGAGCAGCTTTTTGCCCCCACCTGTGCCTGGTGCACATGAGTTTGCGAATAAGCCTCCGCCGCCTGGACGGAAGAAGGAACGCGAGAGGGAGAGGGAGAGAGAACGAGTGAACTCGAAGGATAAGGAGCAGCACAAAGCAGATGTTGATGCTGCCACGGCTGCTGTTGCTGCGTCGTCTAATGGACATAAGAAATCTGCAAGCAAAGACCGGACTGGAATGCTTAATGGCCGTACGCAGCCAAGCCCGGTGGCCACACCTACTCTACGCTCGTTGCTTGCAGCACAGCAAGAACAGGAGCAGCAGCCTCCGCCGCCACGCACCCCGACAACAGCCAAACGAGCCTCATTCCCGCTCTCCTCCTCCTCACTAGCGAACTACGACAAGCCTACAGCCCAATCGCGCCCAATCAGCGACACTACAAACCTCACGAACTCGTCTTTGTCTAGTTCTTTGTCTGTTTCTGGTGCCACCACGACAGGGACGGGGACGCAACCGCAACGCCACAGTGGGCACAGTCTCTCGCTCAGCTCGACGCGGCGCGCACCAGCGTCGCCGACACTCTCGCGCCACGCGTCGGCGTCGCGCACGTCCGGACGTGCTAGTACGGGAGGACGTGGCGCGTCCCCGTCACCCTCGCCCTCGCCCGTGGCATCCCGTAGACCGAGCACGCGTCGCTCGAACACGGCTCCCAACCGTCTCTCTCTGCTTGCGTCGGCGGGTTCCCCGTCAGCAGACGCTGCCTCGTCTCCCAAGACACCTACGGCCGTGGCACAAGCCAGCTCGGCTTCTACGCCTTCACCGAAGCCTCCTGCACCTGTCAAAATCCGGGATTTCGCGTACCCTCCCTCAGATTCGCGTCATACAGGCCAAGGACCAGATCGACCGCGCCTGTCAGTAGCGTCTACTACCTCCTCGTCATCGTCATCCTCGAGCCCGCGCTCCGGTGGCAACTCGCGATCGAGTAATAATAATGGTGGCGGATCGGGGTGGGGAAACTTCAGGTGGGGTTTTGGGTCGAAGTTATGGGGGTTTGGCGGTGGGGGTAGCGGCAGTGGTGGGAGTGGATTTGGGTTCGGTAGTAGAGGCGGTGGCGGGGGCGGGGGCGGGAGGGGAGGGGGAGAGGGTGGTGGTGGGACTCCTACACCTACCAGGAGTGACTTCGCCAGGAACTTCGACGCAGATGCAGGAGGGCGCGCGTCTCCCTCATCATCATCCGCCTCGGGGGAGCTATACGCCACACCCGCCTCCCACTCCCCTTCTTCCTCCGACCTGGAATTCGACGCCAACCATCAGTATCAATACGACGACCAGTACGACCAATATGATCTGGATGATGACTATGAGCAGGACGCTGATGATGGAGAAGATGGTGGGGATGGTGGAGGAGGGACGGATAGGCCGCTGAAGCCTGGCGTGTATCGCGCGGTGTACGCGTTCGAGCCGGAGGGGACGGCGGAGATGGGGTTGGTCGAGGATCAGCTCGTTAAGGTTGTGGGGAGGCTTGGGGGCGGGGTGGGCTGGGCTGTTGCTGTTAGGGGGTGGAAGCCTGGTGCTAGTGACGATGGGGATGTGGAGATGAAGGACGTTGAGGATAAGAAGCAGAGGATGGGAGAGGGAGAGGGACCGAAGAGTCCTGTAGGCGACGACAATCACGCGCTGGTGCCCGAGAGCTATTTGAAGCTCGTCAAGGCCGATGAGGACGACGATCATGCGATGGACATCACCAACGCAGATGGTGCGGGTGCGGATGCGGGTGGGGAGGATCAGTGAGCAAGAAATTTTGGAGAAGATACCGTACCGACGGCGGAGTAACCGACCATTTTCCAAATTTCAAATCGGCGAAAATTTGCAAAGTGTGAATTTTTTTGCGGGATGCAGGATGTGCCGTTCCGCGTTTGGATTCCGCGTTCGGCGCGCGTATACGTTGATAGACGAAGAAGATGAAGAGGATGCAAGGTTAATGATGAGTGGCGCAGGCGCAGGTTGATATTTGATTTTTCTCTTTTCCCAAAATCATCCCATTACACCAATCCCAATGTCCCGATCCTCCTTCTCCGGTTCTATATCCATCCGTCCATCCGTACCCAGCCAACGTTACCCCACCCCCATGCATTCATTGAGCGAACCAGAATGGAGAACGGAGGAGAGAAGAGACAGATGGGAACGGACATCTCGTACCATACATGCATACAAAATTCCGTTATTTATATATTATTCGTGTTGAGAATGCGATGAGATTTTTTTGGTTTGTGTCGCTTGATCATTAGCGTTTGTGTGATCGGTTTCGTGTTGGTTAGAGGTTGTTGAATGCACGTTGAACGGATAATTGTTGGAGCTGTAAGGTGGAAGTGCGAGGGTGTATCTTTGATCTTATATTCACAGCAAGACAATAAGCAAAGTGGACAACGAATGCCGGTCAATCAGAATCAGAATCATTTTACGATTGTAATGAGCACTTGGCGTTCAGCCAAAACATGATTGATCGATGTCCTTCGAAGACCGACAAGGCCGAGGCGCGACAAACGTTGGTTATCCCGTGTTTGTAGAGCGCGTCCTTACCCGTATAATTTCAACCAACCACTTGTTACCATTAATATTCAAATCGTTTGTCGAGATTTTCCGCAAAATGTCCTCTCATGCAGTCAAAGTGTGTATTTTCGCATGCATCACTCCAGTACTCAAATGTTGCAGATATCCCAATGTTCTTGTATTCGAAAATCCCTTCGGTGCGATTCAGCAGCAAGATGGTGAAAGAGACCCTGGTGCTGTCACTGGTACATTCAATGTTACCGAAAATCATTTAAACCAGTCAACCCACAATTGAATCGCGCTACGAGCTCCATCAACACTGGCATATGAAGGAATCGCAATCCCACACCCCGGTGAATGCGGTCGTACCGCATCCAACAGACGGCGCCGTCGATGGATTACAGAAACCAACTTGTTCACCTATCCAGCTATTAGCAATGCCGCAGAGCTGGTGCTACACGAAACACGCGCACCGGTATCCCTTCGATACACATTGGCACCTGCGGCATTCCTGATTAGGTGCAAGGGAGGGCCGTTACACAAATTGTCAATGTTCATCTCCTCGATTTGGGCCGGGTTTGAGGGTGCGCCGTTGGGATTGGTGACGGTTGAGGTCCCGGTAGCTAATAGCGGACTGCAGGACCTGTCACAACCGAATCTTGCAGTGATATAACTGTGGATTACGACTGGGGCGCGGTTGTTGATGACCTGGGTTTTGTGCCAGATAGTAAATCCTGTGAAAGCAGCGACCTGTTGGACCGCAATCGTGGAGAGAGCCATGGCAACAAGAAAGAGACGCATTGTGACTAGACGTGGTATTTAATGGCCAATGCATGAGCATGACGATACCACAGACCTTGTTTAGTGAGCCTGGGGACACTGACATTCGGATTACTCTCAGCCGCCTTTTATAAACAACAAACTGCAACGGATCGCAGCGGACCGCCAACAAGTCGCCGCATACTTCTGCGATCGCTTCGAAATTTTGTCCTCATGACTGAATGGCCGCTGCGAGGTGACGTGAATACGAAGCAAGTTGGTAGTACATTGGCAGCGCGGAAGTAGCATCACAGAATCTTACACAAATACACACCAACAAAATGGTACAGTATTAGGCGCCCATACTGTGGTGCGAAGCTTCTTAACTTTTACTCGGGTAACTCAGCTCCGTATGTCCGGCATGAATGTCATGATCGAAGACGAGTTCACCAGATTGTTTCGAATCAATTCAAATGGTGGTTTCATGTGCCTCCTGCTGACTCGTGCTCCGGACTGAGATAACTTATGAGCGAAGGTTGGTTGTCCGCCTCATCTGCTGAAAAAAAATCTTTAAGGGATTAGAGATTTACATTCTGGCTAACAACTGGTATGAAAAATACCACCACCGAATATTACAGAGGGGATGGTGGCCAAACGGAATTCCAGAAATGCTCACCGTTATCTTCGGCTTCATTATGGCGACGCATCCATTCAAGTGTATCACAATGCAATAGCACAGCTAATCTAGCCTCCCGGGGAAACGGATAGGAAGCGGAATAGTAGGGGTTCTGGTTGACGGGTTAATGCCATCAAAGGTCATTTGTTCAAGAACAGGTGGGTGGATTTGTATACATGCGACCGATGTGCGTACCTCAAACATCTGTTCATGGTTCTTTACCAAAATTGGCTCTCTGGTTCCATGTAACTGATGATGCGAGAGCTACGGACCTTCTATGAAGAACCATATCGGACAAAAGTTTTTGCTTTCGTCTCACGAGGTGATTTCGTTTTGGTGCTCGTCGAAGGCTCGGGAAGCAGCTGAAATTGTTTGATCCAAACAAATGAAAACTCGTGTGGAATGTACACGCAGTTGGCCAAGGTGGTCAAACAGATCGATGCAAATAGAAGGTCGCGCTTGCGTTCCTGCGGGCATGTGACTACCCTAAATTTTTATGAGACCTCCCATTATGCACCGTGCCATTGTATGCTGGATGTGGGGGGAGCAACCGAATTTGGACTCCGCGACGCAGGTCTGTATACCTTAAATCCTAAACAGCTATTCTTCCAGGATCTACTCTGAACAACACAATTATTCACCCCATGATATTGGAACTCTCTCCACCGTAAACACCACTCATTGAGCTTGTGGGTTTCGTGGAAAACACTTACGGAGCGAATGAGCGAATTTTTGTCCATTTGCGTCGATGTGTTCGATCGCTTTGACCTCTTTTTCGTCCGCTTGCTCTTGCAAGTACTGGTTCAAACTTGAATCAAGTTTTATGGAACAAAGAAAAATTCGAACTCTTGACTCTCCGAAGAGCGCGAAAAAGAAAATGCCCCGTGAGGCGAAAGCAAGTAATTTGTGTCCATTATGGTCCTTCATTACCATCGGTCATGGATCTTTGGAAAGCGAAATTAGGATTCATAGGACCACATGATAACTTGAACGAGCGAAAGTTCCCCATCAACACATCTTCACGGAGAATTCAGGACATTCGTTCTGATTGACCAAGAATGACTACTTGTGATGAGTACGCTGGTGTTTACCACACACCGGAATATATCCCCGTGCAGACACGCGTGGATGAGAAGGATCAAGCGGGAGAACGAAAAAAGGCGCGTGAACTACTTCTTCATACCCTTGGCTGTTTCGAAATGATGGGACTAACCCCAGCTGCAATTCTTGCCTTTGGGTTTAAGTCCAGAGTGCAGATAGAAGGAATGAGAGGACCGTGTGCGTATAACGTGCTATCAATTGACGTCTTGATACCAGTCTTCGTCGAGCGTTCCTATGTGTTCAGATGAACGTTGTCATACGATAGAGTCTAGGAAAGGTCAGGGATGGAATGCGTCGAGACCTCACAACGTGAGCGCCTACGCACTCCAGAAATAATTCCAACCCGAAAGTAGTTGGTTTTGCGAACAGTTAACGCCAACTCACAACAGTGTATCGAAAATAGATTGGCCTTGGCGGGTTACACCTGGTCGTGAGGTCGTTTCGTTGGACACACATAGAGGCAAGCCCGCAAGAACCCAGCCAATAGACATCACAGTATGTTGCACCCGTGATTAGGACGCTCACCAAGACACTCTCTGTTAAGGCGGAAGTGCTTCGTGAACTCGTGGATGGTGATGTATCTTTGATGTTATATATCACGAGTTCATGCTTCGAAGACAGACAAGTCCGAATCGCGACCGGACAAACATGGTTGGGAGGTGAGATAGTATCTTTGCCCTCCTCAATGTCGTATCATCTCCTTTCAACGGAACGTTGATTACCCAAGCCACGTGTAACAGGTTGAGCGAAAACAGAGCGAAAGCGAGCAATCCTGAGAGAAAGAGAATAACGAGAGTGGAATAAATACAACCAGACAGAACGCGAACGAGATGGCAGTGGAAAGCGAGGGTTTCTAAGTATTAGCGCGCCTCTTCACTGCGCCTGTGTATCGAATTTGGGATGGGATGCGGTAGACTGGGATGGGATTGGGTACGAGGAGGGGGCAGGTGGGCAGGCATGGAAGATGTCCGAATGTTCTGGCACATGTAACAGTCAGAAGTGCAGAGCGTGCTTTCTGGCGCCTAGTCAATATAATAAAGACTTTGAATGCGTAATGAATTGCCTTCTGACTTACCTTTGGATAAGCTCGGTACACCGTTTGGTATCATTTCTCCAGAAATTTTTTAGCCCTAAATCGAGATGCTGTGTGTTAACCAATTCGACAGAACACGATCGATCCGAACGGCCAGAGGGTGCGGTAATGTGACTGTGGAACGACTACACGGTTTCGAAAAGTCCTTGCGAATCCTTAAAGCCCTGGAGGGAAATGCTCGTACTGGGATGGGTAACAACGAATGAGCACGTCCTATCACCCAACGTAAAGAAGAAGAAAAAACACACCTCCTCCCTCTTCTGCGTCCTCCTATTGCTACTCCCTCCGCTTCCCCCTCCGCTTCCTCCTCCACCGCCAGCATTAGCAAACGGCTCCTCCCTCGGTACGATATCAATAAGGAAGTCAAACTGATCGGATTTTGAGAGCGCTTTGGCGATGTCGGCACGTGAGAGGGTTCGTCGTTTGTTCGAGTCTGCGACGATGAATGCGCGTGCGGTTATTTCCGCGATGAATACTTGAATGAAATTGTTAGTAAGCCAGATGTAAATAGAATGGATGTAAAGGCGTACTTTCGCAGGCTTTGCAGAAGAGGATGGGAGCTGGAGAGTTTTCGTGGGTTAGATCTTACTTCTTACGCGTTTCGAGGCATCGAAAAGTACGTACCGTCTGCTGCGATCATCTATAAATGAATCATCAGTTACTGTTTCTTTTCACACGCGCCAAAACACGCACCTTAACGTCTGGGTCACTTTTCATTACCTTTTTAATTCGCGCGAGCGGGAGTGGTGGGTGGCGAAAGTCTGGCGTTTCCTGCTCGGCCGTATCGACCTGGCGCTGCCAGAACGAGCGCAGGAACTCCGGCAGCGGCTCGCCTGATTGCACGAACGGTACAGTTTGCGTCTGCTGTCCTCCCGCGCCTCCTCCCGTTCCTCCTGCAGACTGTGGCTGGTGTTGCTGAATGTGCTGCATCTCGTCGTCGTCTTCGCCTGCGTCGATTACGATAGCGTCTGGATCAGTGTTCGTCCTCGCACTCGTACCAGTAGGATGCTCAGCGTCAGACTGGGAAGTGGGAGTTGAAGCAGCCGTTGTTGATGTCGACAGATCCTGTGGGAGCATCGTGCCGTAAGTGCGTCTCAAGATAGATTAGTGTAGTGAGCGGCGGTGATAGCGTCCGAGTTTGGGAGGCGCGCATACAATCACCAGCAACGGCGGCGAAGAGTTTGAGGTCGTTGTTGGTCACGACGAGCGGGAATGTCAACCGAAATGTGAAGAGTATTCAAAATCCGACCTGAAAATCGCAATTTAGCTGAAAAAACGCCGATGGCTTGTCATTCGTGTTTACATGGGGACATTTTGGACTTCAAAAATTTCAAAGTCTCAGCGCATTTGAGCGTACAGGTTTATTCATCGAATAACACGTCTCTTGTGTTTGAATGCCTCTGCCATGTTAACTCTGTGTTGCGGAACTCAGCCACCTTCTCCACGTGGAATCATCGTGGCCACTCGGAATTCTCCGACATCGGCTGCACGGCGGCTGAGCCCGGCTTTGCCGCTCACCGAGTCGGGAAACGGTCGAGAGTGGTTACATCCGCTCACAGGTCCGCTACGACCGGCGTGGCGTTGACACAATCGCGACACGAGGAGGGATCTCGTTGCGTCTGACGTGTCTCGACTTTTCCTATTGTAACTCTGTTTCACTGGCATTATCTGCCTCGCCTCACCAAGCTCGCAACGTGCCAAACCGCGTCAATGACATGTCATTATGAACACCCTATCTTCGGAGGTAATATCGACTCGGCAAGATCAAGGCATGCATACACGCACCTCCAGACCGTCATAGAATTCTATTGCCAGAACATATTCTCCGGGATCGACGTTTTCCATGCTGAACATCTGATTGTGATGATTATCCCTCAATGAACCACGGAGCGCTGAACCTCTCCTCCGACCTTTTGTTATTCTTGGAAGTGGAGAGCCATAAATGGGTTTATTTAATTCCTGACGGAAATTGCGGATACGAATTAGTTGGTGTTAGTCAACCTGCCATGCATGAAACACAAACTTATTTCCCCTAGGACATCCTACACCTCCACAGGGTCGAGGATTGTCATGGGCCACGGACGAACCAGGGTAAATGCATAATCATATGATTTTAATTAAGCAGAAGCAGTTGAGCGCACACACCCTCCGATGTGACCGTTTTGATCCGCGGTATGTGGGGAGGATTCAATTATGGGTGGCGCAGTGGAGTGACTGTCGACTCTGACTGAGGAATTCTGCGGTTCATCTCTTGATCCAAAGAGTTTTGGACCGTCGTCTATCTAGAACATCGCAGCCACATACAGCATCGAGAATCTTCTTCCGTTTGTTATTTCGAAAATAGCCATACCCCACCTTATACCCTCGACGTCCTCAACCCCGAGTCGGATGTACTAACACAAACCGGTTTGCAAAAATGATCACAAGGTGGGGTGATCCGAGTCATGGGGCGATTCGGAGGGTATAGTGATGTCGATCGTCGAACGACTTGCCAAAATGCTAAAGTGTTGGGGTTCGATTTGTTGGTGCTTCGGAAGCAAACGAAAAATGAAGAAAGAAAAAGTTTCATCTGCACACGAGTACCCCACCGAGGATGCTTTGTTGTAGCCATTCTGAGGCGCGTGGCCAAAGTGTGCGAGCACAGGCATCTGGTCTTCATTGATGGAAATAATGCACTCAACCAAAGTTCTACGATCCTGCCCGGAGTGCTCAATTTTCGGAACGTCGATTATCGCAGAAGGGCAGGTGTCCAAGTTTTCCATGGCGATCGCCGACGAAAGGGCGAGGGCGAGCAAAGCCAACATGTCCCGAGTCGTTGACGTGCGTAGATTTCGGACGCAGATCTACAGATACCTTTCGACAGAGTAGTGTATCCTGACGTCGACGACGATAATTGGATTTATTTGCACGATGCCGCTTCGTGCGAGCATGTGCTAAGTTTGTGGTGAACATTAACCCGCCCTCTCGATCTGCCCAGTCGGGGCAGACTATTTAGTTGGTACTGACTGGCAAGTGATTCGTGCGAGCTTGTAGTGATCTTCTTGTCAAACGATGCCTTCCTTCTGTTACGGCCGGGGCAGGGATATCGAGACAGATTTACACAGGGGGTGAAGCTGGTCATTTCTTGACTGAATATTTGCGCTTTCATGTAGCGTTCGTCAGTGGCACCCAGATGAAATCCGCCAAAGTGAAGACATGTCACTTCGGCGTGTTTGAGGTGTTTCATTATTGCATTATTGCATGAATAAAAGTCATGGGAGGCAGTATTTGCCATCCAGCGCTATGCTTCAGAGTGTGAGATTCGACTTGGACAGCGCGGGTCGCGGTGTGCACCACAGAGAAAACAATTTCGAATAAATACACTGACCGAAACGCATGAAAGATTCCTACACGGGGACATGAATTGTTGAAGTGTGAACTTAAGTGTTGAACAGAAATAAATTTGTACCATGTGTAAGCTATGCGGGTCGCCCGTATATTAGACTTCGCGAGCACAAAAATACGGCGCCTCTCCGGCCCCGAAACCACGAAGCTATCCCGAAATTTGCTATTTGGGTAACGCGGATACGGAGAGTACCTGGACGAAATCCCGAAGTCGCCTTGGATACACACAGAAAGCGCTCAGATGGCGGCGATATCGATACGCCTCGCTATTCGTAAGGGTTTTCAAGGTTCCGCAGGTAAGCGATGGCTTTCTAGACCGAGTTCTAGACTGAAAATACGTATTGATTCGCGAACAGTGAATGTTGATCGCATCTCGGAGGAAGATGAAAGTTCGGCGCGCATATAGTCGGTAGAAGTTGCCTATATGAGGAAAGGTTCGGTGGTTGTTAATCACGAGGGAACGTATCAAGTAGTAACGCGCTCTAGTAACGACTATGTTTTTTGGGTGGAAAGACGACGGAATTCGAATGCGCAAGGAGTTGAAGAACGAAAGAATGGGTAACCCCCCTTCAAATTTAACTTGTTAAATTTAATGACGCATATGCGCTTAGACCTATCACATTTGCAACAATCGTCCCATCGCGCCGGCAGCGAGCGAGCGCTGCCTTCGGAAGTCTTGCAAAACAATTCAAACGTACAGTGGGGGACGGTGTATCCTGCGGCGATAAGTCGGCCTGTCTTCTGAGCGGCGCGAGCATTGCAAATGCCGCTATACGAAAACAAATCTACAAAATTTCATTTAATCGGGAATCTATTCCATTGGTCAATTACAATTACTACAGTGAATGAAGATTAGGTCTCCAAGCGCAACGCCAATGGAGACTGTACACACGGGATCCAAAGGATATACAGCTGTAGTGTCGAATATGTATGCGAAAAAATACAATGAATGGATGCAAAAATCGCCAATGATGCTCTTACACCGCATGTGGGGGAGATCGCGCCATCTAGATCATAGCGTATCGTACCTCCGGAAGTTTTGAAGTAGGGGTTATATAACCATGCGTGGAAATGAATGAGCGTAAGTCATTTCCAATCGCGTGGAGTTGGCGGTTGCGAAGGAGGCGGTAGCGCAATGACGGCATGAGTACTGGGAGGGTATCTTTAGACCTTTTCGTCGCCCTCTGGTTCCTTTTCGGCCATCATGATTGGCACAGGTTTCTTCCACACGGCTGGCTTTTCGGGGAGAGGCGGTGGCTCGGAGTAGTCCAGTGAAGCCTTCTGATCGTGGTCATCGGCTGTCCATGACGTTCCGGAATTGGGGAGTTCAATGATTTCGCCACTGCTATCGTGTTTTACGACGGTTGACATCTGTACAACGCAAAGCGCGCATATTTAGCGTCGTCACATTTGGATAAAGGAAAATATGAAGGAACTTACGTGAACGCGAACCTCGGTGGTTGTGCATGTGGAACGATGTCTGCCTAACCCCGATCGTGCATTCATGGGCACCATGATCGATTCACTCGCGACGGACGTCGGCGATCGCTTGAGGTCCTCCCTTCCATTTCTGCGCGTTGGGGAGGAAACGCAATGAACGACAAATTAAGGCACCGTACGATGAACGGACGTACAAAATGACGAAGAAAGAGATTACGTATAACTTTCCAAGTATACACTGAAAGAAAATGTCCCAAAGATTTTTCAACGACTGAGGATAAGGTTAGATAGGTTGTAATATCCATAAACCTTGCGCGTACCATGGTGGTGTAAACTAGACAGGCGACGATAGCGCATAGACAAGGCGGAACTGCAGCTTCCCACATGGTTCGCATGAGATGAGCAATGATCTGGATTTCCACAATTAATTAAGTTCTATCGGCACAGTGAATGTGGTGCTTACTTCTTCTGAGCGACGGGATCTCGCGTGAGTTTTGACGTCCAGCAAGAACCACAACACTATAACGGTCGAAGATAAGAGAATTGGAACGCCCGGGATGGAAAATGGACGGACTGATGGAAGTAAGCATGATGTCCAGAGCTGTTCCTCAAATGTTAGCAAATTGCGAATTAATATTAATACCGAAGAGACATACCCGCTGACAACACGAAGGAAGTAATGACTAACATTAAGGAACATTGTAAGTCTCATGAAATAACGAAGAAAGGTTCGTGTACAGACATGAATACTATTGCAGACGAGTTAGAAGGTATTCCATCACTATGAAAGAAGCAGCTCACAGGAAGGTGACCCGTGGGGTGAAGGATGATGTACACTGGAGTGTAATGGATGATCTTCACGGTCGTGATTATGGTCGCAACGACAGAGCCTGCGAGTATCGCACAAAGGGGCATCTGGTGGAATCACGAAATGAATGAATGCACAGCTAGCCGACCCAAACGTAAACCTTACCAAGACACTCCATCTCCGTTTCATGGCCTGATTAATTCAAATTCATTATAATTTGTTGGGCGGTGATGATCAAATTTTTCTTACATTCCAGCAACGCCAAATAAGATAACCTTGAACAGGCGCGCCGAGGATGGTATTCTGAGAACACAGCGACCATCGATTGTGAGTTGAACCAAATTGCAGTGCATAGTAGCAACGCGAAGCGGCTCACCATAAGCGGCTGCAGTCGGACGGACCAGTTGAGGTTCACTGCTTGAAGCTTTGCGCATAGCGATGTCGGTGATAAATAAACGTAGGACTGCATACAGAAACCCGCCAAACTCACGAAATCCCCGAAATGTGTGACGCCAAGATTCCACGCATCGTAGAATGATAACGAAGTCTGTGCCCTGTAAAAGAAAGAAAGATCAGATGGGACGCCGGCGAGAAGGAGACAGTTGAATCGTACATCGTGGCGATTATGACCATGAAGACAGTGGTCTTGATGGCGATATGGTCACCTCTCGCGCGCGACCAATATCGAAATGCCATATTCATTAATATGCCTGCCTCAAGGCCTTGAATTATTGTACCCAGCACCGCAGGCCCTAGAAACTCTCCAGGATGTTTCCGAACGTTGGCGGGCAAGAACGCGTCGAAGGTACCCGCCATAGCGGAGAACTATGAAACGGTGAACGGAGACCACAAAAGAGAAGGAAGAAAAGGTGTTTGGCGTCGGTGAACTAGCGTGCTGCTCGCTCCGACGGCAGAAGCAACGACGTAGAAATTTGAAGGCGCCTTGGGGAGAGGAGGTATCTTAGATTGTTGACCTTACCGATTATAAACCTTCCCAAGAGAGGCACGCGAGATTTCGAGATCCGCGATCCCTTGCATTTAATCTCAGGGGATTGGTGGATCTTTTGAATTGCGACGATTAGACGATCGATATGAGGAGTCCTTCCGCACAATTTTTTTGATGCGCGCCACCGTGTCTCGAATTTCCAATGAGTCCTGCAGTGTAAGCGATATGGACGCTCTCTCTTGGTGAAAAACGAAGGTGAAAGAGCACTGAGATATGGGGGTTGTGTTGTGACGTCGTGCGGTGTCGTACATCCGCATGGTAACGAGAGTAAAGGGTCGATGGTGGAACTGAAAGAACCGTGCCTGCGAATAATATATTTGGACTTTGGTAGCCAAAGGCGTCCAAAGCCGATCCGCTGGATCGAAGTCTCGAAGCCGAAGCGCAAACGTCGATCTCATAATGCCGGACCTTTTACAGTACGGCCCGGGCCGAGACAGCTCTCAACGCGGCGCCTTCCGAGTCCGGCTTGGTCCATCCTTCCATTCCTTCTTTGCCTCAGACGTAAGTCAAGCCTGGAGCTTTGCAAACGCAGATAAGTGTGAGGGACATGGGGAGAGTGTCAACGACAAATAATTGACAAATAGTTGACGATGGCAGGGAAGGTCTGATGGACGTTCCATCTCGTCCGTCCCGCATCGTCAGCAAAGCCACGTACACATTCTGCACCAGGAGTATCGATAAATCGCCAAGTATCTCCTGAGCACAAGGTCGTGCGAATGATCCCTCGAAATAACTTGCTGTTTAGAGTACCTTTATGCGAGTCTAATCGGCCGCGTGAGTGCTTTAATCAGAGCTCGTACACGTAGTCGCGCCTGCGCCTGCAAGTCCGACTTCGGCAGGCAACTGTGACTGAGGCTGTGCTCCTGTGCCTGCTGACTCCGGGTCACGGCAGGATGCCACGTTTCTCGATGAGCAAGTCTTAAAAGATCAAGCGCCTGGCGATCGTGCCCCACCGCACTCTCATACTCGCCAGGCAAGTACCCGTTTCGCAGTCATAGGCCATTCCCCTCTCAACTCCCTCATACTCGCCAGTGTAGTCCTTTTTCTGTCAAAATTGTCGTATACTCCCGTCAAACCAAGTTTTCCAAATGACAGCCAGTGATGATCTTACTCCGACCGACACCCCAGTTACTCAGACAGGGGCTAATTCGCATCCTCCTCTTGTACAAGACCCTTCCAATTCCAGCTCTTCGAATCCACCCAACACTACTGCGGAAAACACTGTTCCGCAAGTCTCTTCTTTGGACCAGAAGACTATCGAGGACTGTACAGCCATCACGAGACAGTACGCCGAAGGAGCTCTTGCCAAGTCTACGGCTCAGATGTGCCTCTCGGATCGATTGCGTGAGCTTCAACTCGAGCGTCCTCAGTTCTCCGCTGCGTATGCGACGTATAGCAAGATGCTTGATGCTCACGACGCGACGGTCTCGATTTCGGCTCAACGCGGGCGACAAGCTCCCCGAGTTGCCACCACCTCTGGTAGAAATGTTGAGGAGCATGAGGAAGAGAACGAAGGATCTGCCGCTAGCACAGGATCGAAGCGGAGACGAGACCAAGATTCGGATGATGAGTCGGGAGAGTCTAGTGACGAAAGCGTTTCTCGAATTCGCCGTAAGGCTGTGTCCAACCTCGACTATCCTTGGGAGATCGAAGAACAAGTCAACCCGTCCAACCTTTCCCCTGTTCTTCTTCAGACTCGCAAGCTTCTTGTCATCTTTGCTGCTGACCTCAAGCAGGCCAAAGCTTCTGTTCGCAACGCTCCAAAATGTCCAGACTTTCCTTCTGGCGAATGGACCAATGTCCTCAGTGGACAAGCCATTGATCTCAACAAGGTTTTATCATCTCTATATCAACTGGCGCCTGATGCTCGACACACTGAAAAAGTTGGGGAACTCGAGATCAAATTCGGCGATCCCGCTCCAACCAAGAAAGTCACCACCCAAGGGCAATGGACCATTGCTTGGGGAAAGACGGTCAGGGCCGTTCTTTTTGTATTCCGTCATCGTGAGGAAGAACTGGAACGTTACGGCGAACACATCTTACAACTTTTCGGCGCCGTCGATGTCTCTCAGCACCAGCGCGTCTTGTCCTATGACCAAGCAGCGAGAAACCGGGTGGCTCATAGGCGAGATATCCTCTTGTCTGACTTCGCTGCCTTTGCGGACCTCCAAATCCAGTACCTCACTGCTGCAGGTTCTGCTGCGACCGCTTCTACTTCCAGTTCAACTTCGAAATCAGTCACTCGGAATCCGACTGACAGACGATTGGAGGCCTGCAGGAGATATAACCTTGGAAAATGTCCAAAGACTGCAGCTACCTGTACCTATCTTCACGTCTGCTCCGTTTGCGACGATGAAACACATGTTGCTGACAAATGCCAAAAGAAGTCGCGCAATTGATAGTAGTGGGTTGGCTATGGACTGGGAAGATGAACATTTTTGTTTCTCGTTATGTGTATTTGTATCAGCACCTTCCCCCCTCGTTGCGCCATCATTTCCTCCACACGAACACTACTTCCAACCGCATTTATGCGTTACGTTGGCTCGTATTACCGAAAACGTCGATGGTATAGCGCCGCGGCTCACGATGCCTGCGGCGCCGTTGAGATGATGACTATGGAGAAGCGTTCACGCCAACCCCACCGGGTAGCGTGGACACTGGAGCGCTTGGTGCAGGAACGTGCCATTGCGCTTGGTTCGGCCGTTAGTGATTCTACTTTCCAAACCTATTCGTCTGCCCTACAATCATATCTCACATTCTGCAAACTCCACGACTTCCCTATTCACCCGACTCTGGACACCTTCAGCTTCTTCACCGTCTTCATGTGTCACCACATTGAACCTCGATCAGTTGGTTCTTACCTTTCGGGAATTTGTAATCAACTTGAACCTTACTTTCCCGAAGTCCGAAAAATCCGTAACTCTAGACTGGTCTCGCAAACCTTAGCTGGATGTAAGCGTTTGCGGAGTAAAGCTATTGTTCGGAAACAACCTTTGACCACGGCCGACTTAGACTTGCTTGTGGACACGTATCACTCCTCTCACATATACGACGATATCCTCTTCTTGGCAATGATCCTCCAGGGTTTTGTCACCCTCATTCGGCTGGGCGAAATGACTTGGCCGGATAATCCCTCTCTTCAATCATGGCGTCGTGTTCCCATGCGTACATCTCTGCACATCACGACTACTCATATTTCGTATGTCCTACCTGGGCATAAAGCGGACCGCTTCTATGAGGGCAGCAAGCTTCTTGTGCAACATAACAACACCAAGCACGACCCTTACCATCCCTTCCTTCAATATCTGTCATTGCGGGACAAAAGATTTCCGGCTAATCCTGAATTGTGGCTTCGACAGGACGGTTCCGTTCCTCTTCGTAGCTGGTTCCTTCATCGCCTCGGACTTCACTTCCCTAGCAACATCTCTGGTCATTCCATCCGTTCCGGAGGTGCTACAGCTCTCGCCCAAGCTGGAGTCCCTGACGATCGAATTCAAGCTGTTGGTCGATGGTCATCCGAAGCTTTCAAAGCTTATCTGCGTAACAATCCCATTGTCATGCAGTCTCTCATCTGGGGTCGACCAGTTCTCGACGACCTTTCAGATTAAACAAAAACCACACTTCTCGCGTAAACTCGCGCATACTGCCGAGTGGTCGGAGAGTGACATCAATTCGGTTTCTCACATTTGTGACTCTCTATTTTATCTTTCAGTACACGATTGGCAAAACACGTTAGCTTCTTCCTATCAACTCGACCTCTCACTCAAGCTTCTATTTCCCTGTACTACCACTACCTCGTAACAACTCCACTCACAAATTCCACAAAAACATGTCAAAAACATCAAAACAACAAAAACATCTACTTTATCTCTCTTTTAGCCCCATAGCCTCTTTTACGGTCTCGCGACATTCATACGCAATACACGAGTTTTACGGGCCTCCCTCTGGGAGAGCCGCGTATTTGGCTAACCTATCGAAGCTCGCCTTGCGATGCCACGATGGCCGATTAGTTGCTGTTTAGAGTACCTTTATGCGAGTCTAATCGGCCGCGTGAGTGCTTTAATCAGAGCTCGTACACGTAGTCGCGCCTGCGCCTGCAAGTCCGACTTCGGCAGGCAACTGTGACTGAGGCTGTGCTCCTGTGCCTGCTGACTCCGGGTCACGGCAGGATGCCACGTTTCTCGATGAGCAAGTCTTAAAAGATCAAGCGCCTGGCGATCGTGCCCCACCGCACTCTCATACTCGCCAGGCAAGTACCCGTTTCGCAGTCATAGGCCATTCCCCTCTCAACTCCCTCATACTCGCCAGTGTAGTCCTTTTTCTGTCACCCGCCCGCTTCCTCCCTCTCTACGTATGTCACATTCAAATTCGTTATTGTATTATTGTAGCCTCTTTTACGGTCTCGCGACATTCATACGCAATACACGAGTTTTACGGGCCTCCCTCTGGGAGAGCCGCGTATTTGGCTAACCTATCGAAGCTCGCCTTGCGATGCCACGATGGCCGATTAGATTCAGCTATGGTAGTGGAGCTTGACAACGTTTGGATTTAGACCATCGCAATTCAAACGCCGTGACGCACTGCCAAGCTTGGGAGCAAAGCTATTTCAAGTTGTAGCGTTCTGCATCCGCAGATGCACAATCAATGCCACGAAGGTAGTGCGATAGAAATGAATCTGCTCGTGCTCTATGGATCTCGCGCAAATAGAGGGAACGGCACAGAAGTAGTCGTATAAGTCTTCGTTTAATAGGCTCGAGATCGATTCCACCGAGAGAGAGAATTCTGTTCGAACTGCAGTGAACCGTCGAAATAATGACCTTGGGCAGGGGAGGGGGGTCATGATACAGATACTGTATTGATTGGTGTAAAATATTTGGAGGACTCGGTTCTATGGTTCAAGTTGACAAGTTTCCACTGTGGACATGAGCGAGGTTCGGCGCGTTGAGAGACTGCCGGGCTACAGAAAATATTTGAAGGCATGCAGTAGCACACTTGGAATCTAGCAGTGGAGCATCCAATAAGCTCAGCAAGTTGGTAACAACGCGCTGGTCGCATTTAATTTCGCGGGTTCGGGGCTCGGACATGCACCAGTACTCTGCTTTACCACGCAACAGACTGGCTGCGCTTACGGCAGAAAAACATACGAGCCTGACCGAGAACGCCCCAGTGCAGCGGACGGCGGTTTCTGGTTTCTGGTTTCTGTCATGATCCATTCATAGCACCACACACCACGACAGGACCGGGGCTTCGCTTACGACAGAAAAACATAAACATACGAGCCTGACCGAGAAAGCCTTAGTGCAGTAGATGGGGGTTTCTGGTGGCAGCCTGCACTAGCAATGTGGACAGCCCATCGACCGTGTGGAGTTCAATAATCGCCAGTTGTGACGACGACGACGACGACGATAGCTGCGGCTCAACATGATACAATAACGGGATGTTCTAATGGCGGTTACATTGGCAATAGGCCGGAGGAGACAAGTGGACAGCGAAAACGTTCAGAAGAAATGCGACCATGCATTGGTCCGGAGGGTTTGGGTTGAACCAATGAACCGAACAGGGCCTAGTTTTTGCATTGAAGTTTCGAAGTAACAACAACAACATATGCGGAGCGAGAAGGGACATGCATAATGATAAACACCCTTCATGGGGATCACTTCCTAAGCCCAAGGATCACGCGAACAGCCTCTTGGTATACCTGCATAAAAGACCAGGTCAGACACGCGTCTACGGCGACATCACTCGCGGTCGCGGGGGCACAACGAGACAAACTCACGAATTCAACCCATGCACACCCCCCTCAACCTGGGCGCTCGCCGTCCTAAGCTCAAACCTCACCCTCCCGCCCCTCACTTCCTCCTGCAGCTCCCTAATCCCCCTCACGCCAATATCCTGCAGGGAGTGCTGCACCCCCGCGTGCAGGTACGGCAGGAACGCCTTCACCGACCCCTTGTCCTGCACGTCCCCCGAGACGCCCTGCGCGACCTTCACGGCGGAGGACTCGGAGAAGTACCGCGTGGTCGCGGCGTTCTCGTGTGTGGCGGCTTTTCTGGGGTTGGGGTATTTGGTGGACCCGGGTCCGCGCCCGTTGGTGCTGGTGGAGGGGGGGAGGGGTTTGCCTTGTTCCATCGCTTCCTGTATATACATGATTAGACGACTAGTCTAATCATGAAAATGTAGCGAACTTACGATGCTCCCCATCCCGCGATACGCCTTCACGCGCTTGCCCTCATGATAAAAATACTCCCCCGGCGCCTCCGTCGTCCCCGCTAACAAACCCCCCATCATCACCGCCCCCGCGCCCAGCGCAAGCGCCTTCACCACATGCCCCACATTCCCGATCCCGCCGTCCGCAATAACCGGCACGCCGAAACGTCCAGCAAACTCCGCGACGGCATACACCGCCGTCGCCTGCGGCCTCCCCACAGCCATGACTTCTTGAGTGATGCAGATCGACCCGGAACCCATGCCGATACGTAAAGCGTCGGCGCCGGCAGAGATGAGCGTGGCGGCCTGTTCGCGCGTGACGACGTTGCCAGCTATGACCTCGATGGAAGGGAAGGTGGACTTGATCCAGCGGATCATGTCTTCCTGGTATATCGAGTTGCCCTGCGACGAGTCGAGGACGACGATATCGAGCCCGGCGTCAACTAGCATCTTCAGGCGGTCTCTGTCCGCAGGACGCGTGCCGATCGCCGCTGCGGCGTACAGTTGCTTGCTCTCGGGCCGTTTTGAGGCGAGGGGGTAGGTCTGATTTTTGAGGAGGTCGGAGCGCGCGAGGAGGGAGGTGAGGCGGCCTTGGTTGTCGATGATGGGGAGTTTGCCCTTTTTGGAGTCGCGCAGGATGTCGTTGGCTTCGCTGAGCGTGACGCCTTCGGGGGCGGTGACAAGGGAGGTGGTCATGACCTCGGAAAGCCGCGTGGAAGGTGCGCGGAATTGGACATCGCGGTTGGTGACGATCCCGAGGAGCTTGCCTCCGAGCGAGCCAGAATCTATTGGCGTTTGTTAGCATGTGCGAATGAATTGAGATGTAGTTGTAAATGGAAAAATGATCAGAAATGTAAAATTATAAATCCTCCACACATCACGCAGGATTACCACGTTTGTTCGGAAGAACGAAGGTAATACGGAAAACATTCATCATTTGTGGCGAGACAAGCGGAATGGTGCTCACCAGTTATTGGTATACCACCAAAGCCTAGACGAGCCTTGATGTCGAGTACGTCTTCGACAACGTGGTCAGGAGTAAGACAAATAGGATCGGTTATGAACCCATTCTCATGTCGCTTGACGGCACGGACCATTGCCGCCTGGGCATCCGGGGACTGATTATGGTGAATGACTCCGATGCCCCCCAACAACTGCACGCCATACGTACGCGTCAATTATCAGCGCCGGAGACGACATGACAAAGCACGCACGGCCATGGAGATAGCCATTTCGCTTTCGGTGACGGTGTCCATGGGGCTACTCATGAACGGAGTCTTGAGGACGACCTTGCGCGTGATGCGGCTCTCAGTGATGACCTCGCTTGCGGGGAAGTCGATGCGCCCGGGGAGGAGGAGGAAGTCGTTGTATGTGAGCCCGCCGTGCAGCTGCGAGTCGATGAGCTCCGACGCGGACAGCCCGTCTGCTCGCTGGTAAGTCTCGAGGTGGCTGACGGCGGTCGTTGGGTCCAGGAAGGCTGTCGATTTGGTGGGCATCGTCGACAGAGATGGTGGTGGTTCGATGCCAGGTCTCCTCGGGGAAAATTTTTGGAGCTGTGTGTCACGGTCACGTGCTGTTTATTCCAAATGTAAAGTTCGCGCCACAGCTTTACACTCCATACCATGTCTTCCAGCGACGATGCCAGCAACGTCCCGACCGTCACACTCGACGTCGATAGAATAAGTGGCATCACTGCAGCCCGCCTTGCTATTTGCCTCCTCGGGCACGTTCTATACCTCAAGAACCAGGTACCCTTGTACGATTCATACACGGCCACCTCGACCATCTGCTAATATGTGTATTAGTCCAGTACCCCAGCTCCATAAAATGAAGCCGTCCGCGACCGACGCGCATAATCGCGCAACGAAGAAACAGGAAGCGCTTCTAGCCGCGTTTGACCTTCTATCATCCCATCTGGGCACAACGTTCACGGCGCTCTCAACTGCGCTCGCGCGATGCAAGCAGTACAGAGATTCACCTCGTCTTAGTCGACCTCCGGCGACCGCTCATCTGCTGTTTATGCTTGGACCCTCGGCGACTGCGGTGAACGCTGCAAAGGCGCGCGTTCTGCTCGAAGTGGCCGGGTTGGATGTCAAGGTTTTTGGAGAAAGGGATGATGGCGGAGGAGGACACGGAGAGGAATGCGATTCGGATGATGGTGATGCGGACGGGGAACTTGGTGAATCTAGTGACGAGGAGGACGATGACGATGAGAAGGAAGCAACGCCTCCGCCTCCCTCTCCCTCTCCCAGTCCAAGTCCAACACCACCACCGTCCTCGCCTCCGCAGACACACAGCGAACACCCCACCCGCGCCCCGCATTCCCAACCGCCTCCTTCCCCAGATCACGACCACAACCCCAAATCCAACTCCGATTCCCCAGACTCAGCTCCCGAGGGGCCATTCGAAAGCTCACACGCCGCGAGCGACAGCACTGACTCCTCCGACCATCACGATAACGGACAAGATTACGGACAAGGCTACGTTACGCCCCCGCCATTAATATCGCCATCCTCAGATGATACTGATGGTGGTGGTGGTGATGCGCATTGGTTATCGTCGTCTTCAGATGCAGACGGACAACCGCTCGTCTCAGCCTCCTCAGATGAAGGTGAAGAGAACGACGAGTCGTATTCCTCTTCGTCTGAAGAAGAACCCGCCCAAGGATCCGCAGCGCCAGCGCCTCAAACGCCTTCAATATCACAACTAGAACAACATCGAGCAGACATCCATCCACCACCACAAAATCCCTCACCAACCGAACCCACGACGCGTCCGAGACGGAATCACAACAATAATCAGGACGTGCAGGCGATTCCTATCCCGTCCATTTCGCTGGATGACGAACAGTCGTTAAAAGCAGCTGAACGATTATTGTCGCGTGCGCTTGCGGAAGCCAATGGGAACGCGAAGGTGGGATTCTCTGATGAGATATGTGCGTATTTAAAATTTTTTTAACTTTCTTGGTCGTTGTTGTTTGACGTCGGAACGTGCGCTGACGGTCTCTTTTATATCCTTCCATATTCAAAATTCATGTGTCATCTTTGCATGCTTAACTATGGATGCTATACCTCAAATCTAACAAACACATATTCGACTACACCTACACCACGCAGCGCCAACGCAAACACACATCCTCCTCCGCGCGCCGAGGCGCTTCGACCACCCAGCGTGGCTCCCTCTGCAGAATTATACGCGTGCTTTGGACGGGGTGCTGCAATGTGTATCCCGGAACACAGGTGAAGGAGCGCAGGCCGCAGGGAAGTCGTATGGTAGGAGTGGGAGGAAGGGAGGCGTGAAGACGGATGTCGTTAGGGTGCGATGTAGAGGGTGTGTCGGAGAGGGCAGTGATGGTATTGGAGAGGGGACTGAGCGCGGTGATAGGGAGAGAGGAGATGGGGATACGAAGAATGAGAATGAGGAGGACGAGGAGGCCGAGATGATTTGGTGGCACTGGGATGGCAAACTCGTCGGATACGCAGACTAATAAATAAGTTTTCATCATCGCGCAATTATCTTCTACCAAATGCATATACAATACAACGAAATTAGCAGAGCAGAATTATTCGGATCCCGAGTTTACAATAAAAAAGGCGAGGACTCGAAGGTTGGGTTAAAAAATATGGTACATACGGTGTGGGGATAGGTAGAAGGGGATCGGTTGAAATAGGTACTCAGTAAGCCAGGCGTATGCGCTTCCCCACCCAATCATCCCCAATGCGCAATCGCATCCTCGACGATGAAATGCGCAACATCGCGTCTGCTAATCGTGCACGAGCTGCTCAGATCCTATTCCTTATATCAGCGCGGAAAATTCATAACTGTCGTATCACTAGTATTGAATTGACAATGGAGGTGGGTATCTGTCATTATTATCGTTCCTTCCAATACTATACCCGTACATGATAGAAATACTAATAAGACACGGTATTAATTAATTACAATCCTGAAATCCGACGCCGTTGGTGGGGTACAGTATGTGGAATAATGATAGTTGTGCCTCGAATATTGATGTCCATTGTCCATAGTTCGTTGTTCGTTGTGCTGGAATGGGGTGGAATCGACGTCGCGGCAGGGGCAGGGGCAGCGGCGGCCATGTACTGAAGTCTCCGAGAGGGTAGTGATGGACGTAGCGATACAGGATGGGTTGTGACTACAGTAGGTCGAGGATGTTGTGTGTTGACGAGAATGTGTGGAGGATATGTAATAATAAATGTGTGTGGATAGTTTGTGTGCGATGTCCGTTATGCGAGATTGTCGCAGAATCGATCCGACGGCGGAGGTAGAGTACAGTATATGGAATAATGATAGTTGATAGTTGTGCCTCGAATGTCCATTGTTTATAGTTCGTTATGGTTGTGCGAGAATGGGTGGAATCGACGTCGGAGCTGCGACAGCAGCGGCCGTGAACTGAAGACTCCGAGAGGGTAGTGATGGACGTAGCGATACAGGATGGGTTGTGACTACAGTAGGTCGAAGATGTTGGGTGTGTTGACGAGAACGTGGGGAGGAGATGTAATAATATATGTGCGGGTGGATAGTTCGTCGAGTACGATGTTCGTTATTCGAGATTGAATGCGGCGTGGCTAGGAGATAGAAGTAGTACAAGAAATTTTCTGGGATTTGATACGAGATGTCATGTCCGGAGATGGTGTCTTGAAGATGGCGCAGATCTTGGAAATGGCGTACGAGTCATTAAAGAGATGAAGAGATATTAAGAGATGTTGAGAAAAATGGAAAAGAATAGAGACATTATAAAGAAAATTTTGCTTCAACAAAAAATCAGATTGGGAATCAAGTCGGCAGAACAAGTTCGAACGTACCTAATGGCTGAAGTTAGCCGCATCCTCCATCGTGTTCCTTCACGGCCTCAGAGTCTCGAAGACCAATTTTGCTCTCCCAATCTGGTCCCAGACCCCAAGCCGACATTGGAGGCAGGGGTGTATTCCGGGACGGATACGGGGGAAACCATTCCGCGTTCAACTTGAGCTTTGTGTCTTCCGTCGCGAATTCGCCGTCAACGGTGTACCAAACCTCCTCAGAACTGGAGCGCGAGGCGGTGGTCTTCGCCGCTTTCGGGAGAGACGAGGCAGAACCTTGAAGACGCGTTTGGTTGCTTCGTAAAGAGCCCGGCGAGTGCTTGGACGAATTAAGCGCGGACAGAGATGACGACGCTTCCGGAGACACTGGTTTATGAGAACGAGCGCGAGGTCGAGCTTGTGGTCGAGTTTGAGGAGGACGTGGCTCGTTTGACGTAATGACTTCACGCTTGTCGTAGGTGCAGCGTTTCCACTTTTTGTGCTTGACGACCGTCCAACCGTCTTCTGTATCTACCGGTGCGGCCAGCGTTTCAGTTGCCGGGGAAGACGCGCCTGAAACTAGAGCTGGGCGATCGAGGTCTTGAGGCTGGGGAGACGAAGGCGTTGATACCTCCGACTTGGTCTCTTGAGGCTGCGGAATCACAAGGCTAACGTCGGGAACGCTCGTGGCTGGCGTAAGTTCTCCGGTGAAAGGAGAGGCCGACTCCGAGGATGATGGTACCGTCGATGTGGAAGAGGATGATCCAGTTGATGCTTCGCTAATCGGGTTGATGACGGACTGCGTATTGATTCGGAGTGCCGGCGTATGCCTGCTTCTCTTCTGCGGTGCCCTCTCCACCTCCGTGACGACCTAGAGGATTAGGTATGGATCAGTTCACGCGCCTAAAGTAAAGGTGGAAGTACGTACGCGTCTGAATGCCATGACGTCCTCAGACGACTCGGTGTAGCTTCCCTCCGCTGACTCGGAAGACTGCGGAGACACAGTCGTATCCACGAGGCGTTCCGGCGATGACAGAGGTGATGCGACGAATGACACGACGTCAACGGAGGGAGGAAAAATACCGTACTCAGCCAAAAGGGCGTCGACGTCGACATCAGTCAATGTGGCCAATCGATGTTCAGCTCCGGCGCGTCTCCTGGGAGCTGAGGTGATGCGCGCAAACGTCTGATAGAACGAGTCAGGGAGCGAACGATAATAAATTATGGTTTAACGTACCGTTTGAACCAGAGCGACTGCGTCGACCTTCATCCAAGGCGCAGGGACCAGCGCTACAAGTCTACGAACCTGCTGGGAGAGTGCCTCAGTTGGCGATTCGCATATAACCTAAGGATCGTGAGCATATGAGATATGATTATTGGTAGGAATGCTCACCTGGAACGTGGCCGGTGCGAATTTATAAACAAACCCAAGGACCATGAGCGCGCCGGAGAAATCTCCGATAGAAGGAATCGGGAAATATTGAATGCATGTTACGAAAGGTGTGGCCGCCTAAAGTGCGTCATATTAATTGCGTTACTCAGAAAGCGTGAGCGGAGGAGTTTACCTTTGTAGCAGCATCCAATAGTATGTCGGCCCAACGGATGAAATATGGCACCGTTGGGGCCAAAATGGGAGGAAGAGAAACGAACCGAAGTACCTCATAACTATATGAGGCCATGGCTTCGGCTCGCATCAAAATGCGCGTCATGTTATCAATGGGCTTGGCCAGCACGGCGGTGACCGTCGTGTGGATCATTTCGCGTAGGCGACGCTACGCGAGCATGTCGTGGGCGCGAGACGATGATAAAGAATCACTTCACGTACAGTGGTTTCTGAGCTCTCCGCTTGCGGGAATGACCAGGTCTTCGTAGCCAAATCGAACGTGGCGCCACCGCAACCAACAGTAGTGTCCCTAAAGGCCGTATTTGATGTTCGCTGTCGAGGTTTATGATTAACGAAGTTCGAATGGAATGTTGGGAATATACGTACGCCGAACGCCAGCACCAAATCGTCGGTGATATCCTTGAACGTCGTCAACGCGGTGGTGAGGTAGGCAAAACCTTGATCCCGGACCCATTTAAGGACCACATTAGCGACGGAGTTCTTGAATGTGCCAAAGAACTGGCGAAGGTCTTCGACCAGTCGGACTAGTACTGGGGGTTCGTCACCGGCAAGCATAATACCGACCTGTGGAGTTATTCATAGGTTAAGTGGGACGCAGAAAATACCAGAGACAACTCACATGAGGGTTAAAAACCAGGCGAACATCGAGTGTCGGGTACGACAGGACCTGAATAACCCCATAGATGCAACACGATATGGCGGCGATGCGCATGATTGTACCGAGAGCGGGGAAGAGTCGAGCAGATAGAGCCGAGATAACACCTGGTGTGCCCATGGACCTGGAGCGTGGTTTGTCTGATACTCTCCTGAACACGAGAGACTGTGAAAGTCAATGTTAGTTATTGTTAAACTCGGGTGGCACAGCATTGGGAACGATAGATAAATACTTACGATGCCGAAACCGAGTCCAAACAGACCAATAACGAAGATGACGATGCCAGTGACGAAGGAAGACCGAACGGGGAAGAGGATATCTCCACTCGGCGGGAGGGAGGGTGGCAACGCCTGCTCGTTGATGGCGCCGCATATTCGACAGTGCGGGACACGAGGTGGGGCCCGAACAATTCGAATGTGCGCGTGGGCGGCGGCGGCAGAGGCGGTGGTAGAGGCGGTGGTGGACGAAGCTTCATGTTGAGGAAGATGTCTGTCACCACCTTGCGGAGCGGTAAGAGGGCTTGGAACCCCTTGATGGCGCTGGAAACGGCGCCACCTGAGGGTATCAATGAGTTAAAGAACATGGATGTTGCTGATGCGAAAGGAGAAGAGCGAATACGAGGAGTTGACATTGTCGACTGTGGTGTATTCAATGAAGGAGTGAAGTTGTGTGAGGGATGGGTCGATGGGTACATCTCGCTTATTAGCCGATTACATAAAATGATGGCCCTTTTCGGATCAATGCCCACGGGTACCCATTGCCTCAGCGCTTTCAGCCATCCCCCCGGAGACCAAATAAAGGCGCCAGCATCACTTTCTGGCCGCCCCGTCTGGCGGCAGGGTAATCCGGCGATTGCCGATCACGGCTCAAATAGGCAATTCACGCCACTCCACCTGTTGCAACCGCATGTAGCCCATACAAGCACAATAAATTTGCTAGAAATACAATAACTGTATGAAAATAGGTTCACAAATGCCTGTGAATTTTTTGGGTTAATTAGACCGCTTTCTGAGACATAAACACAATTTTCTGCTGTGTGAACCACCTAATCATTTGTGTGGTCGCTATTTTGGGGATTTATATTATTTAACTTATAAAAAAAATACTATAGATATCCTCAATTGTGTTTTTACAGTATTCAAAGTGTTTTGAAGTTTAAATGAGCGAAAAATATTGCATTAACTGATCTGCGGGCATTGTGGCGCAGAATTTGTCATTTCTTCCCACGCATGCTGAACGTTCGGACGTCCAACGAAATATAACGCGGTGCTTGGGGGATGACATGCACGCAAACAGTATCTTACATCAATTACGGACATGTTTATTTGGCTCCCATCAAGGAACGCCACGTGGTCCGTAAGCGAGATGTACCCATCGACTGTACACTCAAGTTGTGTTGCCACCCGCTTATAGTGGTGTTGTCGCTTGTTTGTATGCATTGATTGGGCGCGTCAGTCACGTGATCCCCATTCAGCGCGCTTTTCACTCGCTGTCGTCGACAGCCTGTCGACCGTTGAACCGTCAAGATGGTTTCGATTACTCTCCATTGTACATTTTCTTTCCACGTGAAGCTATTCCGTGCGCTGTGATGTTCTCTATGCATCGCTTTCCTGGCCATGAGACTCGACAGGGTGAGGAAAACATGGACGTGCTGACGCGTCGGGAATGCTCCCTTGGCTCATGACAGACAGACAGAAACACGCGAATTGTTCCTCGCATTAGGGCGCGTATGCATTTTGGTGCTGAGCATAGTGGATTCTTGAGCGTCGTCCGTCCAATCTCTTATTTACTTGTAAGCTCTTGTTAAGCCTTCCGAGTGGTTTTCATCGCGCTTACATATGACTGAATAGCCCAAACCCCTTCAAAGCGTCTTATTGTGAACATATATATGCTCCACTGGGAGAATCGTAACTTTGATTGCCTTGACACTTGCGACACCTACCAATGCAGGACATACGGCTATCATCTTCGACATTCAATCTACCAGAGTTAGTGACGAGATTAACACCCGGACGCCGACTTTCAAGTGGGCGGAAATCATTAATTGACAACACAACACATAGGCGACACCATGCACGTAACAGGTTTTTGTCACTCTCTCGGTCAATCCTCGACTGAGGCATCACACTGATCGATCCAAATCACGTCATCGAAATGCAAATGAGCTACGAAGGTCCACTGCAATAGCTCCATTTCCATCCCACTGCGTGATATCCGATGATCGCTCAGCGCAAGCACAGAAATGTGTTCGAGTAACATTCTATTTCTCTTAGATCTACCGACATGAACGTCTGTGAAATGCAAACCGTCATCGATGAGCGCATGCCGGCCACATACTCGAGTACAATTTCACCACGCTTCCAAGGCAAGAAAACGTAATCTCCTTCATACTCAGCACTGGGATATTCAAGCTGTTGTGAACGGTATAGTTCCCTCGATGCCAAGGGCCGGGGACAAGAAATCTTCGCTGGACTCTTCAAAATCAAAATGATATTGCCAAGCGAAACAAAGATATTTTTGGTGCAGTATGGGGATGTCGCAACAAAACCATTTAATTCCCCAGATCCATAAATACCGCAAAAACTAAATACGCGTCGAAGCTCCTCCGGGTTGCCCCGTCCCTACAATATAGCTCACTTTGAGCACAAACCGACACCAGCACTCCGTTGCTCTTTTCAATGGCTAAAGCGTATATTAGCTTTGAGATTAGATTTAATTATTCCACGTGTACTACGCTGACGTGGTAGCGGGTAAACCAAGGGGTACGCGAAAAATCTGGTGATACACGAGGTTGCCTTTGGATGGTCGGCGACCTTCCGAGTCGATTGGCGCAACTCCGAAGTTTTTCCGGCCAGCCGTTGGTGAGTTACCTTATTTGGTAGGTAGGTACCCCCTCCCGTGAATTTTTTTTTCGAAAAAGACGCGCCTTGGTGTGTTTGATATCATGAAAGAAAAAAAATTGGGGGTTGAAAATATTCCCACAGTTCGATCTCCGCTCGGCAAGGCGACCTCGTGTAGGCAATTGACCAGTAGCGCACCCCTTGGGGTAAACGCCGAGTAACGCTTTCTGTGGAATGGTGTATGTGGGATCTTGGTTGGCACGGATTTGCGGCATTTGTCACACAATCATACTGAATGCCGTCGTGGATGAAGGAATGTTTCTTGTAGGTTTTGCTCTCTAGAACATGTTCATGCGATAGGAAAGAGAAGGTAAGTTACATCCAATCACTACCCCAAATAACCATGCACATCTTCAGAGTCTAATGTGCGTCAAAACATATTATTGGGAATTCTGTATATTAGATAGAAGCTAAATCCTCGAAAGGTACAACGAGATGAGTGCTATATCTACAGCAATAGAACGAGACCAAGTCCAGGAAAGCGGAAAATGACTCAGTATGCCATGCGTGTGCACTTCCCCTCCCAATTATCCCAATGAGCAATCGCATCCTCGACGATGAAATGCGCAACGTCCCTCCTGCTAATCGTGTACGAGCTGCTGAGATCTTGTTCAGAAACCCGGTACGCTTTTCCTTTCCCATCACCCTTGGCCATCAACTCGTCAGCTTTGCACTTTCCATCCGTGAACAAAGCCGGTCTGAGCACGAGCACGCTCTTCAGCGTCCCAGGCTCGGGGAGGCGATCCGTCCATCCATTTGGCAAGATATTCTCTTTCGGTTCGGGCTCGCCCTCCTCCCATTTCCACCCGGCGGAATGAGCAATAGCGCGTTCCATGCCCAGCTTGTCTAAGTGCGGGCTCGCAATGAGGTAGCTATACATTGGCTGCAATGCCAGAGGAAGCGAGGCATGTGAGGATTTGGTGAGACCCGCAGCGGAGACGAGTATGATTTTGGGTTGGGGGGAGGTTCGGGGCATTGTGCGCAGGACGTTTAACATGCAACGCGTGCAGAGATCTGCGGTGTCGAGGACGAGGCCTTTTGTGAGGCTGAACTTCCCGGTGCCTCCTGTATTTCTTTATTATTAAATAACCCTTTCGGAAAACATTACTGGATGAACTGACCAACGGTGAAGAGCATGAGATCCACATGCCCATCTTTCGCGTTAGCGGCAGCGTCCCAGGCTCGTTGGACGTCAGTCTCTTTCAATGCATCTCCTTCGACGATACGCGCTTTTCCTGACGCGATGTAAGGCTTCATGCTCTCGTCATTGTCAAATGAGGATTTATTGCGCAGGAGAAATGTAACTGTCGCATTATTTGCTGAATACAAAATGAGTCGTCTCGTTCAATTGCATCAGTAGTACCGGTAATGGGTTGCTTACCCAGAAGTCGCTGAGCAGCATAGTATCCAACGTTCCTTGAACCACCGATGACTAGAACGTTCATTTTGAAACTGCTGAAGTATGCGGATGTTGACTTTGTTCGATGTCCATGCGTTGGAGTGGAGGCTTATATAGAGGTAGGATGTGCGATGCCGTCGCACTAAGCGCCTGTTGTCCCATGCCGAAGCACAGCACGCAGGCAATTTGTCCGATGCCGACGCACTGTGCCGAACTTTCCTTATGTCAGCACCGACAGTTCAAACGACCGTCGACGAGTATAATCGCTTACTGCCGTATTGAAATGAACCCCTGTGGCCAGAGACCAACGGGCTCATCAACGTTCATCGTGGAGATGACGCAGACTCGGCGATGAAAATATTGGAGAAGGTGTGTCGATGTTGCATGGACTTGCAGTAACATAAATGCGAGGAAAATACAGAATTTGTTGCTGGGGGAGTCTCTGGCAGTATCATCGTATTATGATGGTACATGATAGACGCGCTAATAATATATGGTATTTATTACAACTGTCGGGGATGTGGGTATTCCAATTTTAATAGATGTGTTCCGATTGTTCGTTGTGCCATGTCCGTAAAAGGTGAATGTGGGTGGATCGACGCCGCGGCAGCAGCGGACCAGAGTCGCAGAAGGGAAGGAAGTAGTGATGACTGTTGTGATACAAGATAGGTTGTAGCTATGTTGAAGATGTTGTATGCGTTGGCGAGAATACGGGGATGGAGTGGAATAATGATATGCCGTGTTGGTAGGTTGTGTCTAATGTCCAAAATGCGTAGGAAACGGTAGAGCAACGCGGCCATGGCAGCGCCATGGAATGGTCGAGAATGTTTGATGTGTTTGTCGAGAAAATATGTTGATTGAGAAGAGATAGTACGAGAAGATTTGCGGCGTGTTCATGGACTAGAGATCGTATGTTGAAAATGGCGTAGGCGGGATAACTGATATAGATGTACGAAACGTTCTGGGTCGAAGAGATGCGGTCGAAGATCGAAGAGTATTATGAAAAAATGAGAGAAAAATCTAGCTTCACCATGAGTTAGATCGATTATCAAGACGGCAGAAACGCATTCCAACTTACCTAATGGCCGTAAATAAGCTGCTATAGTTGACGTGGACCCTGCGCTCGGGGGAGCTTGACGAGCACCTCTCCGGTGCGTTGAAACACATCCTCGAACTCGAAGAGGGTCCGCGTCTCCGAGGGAACGACGAGCGGGTTGCGTACATCCTCGTTTGAGAGCGTCGTAAAAGCTTTCCCGTCGTACGTAGAAGACCGCGGCAGCCGGCCTGTGGGTTCATGTTCGCCGAAGAGGTTCTTGGGCTGCATGGTCCGCGCGAAGTTGCCACGAGAGTCGTACGAGCTGGAGGGAGGGAGTTCTTCAACACCTTGATTGCGGTCCTCGACACATTCCTTGACGGCACCGTCAGATGAGCTTGAGAGCTGAATCTTGCTTTCCCAATCCGGTCCAAGAAACCAAGCGGACATTGGGGGCAGAGGAATGTTTCGTGATGGATATGGGGGGAACCACTCCTTGTTCAACTTGAATTTCGTATCTTCTGTCGCGAATTCGCCGTCGACAGTGTACCAGACTTCCTCTGAACTGGAACTCGAGGTGATCTTCGCAGGTTTTTGGAGGGACGAGACGGAACTTGTTGACGGCGTTCGGTTGCTTCGTAGCGATCCCAGCGAGAGTTTTGAAGATGGAGAAACAAGCGGAAACGACAACGCTTCAGATGGACCGCGTGAGGGAGCCGGAGACATGGTCCTTGAAGGAGGCGCTTGACGGCGAGCTCGAGGAAGGCATTGAGGACGGTGTTGATCAGCGGACGGGCTCACGTGAGGCGTGTCAGGAATCCGGCGTTTCCACTTTTTGTGCGTAACGAGCTTCCACCCGCCTTCAGCGCCCACAGGAGCAACCAGCGGGTCTGTTGCGGAGCCAGATGTGTCTGGAACTGCAGCCACGCGATTGGTGTCATCAAGTTGAGGAGTGGATAGTGCAGATACGACCGGCATGGTGTCTGCGGGAGGCAGGCTTACGTCCGGACCGGTCGTCGCGGATACGGATTCAGAAACGCAGAAGGTCAAGTCAGCAGCGGAGCGAGGGACGCTTGAACCTACAGCTGGGTGATCGATATCTTCGTCTTGAGGAGTACACGACTCCGACACGTCTGACTTGGTGTCCTTGGGCAACGGACTTGAAAGGCTGACGTCAGGAACGCTCGTAGCTGGCGTCAGTTCTCCGGTAAGGCCAGGTCGAATCCGTGTCCGAATGTCCAGTCGTTGCGAGTGACGAAGAATCACTTGAGTCGTCGCAGACGGACTTGACACACGAGGTATCGATCCAGAGTACTGGCGTGGACTTGCTTTCTTCTCCATAGCCGTCTTGACAACCTAACGCAACATCCGTTCGTCAGTAAATATGCAGAACGATAAAGGGGGTAAATACGTACGTATCTGAAAACAGGTACGTCCTCAGAGAACTCGCCATGGCTCCTGTCGGCGGACTCTAACAATTGAGGCGATACTGTGGTGTCCAAAATGCACTCCGGCGACGACGGAGGTTCTGCGACCAACGGCATCGCGTCGAGGTGTGATGGAACCGCGGAGTCGGCAGCCAGTGCGGTAAAAAGATTTTGAGCAGTGCCAATGATACGGTTTGAGGAGCACATCAGATGGGATTCTTGAATGTTACGACAGAAACCACACTCAGCGAATGAATGATGAAAATTAGAATTGACCACTCCACGGATAATTGGGGGCACCGTGGATGCCGACAGAGTAGACGATAGAAGAAGTGAGACGACCCGAAGTACCTCATATGTATACGAGGCCATGGCCTCGGATCGAATCGAATCGGAGAGCGCGTCGTGCCATACTGGAGCTTGGCCTGTAGGTAATCGACCATCGAGTACACGATTTCCTTCGATGTTGTGCATAAGCGAACCTACGCGAACATTTTATGAGCATAAAATGACAGCGAATGTGGGAATACATACGCCATGTAGCAGAGATGCCAGCCTTTCGGTAACGACCGTGACCGACGCCAACGAGATGCGATCCACAAAGTCTCGATCACGGAACCGTTCATGGTCTACCGAGTAAATGAAGTCCTTGACAGTCCCAAAGAACTGGCGTAAGTTATCCACCATGATCTGAGGTTCGAGATCCACGAGCACAGTGGCAGCCTACGGAGGTATCGATGGGTTAGATGAGAAGACGAGTGTATCATTGACCACATACCTCGGTGTTCGACGTCAGACAGACCCCAAATACAATGCACTGCATGAATTGAATGACGCCGTAAAGGCAACACGACATCGCCGCAACGTGGATGAGCGTACGAAGTGCAGCGGACGATCGAGCGAGTAGGAGTGAGGTGGTGCCGGGCTTTCTAGTGGGTTTGGTGCGGGGATTGGAAAAAACTCCTCGCGACGCTCTGTCGAACACCAGGTACTATGAAGGTCAATGTTAGTTTGTGTTGAACTCGGGTGGCACAACGATGGGGACGAGAGATTGAATCTTACACATCCACAGCCGAGACCAAGCAGACCAATAATGAAGACGATAATGCCGATGACGAAGCTAGACCGTAGAGGGGCAAGGATATCTCCACTCGGCGCCGAAGCAGAGTGGAACCTGGCGGACGGGGCGGCAAAATCCTCGGTGCGCGAAACCAAATACGGCCCATACGGGACCAGGGCGCATGATGGTGGCGGTGGTAGCGGGATCGGAGGAGGGGGAGGAGGAAGAGAACGAAGGGTGAAGTTGAAAAGCAAATCCGACAACTTCCCCAAAGGCATCGAAGCCACGGACAGCGTGTTGCGAGCGATGACACGCCATTCGAACGAGTAAATGATCTGAATTGCATAGAAAGAGCAGACGCGAATGGCGAAGAATGAATACTGGTAACTGACATTGTCGACGTCGGTGTATTCAATGGAGGAGAAGTTGGGTTGCCACACACTTACAGCCTGTGTTGTGGTTTGCTTGCATGCTTTATCGCGTCCGTCACGTGATTGCGATTCAATCAACTCTACGCCAGACTCGCTCTTGATAACCAAACCGTGATCATGATGATGGATTGGACGACTTTCGATTTTGAATTCCTACCTATGGCAACTATCTTGAAAGTGGTGAAGTTCGCTATGCACTGCTTCGACACTGGTAGCGACGTGACACGTTCAACAAATTCAGGACGCGTCATATGAACATGGATGCATACTATCCTCGCGACAGGCAGAGAATGGCACGAACTGTTAGCCACAGTAGGATGCGACGCCTTTCCAATCATAATCTTATGTGTTTAATGCCAAGGTTTTGAAGTTTTAGGTGTCGCCTTTCAAGTCATTGTTTAACTGTGAGGTCTAATCGTACCTTTCCGTTTTTTTCTCCCCCTTTACATGTGTCTAAAATTGCCAGCATCCAGTCATAGCGGTTCATCGCACACAGGTCCATTGTACATACGAGCAATTTTTTCTTTGCTAACTTCAACACGTTAATTACTTGTCAGTAACTTGTAAGTCAACTGGCATTCAGGTGCAACGTACTTCGAGCAAACCGTCGATCATTTTGAAACATGGCGCTACAACCAGCATCTGAACTCGTGTTCATACTTGCCTCTCGTTAGCCTAATACCATTTTCCCCAGTCATCGAGCAGACACTTGCTGCCGAGTCTGATGCAGACTCACACCTTCTGATGGTGGACATGAATAACTCACAACGACACATATATACGACACGACGCGATGCAACAGTTCTATAGATATGGCTTCCAAAAGCACTCTCTCGAGGGTTTATCGATTGATGCATTTGCGCATTCATGCATGTCGTCTCTGATACACGTCCTACGTCCTTTCCACGTATTTGTGTTTTGTTTCTATCTGCTTTCCTCCGCAGATGTTGGCCTTGATCATCTCCGTCGGCATTCCAGGCAAAAATTTCCTTACGGTGGCAACTGGACGGCCTTCGCCATACAAATATTCCCAGCCTGCAAAACATGCCGCCGCTCTCAAAATTACCTCCGGGAAAACTCGAATGTTGCTCACTAATACCGTGATTCACTCCATTTAAAAGCATGATATGAACCACCGCGATAGCAGAAACTGCGTATTTCGTAAAGGCATATTCTCGTCGAAGTCAAGGTATTGAAAGCGACCCGTTCCGTCAACTACTCCCATCCTTCCGCGTCAGCAACATATCCATTCGGTAAGCCAAATCGGATAGTCCGTGTCGTATAGTCTCGCGAATTCGGTGTACAAAGACATACTTTACAGTCGGTTCGGGCTGCGGTTTAGCACGATGGCTTTCGGTAAACCAATAGAATAATTACCAGTGAGAGATCAAACAAAGGTTGAGTTTGGAAAGAGCCAAGCAGGGCTCATAGCCTGATAAAACTAGGTACTAACAATTGCAGTAATCCTTCACGACGTGCATAGCTATCCAGAGGAGAAACAACAAGTAACCGGATAACAAGAGCATGATTATAAGCGCCAACAATAACTCGATCGAACGATAACAGAAATCCAACATGATATCCACAAACGAACCCTCCTTCCTCTCCTCGTTCCCTTCCCTGGATGGGTCGACAAGGGCACTGTCCATGTCAACCGTCACAGCTCCCCAAAGGCTGCTCAACAAAAGATCGCCTTCAAACGGGAGTGCAAGAGCCACTGACCCTGGTGCTGATATGGTGCAGGCCTCCAGTTTGACCAAAGATTCTATTGGCTGATTGGAAACGTTGACGTTGACGGCTTTGTTGACAGATTTTGCGTCGATGATAAACTCTCCCCCGGATCCTTGGTGAGAGTACAGTTTTATGTCGCCTGTGATGGGGCTGTAATAGTCATCAATTTACTTTCGATTTTTCTCTCCCAAGCGTGAAAGGACTGACCCATTGGTGTTCCGTATAATCAAACCACTCGGTTCATGATTGACATCATGGTACAGCGCCACATCTGCGTCAATGCCTGCGTTAATAGTGGTCAATCGAAGCGAGGATGCAGGCATGGCTGGACTGGGTTCGAAGCCGGCTTCAATGTCGGCATTGTGATGATTCTAATTTAAAGAATGAGAAATATCTTGACAATTAGTTTAACCGCACGCACCTTTGATATTGCATTTGCATCTTCTACGGTTGAAATGTTGAAAGATCCTGAAATCGGTGCATTGAAGGTACTTAGATGTGCCCTCTCGGCATGTAATGACTGAGGCCGCCATCCATTAATAAATCAAATGAAAATTTATGTTCGAAGGATAAGCTCACGGCAGCGGTGATTTCCGAACTTTTTGTTTGCAGCGTAATCTTACGGAAATGGACGATGTCCGTCAAGTCGTCGAGCCGCTGGGAGAAGAGGACCATCGCAGTTCTAAAATCGTTGATAAGACGTGCGGAGTCCTTTTCTGGCCTCGGGAAGCGAACTGTGACATTGAATTTCAGATGTTCCTCGTGATCCCAACGCCCTTTCTGCAATTCATTTGGAGTCTAAAATTGTTCAATCAGCATTGGATTCGAAAACAGCATGCCATGCCAGAACCCACAAATATTCCAACTCCACTCTGTGACTCTGGTCTCTCAAGTTGACAAACATTAGCCCGCTCCAAAGCTTCATCGTTCCACTATGAGACGACAATGTCGACGATCACGTCGCCGCCAGAATGGTCCAAAGCAGTAACGTGGACATCGCCAGAAGCGAGCGAGCCGCGAGAGAGGAGATAGAGTACATCAGAATTGACAGGCAACTTAAAGGAAGTTTTCGCAGTATGAGGCGGGTCATCGTCGTATGATAGACGCTGGACAGATTCGGTGACACTGCCTCCTTGTAGATAGCGCCTTCAGACGTCCACTCTGCTCCATTGATGCACTTTACGACGTGTCCGTCACGAGGATCCGGCCTGCCGACTTCTGCTTCCTACATTATGTCAGGCGAATATAATGTATTGCATAGCAGACTGATTACTTACCCAGTACCGGTGCAATCTGTGGCGAACAAGCGAAGCATATCGTTTACCAAACAAGACCCATACGAGAGTCGCAATGCAAAATGCCTTAATGAATTGGATAAATGGGCCACTGCCACGGATGCGGCGTTGGTTTGTGTGTCCTTTCGATCCAGTGCACGCGCCATATGTCAGAACTGGTTGCGACATATCGACGTATTTCAATGATGTTGTGGTCGAAGACTTAGGATCGCTTCCGGGGATATCCATCGCTTTCAAGTTGTGCGTTCGTTCAAAGGTGGGATGAGAGGAGAGGTGTAGCTATAAAGACGCCAAAAAGGCCATGCGGCTGCGATGCTGCGCGGTTTGTATGCCCGCAGCCAAGTGCAATGTAATCCACGTGGCAGATATGATACAAGACTAGGCTCCGAGTGAGAGTGTGCCTTTCCTTCTACTCGTGGGAAGCGGGAGTGATGGTGAATGCCTTTTTGGGAATTACGGTCTTGTACCATCCATAACTTCACGAGAACATCATATTTTTGTATGGTACAAAGACAGCAAATGTAGTTATGAATGATATCTAAAAGTCTCTCCCACATGTTGTACCAAAAATATGGCCATGAGTTTGTGAATTTGTGGCGAAGAAATTCGCATTTTGGTACCTAATCAAGCTAGCATTTCTGACCCATTGAGGGAGCACCATGCCATAGTTCCAGTGAGAGAATTGAAGTATAACATATTTGGAACAGGATTGTAGTTTGGACCAAGTGATTTTGTGCAGCCGTTACCAAGATATAAAGAGCACAATGCGGCCATTTTTGGACCAAATCAGGAAATCATGCCATAAACAAACCAAAATGGCCCGCATTGTGCCCTGTACATCTTGGTAACGGCTGCACAGAATCACTTGGTCCAAACTACAATCCTGTCCCAAATATGTTATACTTCAATTCTCTCACTGGAACTATGGCATGGTGCTCCCTCAATGGGTCAGAAATGCTAGCTTGATTAGGTACCAAAATGCGAATTTCTTCGGCCACAAATTCACAAACTCATGGCCATATTTTTGGTACAACATGTGGGAGAGACTTTTAGATATCATTCATAACTACATTTGCTGTCTTCGTACCATACAAAAATATGATGTTCTCGTGAAGTTATGGATGGTACAAGACCGTAATTTCCAAAAAGGCATTCACCATCACTCCCGCTTCCCACGAGTAGACTCGTAACCAGTCTGACTACCCAGCACGAGCCACAGGCAGGAGTGGCTGGGCCATATTCTGCCCCAGGGTCAAAGTATCACTAGCCCACGCTTCGATATTGGGGTGGTGTTAGGTATTCGTCGAAATCCGCATGTACAGCGCAAAATACAGAGCTAGCACGTTCCGTGAGAGACCCTAGATATGCAGGACGGGTTATTAGTGTTGTTAAGACGTTACAAAAAGGAATAGAACAATGGTGCGTGAGTGAGTCGCGTCCGTGTCTATGTTATACGCTGGAGTCGGCTCGACGCGTTGCGGAATGTGGAAGCACGCGATCGGCCCGCCTCTCGGCATGCTTCGACGCTGTCAAAAAATTCAACTCCGCCCACGACCACTAGCGCCCTATCCACCTTTCACCAGCCCGCTGGCTACTCCATGCCTTTAGCCAGAGATTACAAGCATATCAAAGAGTGGACCATTTTGGCCAGTCAGTCTTATGAAATAAACCTCCCAAAAAATGCTTACGACCAAATGCGGTCCGTTCAAAAGCTCTTCGCTGCTCAGGAAGATGATGATCACTGATCACTGACATAGTGTTCTAGTTGTCGAACGTATGGGGCAGTATCGCTCCGACTCGGCTACCAGCCTACCACTGATGAGTTTATGAGCATTATGTCCGACCGCAGAGGATCGTGCTGATGATCGTCATCATCAAAGGCATACCTATTTGGCAGACGAATCTGTTCACTTCTGTGTCTTGAAGTCACCTACGGTTTTATGATACAACAAATGTTCCATTAATGTGATGCATCTATCTGAACTCGTCGGCGGACAACTGGAAGACTGTACCTTCATTTCCAATAATTGACTGGCCTGAAAGCGCTGAAGATGGGTCGCTCATCAATTGGTGCACTCGCGCATTGCCTGATACACGTCTTTTGATGTCTTATACACATATGTGAGTTTAGTTCTATCTCCTTCCTCCGCACATATTGGCCGTAATCATCTCCGTTAGTTGCCCTTAGGCGAATTCAGCCTATGGGGCAGTTCCTCGGAGGGATATTCCCAGAACGCAACACACGCCGCACCTTTCCACATATACGCAGCGAGAGCCCAGGTAGGATTAAAATGGTGATATTCCTCCGCACCGCCATTGATGTGTAACATTAATGGTGAGATTAAATCTACAGTACTAGTACATCGTCATCGAAGACCATCGCATTCAAGTACGTCTATGGCATGGAAACACAACGTTGTTCCCTCATAAACAGCGGAATATTCAGCATGTTGAGCCGTACCAATGTCGCTGCTTTATCCGAACTTCAAGATGACCTTGCCAAGTCGATGTCGATATTTTTGGTACGGTATGGGGATTTTGCAACAGAACTGTTCAATTCCCCGCATCCATAAATACCGCAAAATTTAAAATGTTCCATTGCACATCCGGTTTTGCTCCGTATCCAAAAATGTGGTCATGAACTGCCATCGGTAACTGGTTATTTTTATTCACCTCTGCTCACGCCGTGCCGAACGCGTCTTACGTCAGCACTAAGGCTGCACACGAGTGCATCTGGATCTGGATCCGGACTTGTTTCCCACGGATCCAGGTCACAATTTTTTTCAAAATTGACCTGTCAATCCAGGTATACCTGTGATTTCACAGGTAATTCACAGGTAAATCTTGAAATAGATCCGTGGGAACAGATCCAGGTCATCATTTTGAAGAAAGTTTTGGGACTCGACCTGTGTGACCCACAGGTCATAGGGACTCGTGTGCAGCCTTAGTCAGCACACAAAAGGTCAACCTCTGGGCGACGGTTCCGTACTAAAGTCTGGTACTTGCTATATCTCGAATGAGTTTACCTGTGCATACAACACTCAAAACATATCAAGGCGTCGTTCAATGGAAGTTTCGACTGGTCAGTACTGATGTCTCTGAAAGAAAATCCCCAAGTACAGGTTCATGGCCGATCGCGATCCATCCAAAGGCTGTTCGTTGCTCGCGATGATCGTCAGTCCCTGATCTAGCGTTTTGAACGTGCGAGGTGATATCGCTCCGTCTCATTAAGCGACTCGGATTGTGGCACCCATTGATGTTAACTTATGTGGCTGAAGCTTTATATCCGACCGCACAGCATGGGACGATCATGTGGCGATGATCGTCATCCTCAAACGCGTAACTGCATGGCGACAAACCATCTCTCCGTCTTAAGGTCACCCGTAGTTCTATGTTACCACAAGGGTTCAATTCAAGCCGAAAAACTATCTGGATTAGTCAAGGGGACAACTATAGGCTCTCTGTGCCGTTAAAGTCGTATCATGACCATTTCCCCCGCGTTCCTTTGCGTTGTGAAACAGGACAGCCTATCAAGCCTTTGATCGGAATGTTACGGGCAAAAAATTACTCCGTCTTTGTCGCGCTGGTAATTGGTAGCGTGCCCCTGGAAAGTCTTGAACGGGCGACTCAGCTGGCAATGACAAACCTGGACTTCAGAAGTGTTTAGCGATCTGCTCATGTGGATCACTCAAATGCATTGTTCACGTCATTTCAGATACTACCATCTTGACAGCGATGTTTTTTCACCTGTGTGTGTCCCCGTAAATTGAAATTCAAGTCCATTTCTAAACGCTCCCCTCCTTAATGGCGCATGACCCGCGTATTTGATGACTTTCCGGTAAGTTCCTTGTTCCGAAGAAAATTGGTATACGGAAGCTGACGAAACACCATCATTCGTATTTGCGAAAAGGAGGGTGTAGCTGTTGTTTCCAGTGACCATGGGAAGGATATGGAACTTTGTCTTTGATTGACCATTTACGGCTTCGCCGTCGAAATCACTGCCTTCCGGGAATTTGATAACATGTCCTGCTCCATTGTCTAAACAATGATGGAGCGCTTACTGCAGCACCGTCTGGACATTGGTTCGTGCCTTCCCCTTTGCCACAATGTGTTTCAAGAAAGAAAAAACTTTGTGGATGCGCTCTGTGGGGAGGTATAAAGGCAATCAGATTAAGCGAAAATCCCAACGAACACTTCGTGAACATGTTGCGACTCGTCTCCTCTCTCGTTGCTCTCTCGACATCTTTCGCCATTGCAGCTGTCCCACCTACTCCCGAAGGTGCACTAATTACCAAGTTGCTCAGCGTCATCGGCCCGAACAGTAACCTGCCGCTCTCCGACGCGAGCATTGCCGCACTTAACCTCACAGAGAACGCAATATACTCGCAGATTGCCTACTGCATTAATCCAAACAACCCTGTCTGGTCCGGTTGTGCGTTCTCGTTTCTCTCTCACACATTATCATACGTTATGTTAAACCCAATCCTCAATACACCAGCTTTGTACGATTTAATCCCAAACTTCTCGGTAACTGCAGCTGGTGGGGACGATAACACCAATGCTCCAAATTGTGAATATTATTCCCTTTGGTCCTCAAGTGTCGCTGAATCCTGTGACAGGGTACGTCGGTTACAACAGCAGGACTCAGACTGTCGTCGTCGCATTTGAGGGTACTGAGGTGGGCATTCCTATCTTCTCCGATCACATTCATGATTCAATATTGTTGCATTAGTCACCTGAGGAATGGATTGACGACGACGCTCGCTGGCCGCTCGTTACACTTGACCCCCGTTTGAGCGCTGGAAATAACTTCCCGTCCTACGCTACACATGGTTTTCAGGATGCTTGGGCAGTTTTCGCGGACGCCATCTTAAAGGCAGTAACCGCACTCGTCAACAATCCGAATCCGAACGCTCCCGTGAAAAAGATTCAAGTGACCGGGCATTCTCTTGGTACGGAGTCAACTCCTCATCTTCTCTGCCATCATTTTAATTGCTTCTTCCTATTATTTCAGGTGGTGCTATCGCATCGTTCTCAGCGCTTCAGATGTCTCTGAACTTCCCACAAATTCCTGTTCAGCTTACCACCTATGCTACTCCCCGAATCGGCAGCCCAGATCTAGCAACATGGGTGCGAAAGAATGTATGTCATTGAGTTATTTTCTACGTTCTTTCATTGATACCGTTATTTTTAGCTGGGAAATAATACGATATTCACCGTGCATCAAAGAGATCCTTTCGTACACGCACCTCCTTTGAATTGGTTCTCCAGTAAATATTCCCAGTAAGTGACTTGTTTCTCGCAATGATGTTTGCTTTTTCTAATAATTGCCATCTATGCCACAGTGTCAGCTACGAGTTGTGGAACTCCACCAGCATTCCTTCAACTGTTCTCTGCAGTGGCCTCGAAAACCCGAGTATGTCCTTCTCATACATTGCAATCACGCATTGATGACATGGCTTATGCTTAGGTTGCTCTGATTCCTTGTTTTATTGGTTTCCGTCCGATCATTACGGGTAAGTCGCTGATCATTTTGCCACGAGACGAACACCCTGACGTACTGCAAACTGTCAGTCCATTCTATGGGCTCGTTATGGGGAATGACACGGGCAGATGTCAATGGCCTCAGGCTGTTACTCTCCCAGAACAAGTCAGCGTAACGGCACTTCCGACACCGACCGTGTCGAATCCTGGTATTTCGATAAGTATCGTCTCCCAGACCAGTGTCCCTTTCTCTATCAATACCATTCCCATCTCGGTGTCGACTCTCCCGTTCACTGTTAAGACTCTGTCTGTACCAACCGGGTTTCCGTTTACAAGACCTACCTTTTAAATGCGCCGTGTTACCGCGCGTCCGTTCTTTCTTCGTCGTTTCTGGTTGGCAATTTGGATCATTATTATGGTGCTTTAGGCGATCGGGATTTTGTTTGTTGTTGGCTGAATGTCGGCACTTCCATGTGGTTCATATTTTCTAGTAACTGTTCAATTTATACTTTTGACCCACAAGCAAATTCAAGAATGAGAGGTGACTTCATCGTTTGCAGCCATCCGCGAACAAATCTAGTACGATACTGCAGCAAACACACCATCCATATTGGTTCAGCCGAGTCTAATAATGGGATGGTCGAAGGCAACGTACGAACGACAGCTTCTGCTGCTTCTCCACCATACGTGACCACCAATGCAGTCAACGCATCGTTCAGAAAGAATCCTCCAGTTTTTTCCTCTCCTTTATTGAATCATCTTCGCTAGGGCTTAATCGCGATATGTCGTGTTGAGTTCGTGCAGCTTCAAGGAGTGGTCGGATAACACGGAGGCGGAGGGCAAGGATGTCGAGACTTGAGAGTGCTATCGTAACACGTGAACAGCGCGGTCAAGATGGTGCGTGACTGAACACGTAAACTTGTTGCTCTTACCTTGATCAGTCACATCGCCGCCCTAGCCCATATTCCATCTCTTAATCCCCTCCGAGTTGTGTTCAGCACCTTGGTCCTTGATTGGACTCGAGCTTATGCCGTGGGAATCCCTCATGTTGTCGAGATTTCTGGTGGCACCGTGACTGGCAAGAACATGCTCGGATAACGGGAATCTGGCTGCTTCTGCAGCTGCGCCGATTCTTCTTGCGCGTTCCACATAGTAAGGTGAATACTGTACCTTTGCTGAAAATAATCTAGGAATTCGCGTCTTCCTACGATGTCCCTAAGTTCTGCCTTCCTCAAGGCAAGCCGTGTGAGCAACGCATCTTACATTGGCAGCATATCACTAACCGTCGTGCAGCCGATGTTCTGTGCTAACATCAAGTGTTTACTGCCGCTCGAATGAGTTTAACAGTGGACCAAGGACTCAATGCTCATCAACACCCGTGCCTAGGCGGTCGGTCACTATTGTCTGAGAGAAAACGTCCCAGAGCAGGCTTACGGCCGAATGCGACGAGGCTACGCTGCTCAACAAAGAGAATCACTGATCGCTGATATAGCGTTGCAGACAATCATGTGGCAATGATCGTCGTGGTCAAACCTCTACCTGCATGGCAAACGTATGCCTTCACCCTTGTCTTCAAGTTACCTATAGTTCTACGTTACAGGGATGATTCTATGCAAGCTGATAAATCTATATATCTGGAACCCGTCAGCGGACCACTAGACAAGTTTCATCGGCCCCTCAATTCGTATCATGGCACACCCCATGAACCTCTTCCTCCGCGTACCTTCAAGTTCGCTTTGTTGAAACACGATGCATCAAATGTTTGGTCACGGTATTACGGGTGAACCTGTCCTCCGTCTCGCGTGTCACTGGTGGTTGGTACTATGGTAGCATGCCCCTGGAAGTCTTGAACGCGGAAGTCAGCCGGGAGTCGCAAACCTGGTCACTAGGCTCTGCTTATGCAGATCACTCAAATGCATTGTGCGTCTCTTTTGAGATACTGCCTCTTGCGCCGAGATTTTCACCTGTTTTTCCCAATGAATCGAAATTCATGGCTAGACCATAACATCACCGTCTTGATGGCGCATGCCTTACGCTTTGGACAACATTCCCTCTCCCAGAAGAAAATTGGTGTGCGAAAGCTAACGCAACCCAATCATTCTGATTTGCAAAGGGAAGGATTCAGCTGTCATCCACAGTGTTACACTACCGTAACATCGACTTTTGTCTTTGATCGACCTTTCACGGCTTCTCCCTCAAGCTCACTGCCTTCCGAGAGTTTGATAGTATGTCATGCTCCATTGTTTATGCGTCGATGGAGCGCATGGTGCAGCACGGTCTGGAGCATCTGTTCCTGGCTTCTTCTCTAAATGATATGTTTCAAGAATTTTTATTTGCATTGGATGTGCACTGGGGGGGGGTGTTATAAAAGACCTTCAAATATGAGACGGACATACCAACGAACACCTGCCTAGCTTCGTGATCATGTTGCGACTCGTCACCTCTCTCGTTGCCCTCTCCACGTCTTTCGCTATTGCGGCCGTCCCACCTACTCCCGAAGGTGCACTTATTACCCAGTTGCTCAGTACTATTGGGTCGAACAGCAGCCAAACGCTCTCCGACGCGAGTATAGCTGCACTCAACCTCAATGAGAACGCAATTTACTCGGAGATTGCCTATTGCATTGATCCAAACAACCCTGTCTGGTCCGGTTGTGCGTTCTCGTATTTTTTCCCCTCACTATTATACGTTAAACCCAATTCTAAATACACCAGCTTTGTATAATTTAATCCCCAACTTCTCAGTAACTGCGGCTGGTGGAGACAACACCAATGCTCCAAATTGTGAATATTACTTCTTTTTGGTCTTCAAGTGTTGCTGAAGTCTTGTGTCCAGGGTACGTTGGTTACAATGGCAAGACCCAGGCTGCCGTCGTCTCGTTTGAGGGTACCCACGTATGCATTCTCATCTTGTCCGATTATACACATGATTACATATCGTTGCATCAGTCACCTCAGGAATGGATTGTCGACGATGCTCGCTGGTCGCTTGTTACACTCGACCCCCGTTTGAGCGCTGGAAATAACTTCCCGTCCTACGCTACACACGGTTTCCAGTTCGCTTGGGGAGTTTTCGCGGATGCCGTTTTAAAGGCTGTTACCGCACTCGTCAACAATCCGAATCCGAACGCTCCCGTGAAAAAGATTCAAGTGACTGGCCATTCTCTTGGTATGGAATCACCTTCTCGACAATTCCTTTACTTGCTCATTTAGGTTCGTTTTTCACGTGGTCTGTCAGGTGGCGCTATCGCATCATTCTCTGCGCTTCAGATGTTGCTCAACTTCCCACAAATCCCCGTTCAGCTCACCACCTATGCCACTCCGCGGATTGGCAGCCCAGACCTAGCGGTATGGGTGCGGAGGAATGTTCGTCTTCAAATCGTTTTACCTTCTTTCTGATATCAAATTCATTTAATTTAGCTGGGAAACAATACAATCTCCACAGTGAACCAGAGGGATCCTTTGGTGCACGCTCCTCCTTTGGATTGGTTTTTCAGTAAATACTCACAGTCAGTGCATCGTTTCTTCTAATGATGGTTATATTTCTCACAATTGCCATTTTTGCAATAGTGTGAGCTACGAGTTGTGGAATTTCACCAATATTCCTTCAACTGTCCTCTGCAATGGTTTCGAAAACCCGAGTACGCCGTCTCATACATCGGGATCAATTAAAATGGTCTATTCATCGCGTTTATCAGGTTGCTCTGATTCCTTGCATTTTTTCAATCCGTCCGATCATAATGGGTGAGTTGAAAGCAACCCTGCCACGAGACTAGCACAGTAACGTGACATACTTGGAATACCAGACCATTCTATGGCCTTATCATGGGGGATAATGGTAAATGTCAATGGCCTCAAGTCGTGACTCTACCACAATAAATTGGCGTTGGGGGGAAAGGTGGGGCAGTAGCTAGTATTTAAGTGTCGTCTCCCAGACCCGTTCACTATTAAGACCATTCAGAACTCCGCGCCGAGTCTCCCTTTCACAGGACCTTGTCTTTACCAACTGGGCTTCCGATTGCAACGCTTCCCTTGTAAATGATTCGTGTTAACTCGCATCCGCTCTTTTCTTCTTCCTTTCTGGTGGAAATTTGGTGTCATTGCTATCGTTTTTTCGGCGATGGAAGGGTTTTCGTTTGTCTGTAGATCGCGGTTTTTAGTAACTTTTCAATTTATACTTTTCGATACGAGCCAGTGGAAAACTGAGGCGATTTTATCGTTTAGAGTGCATCTCGTTCTTCTGAGATGTTACATAATACAAGCTGGTCGTCGCTTCGATATCGTCAGAAAGCGCGGCGAGCTTGATCAGTTGTGTTGCCTTCAAACCAGAACAGTTTTTCGGGCACACAGCGATGGCTACGAGTACCCCATCGGAATGCGCAATGTGACTACACTTAATGTATCAAAACCAAAAGATGAATTCGAGTTTCATGAGCAAGAAATGTAGGCCGATACGTATTAGACGCCAAAAAGCCAGTTCAAACATGACAGAAAGCCCAACACAGGTGCGATTGGGCAATATTGGCATCGCTATATCCAGATCGTCGTTCATTATTCAGAGCTTGCTATCCGTTAGTGCAGTACAAATAGAGGAAACTGAAACAATCATCGCTTGCATCCAGAGTTAGGATTAGACGCCTCCACTACCAGTTCTTGAACGAGTTCTAAAATTACCACGCTATCCAGAAAAAAAACTAAGTCTTATTCTGGCAGGCTTCGGCATAAGTTGCATTGCACATATGGGATTCACCTTATCACGATCACAAGAATTCAACTCATGACGATGTCCTTCTGAATTATGTGTGAGCAATCGCGAAGAAGGCTTTCAGGGAAATGAATGCTGGTGCCAGGTCGCGCCAGTATCCAGGCACAAACAATGGCCATCAGGACAGCGAATACCTCGGAGCAACGATGGTACGCTGTTCATGCTGACCCTGGCACATAGATGTGAATGATTTCATCGAATGTTTAATGGTAAACGAACCGTATGTGGTTTTCGATGTTGACATTGATGCCCACTGGCACCCTTTACGCATTAGCTGATGCTGCCCATATGGCTATATTTACACGACAATGATAGATGGTTGAGTTGATTCAAAGGATTGATGCATTCGCCTTTGTAGTTTTTGTCCGTTTCCTGCGTTGCGCGGTATGGAGCGATCCGAGATTCCATCCGACAGCGCGTATACTTGCAGAGTACGTCGTGCTGCGTGAACACAACAGCGACGACTCGGACACGGAGGACTGTTTAGCAGAGTAAAGGGTATAGATTACGTGACCCAGAGCTCAAGCTGAAAAGTACTGTAGCGTAGAGTCTAGTATCAAGAACTCCTCATGGATAAGACGACCTTCAGCATGTTGTAAGTGTTCGAAACGCATCCTTCAAACTTGAAACGACGCGGTGGACCACATTGCGTGTTAGTCCTGAATCTCCGGCTTTGAGTTTGTTGCTGGATAAAGTCGTCAATTTTTTGAAAAAATTCGGTCGCGCCAGATCCGAATCCCTGAAAGATCAATGGCGAATGGACACTGTATGGTCACCGATGTCGCATTTTCCTGGTTACTTTTCCGAACCCCAAGGCCGTTGGCGTTCGGTGTCAATGGTAAAATAGCTCACTGGCACCTGCTTCAAGTTCTTGCGTTTTGGCCGCATGCTGATCAACGTAGATTTCCTGAATCGGTCTACGCAGGCATCTACTGGTAAACTTCACGGAAGAGAATGACTGGCTTGCCGAATTCCTCACCCCGTGCCGACCGCGTATTATGTCAGCAAATGACAGATTTGGTCTTACAGACTCGTACTCACGTAACTCAGGTGTTTGATACCCCTCGAATGAGATTGCCAGTGGGCAGGTTCAAAGCACGTCGTCAATGTTTCGGCTTGTCACTATTGATATATCTCAAGACTTCTTGCTGCTCAACGCGGCGAGGATGATCGCTGAATCGATGTTGATGCGCTTGAGTCTGAGCGTAGGCTGATGGAACGTATGAGGTGCTATCGACCCGGCTCGCCAAACGATTATGACTCCTACTGACGTTATGTCCGACGGCACAGGATGGTACGGACATGATCGTCATCCGCAATCCCGTTCCTGCATGGCTTGGCAGACGACTCTCCGTCTTAAAAGTCACATGCGGTTATATGTTGCAACGAGGGTCTATTCAAAATGATAAAGCCGTTTGGATCCGTCGGCTTCAATTGGATGGCTCCCATTAATCCGTTGAAGCCGTATGATTCCTCTTATCAATCCTTGATCACAACGTTACGGGCAAACAATTCCTCCGTCCTTTGGCACTAGTGTTGGTGGAATGCCCCTGAAAAGTTTTGAACGTGGAATCCAGCTGGACATAACAAACCTAGGCACTAGACCTGTTTAGCGATCTACTCAAGTGGATCACTGAAATGCAATGTTCACGTCTTTTGCGACACTGCCACCTTGACGGCGATATTTTTTCTCCTAGCGAATTGAAGTATCATGACCAGTTCATAACGTCCCCTTCTTGATGTTACATGACCTATGTATTGAATAACTTGCCGGTACGTTCCTTGCCCCGAAGAAAATTGGTATGAAAAAGCTGACAAACTCCTCATTGATATTTGCGAAGGGGACGGTCCAGCTATTGTCTCCTATGTTAAGCGAAAAACGTGAATAATTACGAACTTTGTCTGTGATCGACCATTCACGGCCCCGCCCTCGAGCTCACTGCCTTCCGGGGATTTGATAACGGGGCACTTAGTGCAGCACCCTCTGAACATTTGTTCGTGCCTTCCTGCTGACGATGAGTTTCAAGATTTTTTTTATTTGGATTGGATGCGCGCTGTGAGGAGTTATAAAGGCCTTCAAGTCCAAGGGAACAAACCAACGGACACCCGGCTAGTTTTGCGAATATGCTGCGAGTTGTCGCCTCCATCCTTGCTGTCTCAACGTCTTTCGCTATTGCAGCCGTCCCACCTACACCAGAAGGCACACTAATAACCAAGTTGCTCAGCACTATCGGGTCTGACAGCAGCCAGCCGCTCTCTAATGCGAACATAGCCGCACTCAACCTCAAGGAGAACGCAATTTACTCGCAGATTGCATATTGCATTAATCCAAACAAACCTGCCTGGTCCGGTTGTGCGTTCTCGATATTCTTTTCCGTCGTGATCACGCATAAAACTTAAGTGTAAATACACCAGCTTTGTGCAACTTAATCCCGAACTTCGCGTTGACTGCGGCTGGTGGGGACGATAACACCAATGCTCCGAATTGTGAATATCATTTCTTTTCGTTTCCAAACGTCGCTCAATTCTTGTGTCCAGGGTATGTTGGTTATAACAGCAATGCTAAGTCTGTCGTCGTGGCATTTGAGGGTACTGAGGTATGCATTCCCATCCTGTGCAATCATACGCATGATTCAATATTGTCATATCAGACACCTGAGGAATGGATTGACGACGATGCTCGCTGGCCGCTCGTTACACTTGACCCGCGTTTGAGCGCTGGCAACCATTTCCCATCCTACGCTACACATGGCTTTCAGAATGTTTGGGCAGTTTTTGCGGATCCCGTCTTAAAGGCTGTTGCCGCACTCGTCAACAATCCGAATCCAAACGCTCCCGTGCACAAGATTCAAGTTACTGGCCATTCTCTCGGTACCGAATCGCCTTCTCGAACCTCTCTTTACTTGCTAATTGAGGATTATTTTTATGATGCATGTCAGGTGGCGCTGTCGCATCGTTCTCGGCACTTCAGATGTCACTGAACTTCCCAAAGACCCCCATTCAGCTCACCACATTTGCTACTCCACGAATTGGTAGTCCTGACCTAGCAGCGTGGATGCTGAAGAATGTTTGTCCTTTCCTTCCTCTTGCCTTCTTTTGGTGACACCAAAGTATAGCTGGGAAATAATACAATCTTTACCGTGTACCAGAGGGATCCTTTCGTACACGCACCTCCTTTGGATTGGGCATTCAGTAAATACTCGCAGTCAGTGCCTTATTTCTTACAATGATGTCTACATTTCTAACGATTGCCACTTTCCTCATAGTGTCGGCTACGAGTTATGGAATTCCACCAATGTTCCCTTAGCAGTCCTCTGCAGCGGCCTCGAAAACCCAAGTACGCCATTATCACGCATTGGAATCACTGAACTCAATGCATTTCTCAGGTTGCTCTGATTCTTTATGGTATTGGTATCTGTCGGATCATTATGGGTGGGTCGCGGATAACTCTGCCACGAGACGAGCATCCTGACTTACTGCAAAATGACAGACCATTCTATGGCCTCGTTATGGGGAATGATACGGGCAGATGTCAATGGCCTCAGGACGTTATCCTCCCACAAGTCAGCTCAATGGCCCTTCCAACACCGACCGCGTCAACCCCTGGTATTCCGTTCGATGTCGTCTACCAGACCAGCGTTCCGGTCACAACTAAGACTCTTGTAATCACACTTATTACTCTGGTCGGCTTCCCCATATTCCTCCGAGGAATTCAACTACTTCGGAAAGATATTCCCGTTCCCGTTACGTCCACCAAGTGAGCACATCCGCCGTGTGCATCCAATTATCCCCTTCTGTGTCGAGTCTTCTGTTCAATAATTGGGCTTGTAGTTGCAACACTTTTTGTAAATGCATCGTGTTAGTAACACACCTCCGGTCTTTCTTCGTCCTTGCTGTTCTGCAAATTCATTCACTAGTATGGTGGTTTCGGTGGTGAAATGATTTCGTTTGCTGTTGGTTGATTGTCGGCTCATCTATGCAGATCATGTTTTCTAATAATTTTTCAAATTGTACTTTTCGATGCGTAAGCCAAGTGGAAGAGTGAGAGGCGATTTCATCGTTTACGCGAACGAATCTACGATACAACAGCATACTCATCGTCCACATTACCCGCCACTACAGAATCCTCAGCGCGTATACGCGTAGAAGTAAATATTAAATTCCCCCTCATCTCCAAATCCGCCGTGCGGTATGAGCAGGAAAGGTACTAGGCGTTTTGAGTCACCGCGCGTAGGGATGGAATCCGTGTCCACGCTGACCAGTCCTCTGCGGTCCGGGTCCACCAGTTCCGCCTCTTGGTCCTCTCGGTGCGTTCACAGGACCAGACATCATCCCAGGTCCACCACGTCCCATCCCACCTGCTCCAGCACCAGTTCCTGCACCTGCACCAGCGCCGGTTCCAGCACCAGCACCCATGCCCATACCTCCCATACCCATCGCACCACCCTGCGCTCCCATACCCATCCGTCCCATCCCACCCATCCCTTGCATTCCCTGCATCCCCATCATCGGATTCATCGCTCCCATCGCTCCCATACCTCCCATGCCCCCCATGCCCCCCATACCGCCCATGCCACCCATGCCCATGCCCATACCGCCACCACCGCCCATTTGTTGGAACATCCGCGTGTAGAGCGCAGCGAGCGCTTGTGGGTCGAAGGGTGTATTCCCTGCGGCACCGCCGCCTGCACCTTGCATGTCGCCTCCGCCACCCATTTGTGAGGCAGGGCCGCGTGGATTGACGAATCCGCCCCCACCGCCTCCATTGCCGCCATAGCTCTCGTAGCCGCCATCGCCACGACCACCCATCATGCCATCACGAGCAGAGCGCGGTTGCGCGAGTTTCACATCGATCTACGATAGAAGAGGAGTGAGCGACGATTCATGACACCTGAGTCAATGCAAAATGCAATACTAACCAACTTGCCGTCGATCTCGAGCTTTCCGAAGCCAAGTATTGGCTCTACGTTCGCGTCTTCAAATGAGACAAATCCGAATCCTTTACTCCGGCCCGTCTCTCTGTCCAGCATGACTGTCGAGTCGATGACTTTCCCGAACTGCGAGAAGAACTCGCGCATGGACTCAGACGTGACTGTCCCCGCCAGCCCACCGATGAAGAGCTTCTGAGCTCGCTGGTGCTCTTGTCTAGGGATGGCGCGCTTAGGATCAATCTGTCATCGTTCGTAAATAAAATTATGTAGTGACATAGAGCATGGTATTCGTACAATCTTGCCATCTAAGAAATGCTCGCGGACCATAACAGCGTTCACCGACGCTGGATCGTCGAATGTCAGGAATGCAAAACACCTCGAGCGACCGGTCGCATCACGCATGATCGTGCATGCTTCAACCTTTCCGAATTGCTCGAAATACTTTTTCAGATTTTCTAATGTTACGAGATATTTAGTTGAATAATGTAAATCATATGTTACGGGTGGAAATGGTGTAGCTACCGTCAGTTGTATCCCAGTTGAGACCGCCTATGAACATTTTGCTGCATATTCACGACCGTAGTTCGAGTATGTGTTACGACAGTTGAGGAGACCGTAATTGACAGACATGTATGGAAAATATAAAAAAGGAAGTGCTATTAGTTCTTGGACCTAGACATCGTTAAAAGTGACGGGAGAGTAAGCGGAGTACTTGTCTGTAATGTCTCCTAGCCTAGTCTAGCCTAGACGAACGAGTTTCATAGCTAAAGTGCTAGCCAACGACAGCGAAGCTAGGCGACAGGTGACTACCTCATGACGAAGCTACTGGCAATCATCGGTGTTCCTCAAAGGAACACCATAATAATATAACAGCGAGAGAGAATGCGACAGACACTAGACCCGGAAACAGACAGCGCAACGTTACTCACCCTTCTTCTTTCATCTCCGATGGTCGTACTGTCCGGTCAATAACAGTGAGTGACGACGCTATGGGTTGCGTCCCGCCGTAGTCATTAGAGTATTGGTTCTGGTTGCCATAAGCCTCAGATTGGCCTTGGTTTTGGATTTGGTAATTCGAAAACTGGTTGGAGTATGCCTGAGACTGCGCTGAGTAATTGGTGGCACCACCATTTGCCGCCTTGGACGATTCCGGAGCATAAGTCGTGCTTGTTGATGAAGTGACGGTTTGAATCGGTTTCGGTTCCTCGGGAGCTGGCGTTGCAGCCTTAGCAGGTGTCGAAGACGGTGGTTTTACTTCTGGTTCTGCTGACTCCTTTCGTTCTTCCGTTGGCACCACGAATTCGCTATCGTCACCATAAAGATCTGTGAAAGCATCAATATACAATTTCAAATGCAAGGAATACGTGCAAACCTCCGTAAAGGTCAGCGTCGAGCTCAGACATTGTGGTGGTCAAGAGTAAGCTGATGGAAACTGAGAAAAGAACACGTAATCATGCAAAAAATATGTACAAATAAATAACAACCTTCTTCGGATTCCGCGCCCCTGCACCGCCACGTGAGGAGGCGTTTCTCAAATATTTCTTGGACTCCAATGACTCCTTTCTTTTAACTTACAACCTACTCTGGTGATGAGTTTTAATCCTAGTGAATACGAAGTCGAAGAATGCCTGGCTGCATCGTCGCAGCACACGACGGCGAGGTCGATAAAGGATCCTGTGCATGACTTCAGTGAGTGGGCTTTGAGTCATTACACGAGATACTGAAAGGAAATATCGCAAACTTGCCATAGTACCTTTGTCTTCGTTCATTTGTGCTTTCATCGACACGTACGCAGCTCGAGAAACGCGTCGGATGACTTCTTATACTAACATACTTATGCACAAAGTCGACAGTTTCAACGATTGCGGTACATCAAGCAGTTGGGGACGTCGTACTACGTGTGGCCAGGAGCATCACACAATCGATTTGAACATTGCATTGGTACGTGAATCTGTAATTCCAGCACGCCTTCTCATGAAAGCTGGACTCGCGATATAGGCGTGGCGTACCTCGCGAAGCTCATGGTGGAACGGCTGAGGTCGGAACAGCCCGAGTTGGCTATCACGGAGCGCGATGTCCGATGCGTAGAGCTCGCTGGGCTCTGTCACGATCTTGGCCATGGACCGTGGAGCCATGTCTGGGATGGACATTTCATCCCCGAAGTACTGTGAGTGTGTCAGACTCCGTTGTCGAATGTGTCTTTTAAAATTTATCATAAAGTCCCGGAAAGTCGTGGTCGCACGAGGACGCGTCCGAGATGATGTTCGATGACCTCATACTGCAAAATGAGATAAATATCCCCCAAGATGACATCAATTTCGTGAAGGACCTCATCAAAGGTGTCCCAAACCATTCAAGGAATAAGTGCGTATATTGTACCACAGTACGTCAATGGTGTTTAATCAGAAGCTACTGTTTCAGAATACCGCCCGAGAAAGGCTTCCTTTTCGAAATCGTGGCAAACAAGCGAAATGGCATTGACGTGGACAAGTAAATAAATCCCTCCTTACAACACCAAATGCCTGTCACTAATTCTTTTAGATTCGATTACATCGTACGAGATACGCATGCTGTAGGCGACCACGGCGTCATCCCGGTGAAACGGTGCGTTCCATTGTTCAATATACATCCTCCTCGCTTGCTTAAACTTGTCAAGACTCATCGAATCGGCGCGCGTGGTCAACAATGAAATATGTTATCACATCAAAGACGCCAACACGATCTACGAGCTCTGCTACACACGCTTCAGCAATCATAAGCGCATATATAACCACAAGACGGGTTCGTCCACGTTCACGTATCTACGAGTTGGTAATTGATGATCATGCAGCGAAGGCGATTGAGTACATGATAGTGGACGCATTGATGCTCGCGGAGCCGACTATGAAAATAGCTGAACAGATCATGGACCCGCGGAGGTATGTCTACCTGACGGACGACATAATGCTTGAGATTGAGAAGTCAGAACAACCCGTGCGTCGTTTTCCCTCCGTTCCATTAGTGTATAAAATGACTAATCCTTCACATAATTTCCATGATTCTTCGCTAGGAACTTGCGCCAGCTCGCGCGATATTCGACCGCATCCGCACCCGGGACTTGTATAAGTTGGTAGACTACCAGGTCATCGGTTGGGAGTACCGAAAGCTGCTTCGTGATTTGGTGACGCCATCACGCATAGTCGCAGCCGCGAAGGACCTCGAACTCACCAGCGGCGGGAGCCCCACCACTCCTGTGGATGAAGACATCATCGACACGCTGACAAAGGAGCACGTCATCGTCGACATAGCTACGATGCATTATGGGATGGGAGAGAAGAACCCAATGGACTTCGTCAGGTTTTATTCGAAGGTTAACATTAACCGTATGTACACTTGGTTATTTTTTGCCTTTTCATCAATTGGCTGACGTGCCTTGATTCTTTAGAAGCTGCAAAAGCGGGAAGAGGTGATGTTTCTCAGTTGATGCCGAAGTGTTTCGGTGAGGTCCTCCTGCGCATCTTCACTCGCGACGTCCGGTATGCTCGTTCATTGTTCCTCCTCCGCAGCTAAGTTAACTCAAAATGTGCACCCATACAGGTACTTCGGCATCATCCAAGCCGGCTATCGTGCTGTCCTCAGATCACTTCCCGATGACCTAGATGACAATCCCCGCCCTCCCACACCCCCACTCACAGAAAGCGAACAACCCGCCACGCCTGGACGTGACTCGCGACGTGGCAGTGTCACGGAACACCTCTCCCAGCTTTCCAGTTCACACCCTAAGGCTGGAGGTAGTACCGGGAGTCGCGCGTCACCATTCTGGAACAACAGCTTCACGCAGGTGCCGAAGAACTATGTGCCCCCGTCGCCGTCGCAGGAACACAGACGACTGAGGAGGGAGAGCCCGGATGCCAGCGGGGCCTCGAGAGTGAGCAGCTTTACGCTCAGCGACGGGACGGCTGGTACCGGAAGTGGAGAGGGTGGTGAGGTCGTTACGCCGAAGGCGAAAGCGCCACCGCATTCCCCGTTTGGGAAGAATGACAAGTTGGAGGTACCGAAGAGGGAGTTGAGTCAGTCGCCGTCGCAGGGGCACAGGCGCTCATCGCGGAGGAAAGCTGTTGACGATGGAGGCTCTACTGCGGAGGGCAGTAATGCAGCGAAGCGGCGCAAGATTTGACCTTGAGGCATATGACACCGTGTCTCTCAAGGTTACAGTCTGTTCTTTTCAGTATTCCGTCTCCCTTCCTCGTTATGCTCTAACTGTCGTGCTTTCGATACCGTATACCACCACTCTAATAGAAATTCTGTACATGGAGCGATAATCGTAACTTAGACGGTTTATATTCGAATCCAGATTATTCCACCATGCTCATGGATTTTGGCCCGTAGGAGCAAGACGATTCGACATTACAAGGCGTGATTTACACATTTGTTTATTCACACCAAAAAGAATTACAGCAGGACTAAATACAAACATTGACGAGGCGGACGTGCCGTAGCACTGCAAGAAACTGGACTATGGGTTGATGTGAGGTTCTATAGGATATGACCAGTCAGATTGTGTATGCCAATCACTAACTCTGCGCACCATGTCACGTTTTGCATCTGAATTGGCTCAATCGGAACGACTCCAGAAGCTCCAGTTATATCGTTCTCCTCGTGCATCCCCTCCTCTTCGTCGTTCCCGCCCTCTGGCCCATCTACTCTCCCCGCCACATCACCCTCCTCCCCACCCACCTCAATAACCAACTTCCCATCCATCAAATGCACAAGGTTCGCCCACCTCCCCGCCGCATCCCCCTGCGGAATACTTAAAAAGTGCGCCCTCACCTCCTCACTCGCCCTCTTCCAATACAACTTCGCGCGCCCAGTCGTGGATTTGACGTACTTGCACCCAAACACCGATTCGAATGCGGCTTTTTGGCGGATGGAGCCGGCGGTGGGGGCGTTGGCGATGAGAGTGGACATGGCGGTGAAGCCGGCGACGACTTCGCGCACAGAGAAGTCTGTTGGCCAGCGTTTTGTGGTTGTGGAGGGCGTGCTCGGTTTGGGCTGGGTGTGGGCTGTGGAGGAGAGGTGGTTGATGCCGCTGTCCTGGGCGCAAGTGGGGAATTCGATGGGTGCAGAAGAATGCCAGATGGGAACTATTGGGTTCGTGTTTGAATTGCCTTCTGGACTGGATGAGGAAGTTGACCCGAGATTCCCTCCGTTTTCCACCGCGGGATTTATTAATAATGCTTGATTGACTTTTCCATTTGAAGTTATGAGGTAAGATGAACCGTTCGATACAGGACTCTACATGTTATTCTCTCTATCAGCAACTTCCAAACAAAATGATGAAGTGACGAAGAGAGATGATACTGACTGCCGTCGATGGACCAGCAATACGGTGATATTTTGCCGGTGGAGCACTTGCTTCTTCAAGCTGTCTCTTCTTCTCTTGCTCATGACGGGATGGAGGTTGCAGCCCTAATTCCGTGTCAAGGGATGGGCAATCGGTTAATGACTCCAGTAGTGACGGTCTAAGTCGATAGAGCAAACGCGGTACAGTTTCCTGTAAGTCCAACGGGAGGAGTGGAAAAAGAGTTACGGAGTTACTATTGTTTGTATAAGTCCGTTGAGCAATTGACCGGACGGTTGTGATTTTATGTTGTTCCCATTGACCAGTCTCGGCGTTGTATGCATCAATGTAGGATGAAGGCGAGAGACCGAGGTCACCCATGAGGTCTGGGAAGTCAGAGAGTCGGAAGAGCGGAAAGGTAGGGACTTCGTACGGAAGGCGAAGTGGTTCAATACCATTCTAAATTGAAATGATCGTTAGATTTTGACAATAGAGTATAATGTGCATTTAAGAAAAATTCTGCAGTCTTCTCACTCCCCATTTCAAAATTATTTCAATGTCCCTTTCGGCACCAGTCCTTGATTAATGCAAACGGCGGTGAGACTTACTCTGTACCAGATCACAAGCATAATAGATTTCTTGAGAGCCGCCTCCATCTGGGCTATTTGATCCACCTGTCCGTTGATATCCTCTAACTCCAGGTTATCACCTGTCTGCGCGTGGACCTCGGACCCGCTACGTGATGGTCTATGTCCCGTGTGCACTCTTTTCGAGTGTACTTTGCACACGGGTCGGTTTTCGCCAGTCTCTGCCACCAGCCTTGCTGCATTCTGACAGCAATTACCGCAGAGGAGAGCTCTGCAAGACTGATGTCCGCGAGAACGCTCGCCCGAGCGCATCTTGCATTCTAGGTTCGCACAATAAATTCCTGCGATACCGCCTTCTGGATGCAGGTGCGGTTGAGTTGGTATAAGGGATGTTTGCTGCTGCTGGAGCATCTCTAGCAGCACTTCCATATATCTACATCCATCAGCAGAGTTGGGAAGATTGTTTGCAGTGGACACTTACTAGGGCTCTGGGCAAAGGACTTCGAGACTGGAGGCCGCGGTTGGGCTGAAGGGTCTATGGACCCACGGTCCGGGCCAAAGTGTCAACGTGACAGAGTGACGCGTGACGAGACGCGCCTCACTTGGCTCCGACCGCGAAATGGCTCCTACTGCAAGTCAAACTAGCAAATCAAAGCCGGCAGGCGCAGATATTCGTGCATTTTTTGGAGGAGGAGCATCGCAAGGCGCCAAACCAACGCCTAAGCAAACGAAAATTGGCTCATCCCAGCCTTCTCAGGTACGGCGCGTCTCGTTCGTGCCACCGATTTTTCGTGGCTGAAACGCTTATTTTTGCAGGGAGCCGCACGATCTGCGGCCATTGAAATAGGTTCGTAATTTTGTGTTAATTTTTCGCGTTCTGACCATCATTTTAGATGATGACGACCAGCCAAGTAAATCTTCGGCGGTCAAGCGGAAGAAAAACAATATCATGATAAGCAGTGACGAGGAAGAAGAAGAGAAGAGAATCACTCCGCCGCGCAAGAAGTCTACGCCTACTCCTCGACCCAGTGCCAGCGAAACGGTTAAGCCGAAGGAGAAACCAAAGTCGAAGCAAAAGGACAACGACGCGGACAAGTATCCCACACCAATCAGTAAACCTACAAAGTCAACTCCGAACCAGTCTAAGCCTTCATCTTCGAAGAAGGCAGTGCCATGGAAAAGTAAAGCGACAGATGACGACGACTCTCTAGACGACGACGACGATGTCGTGCTGACGAAGCCATCAAAGTCGTCCCCAAGCACATCAAAACATTTCGCCAAGGAGAATGGTACAACGAAAAAGGCGCCGCGGAAAAGCCGTACTGAGGACGACGACGACGATTTCATCGTGGATGACGATGACGAACCCATCAGGAAGAAACCAAGGCCGAGCGCGTCGAAAGCGGAAAAATCGAGTGGTGCTGGGAAGAAGGCACCGAGGAAGTCTAAGGTCGTTGATGATGACGAGGAATCTGCTGAGGAGACGGAGGACGGCAAGAAGAAAGGAAAGGCAAAGGCAAAGGCGAAACCGAAGGCTGCTACGAAGGGGGATACGAAATCGTCTGCGAAGAGTACGGAAAAGCTTGAAGCTAAGAAAGCTGATGCGCAACCAAGTGGATCGTCCAATAAAGTCAAGTGGGCCTACCTATCCCCTCGGCCGCATTCGCGTTACTGACCGGATCATAGCTGGGCGCAAGTGAAAGCGATGAAAAGTGCAGGTCCCGCCGCACCCGGGTCAAAAGCGATACCAGACGGCGAGCCGAACTGTCTCGCTGGGTTGAGCTTCGTTTTCACTGGAGAGCTGACCGCTTTCTCGCGAGACGAAGCTGTCGATCTCGCGAAGCGTTATGGCGGGTACGTTCACCCACAACTTTTCCACATTTTGTTGGAATACGACTGATTTTCCATTTCGTAGTCGAGTAACCGGCCAACCATCGAGCGTGACGTCTTTCGTCGTCCTTGGCGAACATGCCGGTCCTGCGAAAATCAAGGCTATTGAGAAGCACGGGCTGAAGACGCTTTCAGAGGACGAGTTTCTGAACTTGATAGCGACGCGGAAGGGGGTTTTGGATGCGAAGACGAAGGCTAAGATGGAGAAAGAGGAGCAAAAGATTCAAGAGGCGGCGAAGGAGATGGAAAAGGCGGAGAGGAAGGCGGAGAAGGCTAATGCTAGTTCAGGGTACGGCTCGTCCTTTCATTACTTGCATTTTATATGGATTGCCCACTCATGGTTGGGTATGTTAGGTCAAGCAAACCGGATTTGAAGTCGCAGTTGTGGACTGTCAGATACGCACCTCAGACCTTGAAGGAGATATGCGGAAACAAAGGTCAAGTCGAGAAGCTGCAATCCTGGCTACACGATTGGTCCGTCTTCCCTTCCCAACGAGGGTCGGATTACTCGCTGACATTGTATCTCAAGGTCTTCTTCTCTGAAATGCGGCTTCAATAAGCCCGGAAAACACGGCACTAACCTATACCGTGCCATCCTCATATCTGGCCCGCCTGGTATTGGGAAGACGACTGCGGCGCATTTGGCGGCGAAGGCGGAGGGGTTCACGCCGATTGAGTTGAACGCCAGTGACGCGAGGAGTAAGAAGCTCGTTGAGGTTCGTCACCCAGATATAAGCTGATTTTACTGAGTCGCGAGTGCTAATGGCGGTGGATGTAGGCTGGGACCAATATCAATAATACGAGTTTAGATGGGTGGATGGGAGGTGGTCAAGTACGTTCTGCTTGATGCTTTCTCGTCAGATTTCTAATTAATATCGTCCGCAGTTAACGAATGCTTTGGGCATCGAGATCACGAACAAGTCGTGTCTCATCATGGACGAAGTTGACGGCATGTCTGCTGGTGACCGGGGCGGTGTTGGAGCTCTGAATGCACTTATTAAGAAGACGAAGGTCCGTACTTTTCATCTATTCTTTTTGCATTTGAAGTTGTGACATGTTGCTGACGTTGAATTTGAATAGATTCCTATCATATGTATTGCGAATGACGGAGGCGCGATGAAACTGAAACCACTCACTGGTACTACATTCAAATTACCTTTCAAGAAGTGGGTGAACTTCCGCTCCTAATTTGAATGAATTTTTGTTCATCGTGATCCTGCACGACAGGCCGGAGGCTGCTTCGATCCGTTCACGCATCCTCACCATTGCGTTTAAGTGAGTACGACATCATCTTCAGTGTGACCGTTGTTAACCCAGCTTTCCTTTCGCCAGAGAGAAAATGAAGATCCCGGCAAATGTCGTTGACCAGCTTGTGGCTGGCGCCCAGTCCGACATCCGGCAAGTCGTGAACATGCTCTCAACATGGAAGTTGTCAAGCGACTCTATGGACTTCGATGAGGGCAAGAATCTGTGCGTGTCGCTTTTCCACTCTGGACACTATCCGCGTCTTATCGTTTCGGTCGTAGAGCGAAGCTGAATGAGAAATACTCCGTTATGACACCATTCAACGTCATCAATAAGATGCTTGGGCCGTACCTCTTCTCGCCAACAGCACGCGAATCGTTGTCCGACAAGATGGAGTTGTATTTCCACGACCATTCATTTGTACCGCTCTTTGTCCAGGTAATTATGGACGAAATAGTCTTGAAGAACGATGGGGCTGATTTTATGACAGGAAAATTATTTAAAGACGGAACCTGCGAAGCTGCGAAATTTCGATGGGCCTGAGAAGCAGATTGAGCACCTCAGGTTGATGGACAGGGCGGCGTCATCGATATCGGATGGCGACCTTGTTGACGCACTGATCCATAGGCGCGTACTCCGTGGGACGCAACCAGTATGACTGCAAAGGCTCATCCATAATTCGTTTAGTCCGGAACAGCATTGGTCGCTCATGCCTCTACACGGTGTTCTATCTGCCGTCCGTCCCGCCTCCTTCATTTACGGTATGGGCAGCGGTTACGGCGGGCCGAATGCCATGTCATTCCCTCAGTACGCCACCCTCAACTCCCGTGCCTTTGATACGTTTTGACTTAACTTTGGTACACAGATGGCTTGGCCAGAACTCTAAACAGGGCAAACTAAAGCGACAGCTTGGAGACGTGCAGATACGCATGCGACTGAAGGTATCCGGCGATAAGCCCGAAATTCGACAGCATTACCTCCCTGCACTACTTCCTCGTCTCGTCAAACCCCTGATTGACGTCGGCGCGGTAAGTCCTGTCGCCCGCTTCTACTGTTGCACTGGTTTGATTGTCGTAATCCAGAGTGCGGTGGACGAAGTAATTGAGGTTATGGACGAGTATTTCATCACGAAAGAAGAGTGGGATACCATCGTCGAGCTCGGGCTCGATCAGAACAAGGACGAGTTGATTCTGAAGAAGATATCTGCTGCAACGAAGACCCAACTCACCAGAAAGTTCGTACGCACGCAAAGAATTCATTTCGATATTTGGGATTTAATGATGCACCGTCAGATATAACGCTTCGGAGCATCCAGTTCCGTTCCATAAAGCGCAAGAATTCGGCAAAGTTCCTAAGAAACTTGCTGGTGGTCCTGCGCCAGATTTGGAGGAGGCGTTCGACGTAAGCCATATCAATTGTACTCCAATATTTATCTGATTATTTTACGTAGCTTGACGAAGACGTTGATGATGAACCTGAAACTAAAATGGATGACGATTCGGACGATATATCCAAGGACAAGTTGATCAAACAGTCCAAGTCCAAGGGGAAAGGCAAGGCCACGGCAACTACAGCCAAAGGCAAGGCAAAGACGTGAGGACCATCGGGAAACTGCTTTGCTTTCATAATTGGCTAAATATTCCCGTAATCCTGTAATGCATCGTGAACTGGATTCTGTGTAATTTTTCACTTGTGAGTTGATGCGGCAATTGTCCAGCAACCCACGCCAGGTGAGTCAAATTTGTAGGGATTACAGTTGTAACCCAAAATGGGTTGTCACAGTCAGTCCAACACAGTGACATCAATCTTCAGAGTTAACCAACGGCAGTTGTTGCCGTCTTCGCATTGAATGCCGAGACTCGCAATCCAGTCCTACTCGTCGAGACACTAACTCAGGACCTTGCTCAGGACTGATTGTCGTATGGATCTCCGAATCCTTGTACGTCCTCAACACGGAATGTCCGTACAAGACTCATATACCTACTCATACCCTTTTCGGCCGCACTCAAATTGCATAGAATTTATGATCTCCGGTCGTACTACTCGGTCAGGAGAATGCCTGCTCTCGAAATATTATTTGGTGGTATCGCGGAGGACCAACGGATTTATCACACTCTATGATGAGGTAGTGCGAGTGGATGTTTGGATCGACGACGAGAAGCGCGGTAAACCACAGACCCACCGGTCATAATCAAAAATACACGCATGAACGGCGAGTTAAAGCATTGTAATTTAGGTGTGTGCATTGCCGAAATGGGACAATTAAATGACCCGACATGATCGCGACAACCTTTCAGGTGTATGGGCCATTTTGGTGGCACTATCACTGGCAGATGACGCGTGTTTCGCGGTTTTCGCCACCGTCCTGCCAGTAGGCATGGTCACTTTGACTGGGGCAAAAAGCGCTTTGATGTGGCTTTGATACAAGGAGTTGGACAATGGGCTAGTGGCAGCTTCCAATTTTGGAAATTTATCTTGAGGCCACCAGGCCACCAAGTTGAACGCTTTGACCTCCAGGATGCATAAAAGGCAGTTGCATCCTTGCCAGTCCTCCCAGTCTCCCGCATACGTTCACTGACCTGAAATCAGCCCTCTCACCATCGTTTACATTGCTCATAATGGTTCATGTTACCTTGTCGCCTCATTCATCTCCTTCTGCTCGTCCCCTCGTTCAATTACCGTCCTTTAATAGTTTCCTTACCAATATTGGAAAAATGCCAATGCCTTCGGTGAGTTCTTCTTGCGGCATTGCGTGAATACTGCTGACGATCTGTGGCATGTACAGGATGAAATCGCCGCTCATCGTGGTCGTGCGCAGCTTACGTCTTCCCCGGCTCATTACCACAGTCCCGCTCGACCTGGCGTCGATCAGTCCATGCATGGCGCTTGCCCACAAGGGCTGATGCCACCTGCGCAAATTTGTTCCGGCCCCGATATCCGTACACCCGATTCGCGCCACCGCGACGCCAGACTCACAAACGTCGACCCCAGGGATCTCGAAGCCGCCGAAACGCTTATGATCATGCGCAGCGGCGGCACCCCTCGCAAACGGGAGGTTTCGCAGAATCGTCTCCCGACGTTGCCTTCTGTTGAGAGGGACGAGCGGCCGAAGACCCCCACGCGTGTGGTGTTCTCCCCGTCAATCACGATGAGGACTCCAGACCGCCATCACGCCGACTCGTCGAGGATACATTCCTCTCCCTACACGCGTCCGTCCCCCTCCCAGGCGCAACTAACCCCTGCCCAATTCTCCGTTCGCAAATCCGCGGGACACCTTACGCCAAGTCGCGCCGCCAATGCTCAACCGTCCGCTATGCCCATCAGAAAGGAACCGGGGACTGACGCCGAAATGATCCTGCCCGTTCTCCCGAGGCGCACCCTCAGGCCACTGTACCCCCTGAACGTCAATTCTGTCCCTCTTTTTTATCCGAAAGTGGCCCCTAACGGAGAGCCATTTGATATGCGGTCGACCTCTTGCTTTCAGTTCGGCGAACACGGTTTGCCTCTGGACAAAGTCAAACTTGGACAAATGAGGGCTCGCGACGTCGGTGTCGTTGTGTCGACCCCAGGGATGTTGCTTACTATGTTTGTACGTCCTTCCCCCCGTGTACGGACAATCCCTTTCTCATCGACATGATATGCATTCCGCAGTGGCCTGGTTATCCGCTTCCGATAGGCTTGATAACATTGAACTTGGCACCGGCCGACGCATACAGCGAATTATTGATCGCAAAAGCGATATCAACGATGGTAGAGGAGCTGCAAACCCGGGTTCATGTATGCCTCGTTTCCTACCAAAAACCTAGTGCTTAAACATTTTTATTTTAGAAATCTGGCGCAACCATCCACCCTGCGTTTCAAGAGTATGAACTAAACAAGAAGGTAACCACTCGCAACTTACGCCTCACACATCTTCCCAAACTTTGGGAAAACACATACGAGCCCATCCTTTGCCTTTGTTGATTTAGCATAATCCGTCTGGAACCGAACGCACACTCATTTACTTATACCTCACATTGTTGCTACAATAATTGCATTGCCTACCATTTATGCCACCCACGTACTAGCTAGAGTGTCTGATTGTTGTTTTGATGGGTATTGCTTCTCCAAATATATTTTGCCATCGCTGTTCCACCACTTCTGCAGATGATTTAAAACCCGAGGAGATCGCATCGACACTCCTCTGGGTTTTCATCGATCTCAGTCGCATCATCATCAGTCATTGTTCAGAGGTACAACGCACGTTGCAAGGTTAGCTCATGAAAACACGAAGGGCGTCGAATCTGTATGTATTGTTACAGTATGTTGAAGAGGGGGTGGAATGAGATGCGGCTTCATTGTACAGTACAACTTACTGTATTAGATACAGTACTGTATGTGATAAACATTCTACGACAACAATGGACACCAATGGCCCCGACAAATGACCTTCCTCTCCATCAGACACCACCGACTGATAAGCACACCACGTCAGCAATAGCGGTGTGTGGCTCGACCTGCCATTCGGTTCGACAGGTGGCGGGGGGATCGCAGCTGGAGGAAGTGCGATGCTATGGAGTCCTATTCAATACCTCGGTGGATTGTAGAGCGATGCCTTTGGCCAGCACGCGTACATCACAGGGGGGGCGAGCTTTTCCTGTCCTTCACATCGCCGTCAGCATCATCTCTGGGAAGGCAGAACCGAGCTTACAGTGCTAGGGAAAAAATTATCCCGTTGCCTTCATCTTCTCCCGCACAATTTCGCCGTCAAGCGCCTCCTTTCCATCATGCCCACCCTGTTCCGCTCCCTCACCGTCGTCTTCAGACGCAGAAGATGGGGGAATCATCTCCTTCACAGCCACCCTAATCTGCTCCACCGCGAACGGGGACACTCCTCTGTCCTCATCCATCCCCACCGTATCACCATCACCATCCGCGTCAGAACGAGCGTTAGGAGAAAAGGCCTCCAAGGAATGAATGAGCAGAGGCATCGCTATCGACGTGCGCGTGCGGATCATCATCTGCCTGCGCGCCTCCTCGCCTACTTGCGTAATATGCCGTACGAGTTGTTCGGGGTCACAGCCGAGACTGACCGCCTCCTCCACACTATCCAACTTGAGAAATCGAGTCACCCATGAATCGTCGAATTTATCCGCTTCACTGAGCAGTCGATCAGCATCCACAGCAGACGCTTGACCGAGAGGAAGATCTTGAAGGGCCTGAAGAAATGGATGCGCGCTAAGTTGTGCGATAACACGGCGCATGAGGCCCGCGATGACGATTTTGTCGGAGTCCCCGCGGACTTTTAGGGTTTGGACTTTGAAGGCGTTGAGCACGACGATGGCGCCGGCGTCGTCGCCGCTCTTGACGAAGAGGCGTAAGGCAACGTTTAGGATGTCCCGTGGGATAAGCAGGTCACGTCGGCGCGACTCCCGGATTGCAGAAGGTGGTGGTGGTGGTGGTGGTGGTGGTGGTGGTGGTGGTGGTAAGATGACGTGCTGCGCTTTGAGTTCGCGGAAGAGATGGACGTCGCGAAAGAGAGCACGGGGTGTGAGGATGTGATGCGCGAGAGGGCTGTTGCTGTACCCGGAGCGTGGTGCGCCATTTTCAAGCGCGTGGAAGAGACTTCCAAACGTGAACTCGTCCGGATATCGTTCCTTCGTAAAATTGCTCCTCAGAATGTCGTACAGCCAGAACGCCCTATCCGTCCTCCGGCGGCGGACCTCGGATTGTATGACGGCGTTGAAGAACGCCGTGTCCGGGTACACGCCGTCATGGCGCATGCGGTCGAATATGCGCTGATAGTCCACCAGGTCGTCCGGTCCGCGATTGCGGTGGTGGTTGACCGCGCGGATGTACGTCGTGTACGGGTACGCGTCCTTCGGGTGGGGCGGGATGCGCCTGTCTCTGACGCGCGTGGAGTGGTATATGAGCCAGCGATATGCGGCTTTCATGTTCTTCGCGACGGCCCAGATCGTGATGAAGTGCACGACGAGGTCGGGGGAGATGCGGAATAATCCGCGCTTGGCCCGCAATGCGACCCAGCGCTTCAGAATGTCCTCTTGGTATTGTGGAGCCAGAACGGGGTGCGCATCGGTGACGCATCGGAGGAGCCACATGAGGCTCCGTTCGTCGAAATCCTCGGGTTTGGAGGATGTAAGAATCTTTTCAACGTCATTGACAACTCTACGTGGTGTTTGTTCCGCCCGGATCGCCTTTGCCACCCCGATGATAGCCTGCAAGCGACTGCATATCTCGACTTTATTTTGCAACAGGCGTTTGTTGACGCGGATTGCTTCCTTTACTCGGTAGTGGCGCAAGAATATGTCAACGGCTTCCTCGGCGTCAATGGCAGACAGTCGTTTCGTTGGATCGTCTATCGCGCGCAGAACGATTTCCAAGGCTCGATGTGGGTTCTGGTTCGAAAGCAGAGACTTTATTTGGGACAACGGCGCGTCCCTCCTGACCTCGTACACGTTAGGTTGGAGGTTACCGTTTTCATCGAAGTCCCAGTCGTAGTTTACGGTTGTGCCGCGCTTCCATAACACAGATGAGCTGCTGAATATTTTCTTCCAAGATTGCCGTATGGATTGGGGTAGTTTATGCCATAAAGCTGGAGAAAACCGCCTGATCATGAAAAGGTCATGTTCGGTCGAAGCAAGCAGAAAATTTAGATGTTGGCAATTACGTAATGGGCTCAATGGCGTTACAATTCAACACGCATCAACAGACATCTCCGCCTCGTACCACACGGGTTTACGCCCATTCAGTTTATAATTCTGCACTCCCGCTGGCGGTTGGCCAGCCCCTTCTTGCTTCAAAATTTCTTGCATGTCCCGCGATAATGTCTTCAGATTCAATTTCTCTCGATCCACCGCCCCCCGTGAGCAGTCTTAGGTCCAGGTTCGAGAAGCTCGCGCAGCAAACTGCGAGCAAACCGTCGTCGAGCACGGTTTCGGATTCTCGTGAATCGAACGGATTTCTTTCGGCTCCGGGCTCTCAGAGTCCTCGACAACGAGCACAGTCCAATGTAGACGTCGTGGCGGCCGACAACTCGACAGATGTCTCAGCACACCTGCGCTCTGCCACCTCGTCTTCTGACCTTCGTACGGGGAAGAAGCCGCCGCCGCCACCTCCTTCTCGCGCCTCAAAAGCACATTCTCCTTCTCCTAATGCCTCGCCACTTCTGCGTCCCGTTCCTATACCAGTGGCTTCCGCGTATGCACCAGACTCTGCTATTTCCAAACCCGCACCGCCACCGCGGAAACCTGCGCCTTCTCCGCCCCGCAGAACTGGATCTGATGACAGCTCAGGCTCTGGTTCTGCTGGTGGTGGTGTTGCGTCCATCCGATCAAAGTTTATGTACGTTGCTTTCTCTCCGCAACCATTTATGATCACACATTGACTGACGGTGTTCTGTAGTGCAAATAATAGTCCATCACTCCCTAATCTACCCTCCACCCGTCCAACGGGTCCTGGCGCACGCATCTTTTCGCAACCCCAGCCTCCCGTTTCGTCTCTGAAAATTGCCCAATCTGTTCAATCCCACTCGCATCGCTATTCATTCTCTTCTGTCCCGCTGGTTTCCACGCTATCTCCCAGCCCCATCATCAAGCTGGAATCTCCACTCTTAAACAACGAACTCGAACACGACACTCATGACATTACATCCCCACCGCCCCTGCCAGCTCGAACCAAGCAATATCGTGCATCGCCTAAACCCGTAATACCGCATAGCAGAGAGTCCTCGGTCGACACATTCGAAAGCTCCAGTTCGAGCGCGGATGATAGTAATCCATTCGCTATCGAGTCCTTCGCTCCCGCTCCTCCGAGACGTCCTACCATCGTGCCACCGCCTCGCCCACCACCTCGGCCGAGTTCCATAGTGACTCCCATAACCAATGATTCCCCGTCTACGGAATCATCAATGTCTTCGCCGGGGACACCAACATTACAAGCTCCCCCTCCCCTCCCTGTCCGTCGGAGCCCTGCCGCGTCGATGGACGAAAGAGAAACATCCCCCCGTCCACCTCTTCCGTCCCGTTCGCTTTTCAGCCCACCTGCAGATCCACATATGCCTCCCCCTTCCCCAGCTCCTGATCGCAAAGTTCTCGGTTCCAGTCATCTCCCACCTCCGCCCACGCGCACGATCGCGCTTGGCGATAAGTTGCCTCCCGCGCGCCGTCCACCCTCAGGTTCCTCCTCCGATGAAGATGAAGAAGACCCCGCACACAAGGGAGGTCGTCCCATTGATTTGCTTCCTGATGCAAGTCGCTCGTCTCGTCGTCCGCCCATCATCGCTGCGTCCCCGCTGTCCCAGTTCAAGGCGCCTGTGCCGTCGCAGACGAGCGTTGTCGCCGTGGCCGGTCATTGCGTCGCCGTCGGACATCATAACGTAAAGATATACGATGCGTCGCTGTCAGACTTGCCACGGTTTACTGTAGAGCTCAAGGAGGTCGCTACCGACTGGCGCGTCAAGGATCCGAAAGTCATGAGCATGGAGTTCAGACACAACAGTATCGATACTGAGCGCGGATGTTTCCTATGGGTTGGTACGAAAGAAGGTCATCTATGGGAGATCGACGTACGGATTGGCGTCATCGTCAGCACAAAGCCCGCGGCGCACGCACATGCTGTAACACATATCTTCAGACACGGGCGGACTATGATCACGCTGGACGACAGCGGGAAGGCGCTTGTGTTCGCGCCGGATCATGAGGGTCCCGGTGGGGATGTGAGGCTGTCGGGAACGCAGCCTAGGGTTGCGAGGATTGCGGACAAGCAGGGATTCGCTCGGATGCTGGGGGGTTTACTATGGACTTCTGGCGGACCCGGGTCGGGGAGTGGGAATGGCGGGCATCCGAATGGTCCTGGGCCAGCGCGCGGTCCCCTGGTTCGCGCGTATGATATCCTCTCGTCGGCGTGCACGGCGAAGACGCTCCTCCCTCTCGAGACAGTCGGCGCCGTGACGTCCGGGACGATCCTCCCCTCCCAGCCGTCCACCGTCTACCTCGGGCACGAAGGCGGGTTCATCTCCCTCTGGACGATCGCGACATCCACGTCCGTCCCGACCTGCACCGAAGTCATCAAAGTCTCCGCATCCGACGTCCTGTGCCTTGAAGGCGTGAACGATAGGTTGTGGGCGGGGTCGCGGAAGGGGATGATCGCTGCGTATGATGTCGTGCAGCGGCCGTGGGTGGTGACGAATTGCTGGAACGCGCATAATGGACTGCCGGTGCAGAGGTTGGGGGTGGATCCGTGGAGCATGGAGAAGTGTGGGAAGCTTTCGGTGGTTAGTGTTGGGAGGGATGAGCTGGCGAAGTTTTGGGATGGCCTTCTTGGCGTCGATTGGATCGGTGAGTTTTTTCCTCTCGTGCCCTTGATGGAATGGAAGTTGATGCTCATTCGACATAATTTGCAGACCATGAATTGCTCAAACGCGAAACCTCATTCAGCACGTTCCGTCCCCTCAACGTGCTCATCGTATCATGGAACATCGATTCCGCGCGACCCGAGACACTAATCGGCACACCAGACAACATCAACTTCCTCGAGAACACACTGCGCTCCGTCGACTCGCCCGACATCATCTCCTTCGGCTTCCAAGAAGTCATCGACCTCGAAAATCGCAAGATGGCGGCTAAGACCGTTTTGCTGGGTGGTAAGGGCAAAAACAAGAATGGCGTGGAGGTGGGAGGCAGCGGTGGTGCCAATGTGTTGTCGGAGAAGGTGACGAGGGCGTATAAGATGTGGTATGATCGGCTGGTGTATGCTGTTCGGTTGGCGATGCCGCCGGATTGCCCGTATACTGTGGTGCACGCGGAGAGCCTGGTTGGGCTGTTGACGTGCATATTCGTCAAGGTTTCGGAGCGGGCGTTCCTCTCCGATGCTGCCGTCGCGAGCATCAAGCGTGGCATGGGCGGGCGGTACGGCAACAAGGTGACTCCACTCTTCACAACGAATTTTGAAGGGTTAATGCTCATGACATTTGCAGGGAGGCATCATTTCCCGATTCGTTATACAGGACTCGTCTTTCTGCTTCATCAATTGCCATCTGGCTGCCGGTCAGCATCACGTGCGGACAAGAAACGCGGATGTTGCTGCGATTTTGGATGAGAGCAGTATTTTCCCTGGGTCGGAAGCATCCATGGACGCCTCGGCTTATACGGGAGGTGGCGATGGGTCGATGGTCCTTGACCATGAATTCGTTTTCGTGAGTGTCTGAACGGTCCTTTACGCAAGGACGGATTACTGATTACTGGAGATAGCTTAATGGAGATATGAACTACCGCATCGACGCGCGTCGCGACGCAGTAGTGGCGGCCGTGCATGCAGGCGACTACGCCCAACTCTTCCCGCACGACCAGCTCCTCAAAGAAATGCGCGTCAACCGCGGCTTCCGTCTGCGCTCTTTCACCGAAGGCCCCATCACATTCGCGCCAACGTACAAATACGACCGCCGGACATCCGAATACGACTCTTCCGAGAAAAAGCGCATACCGGCGTGGTGCGACAGGGTGCTGTACAGGTCGAGAGAGCCGGCGAGAGTGAATCTGCTGCATTACCAGAGGTATGAGGCGAACGTGTCGGATCATCGGCCGATTAGTGCCGCGTTCCGCGTCACGATAAAAGCTGTCGACCAGGAAAAGCGGGCGAGGATAAAAGAGGATGTTGATGAACTGTGGTTGGTACATCAGCATGAGTTGCTGTTCGCCGCCCGCGAGTTCTATGTTACGCAGGAGATCATTTGATCGTCTTTTTCTGGTCTTTTTCTCATTGTGCGCTTCCTTCCCCCATAGACATTATTGGCATTGTTTGCATGACCTTATTTTAAATTTCCTCCTCGCATCATCATCGTTTTATGATCACTCTAGACGTCGATTTGGACTATCGCTGCATCATCCCTCCCACTTGTAACTTTCCCTGGCTGTAGATTAGATTGTCGTTATTAATATGAGATCCCTAGCACTACCGTACAGTACTGTGATACAATTGGAGTTTGCGTTTGAAAACCCCGAAGGCGTTATACAAGATAGAACTCGCGGTGATAGTCCCGTTTATACAACCAGAGCACTTATCAAACCCCCTTCGAACTATGCCCCGCATCGATATCCACCCGTTTTGGCGGCCGGCGCAGATCCTTTGCATCCTCGATTAGGTGCGGGTATCCTGTGAGCAAACATCTGACCGCTTTTGCCCCTTCTTCCCTTTACCTGAAGCCCCCCCAGCTTTCGATGCTCTGGCGACCTTGCGACGAATAGCCTTGGGATTGCGGATTTTCAAAACGCTATAGTCCTTATATCCTGAACCCCAGAGATCGGCAGTCTTGAAGACATACGAACCACGCCCAGTGACACTGGCATCACCAGGCGACTTCACGACGTTCAATCCCGGATGACCCCTCAATCCCATCTGCCTGACAGCGTTTTCAAGTAGCGCTGGAGGCTTCTTGTCCGGGCTCTCGTATCGTAAAGTTCGTAAAACGTAATCGTTTGCGATTGCTACTAGCTGGACAGTGCTCAGGCCAGCGCGCTTCGCCATGCTCTTGTAGTAGCCTAGGAATGCCTGAATATGCATGATCCCGATACCTCTTCAACACCGCCAGCGAAGTAAGGACTCACAGTGTATGTCTGCGCCTTTAAGCATGGCGATACATGATTCATTGCGTCTGCCGTACGTCTCCTCCATGGGTCCAAAGAATCACTTGACAGCCCTGCAGTTTTGCGGTGGAATGTGAGGATGTTCCGAATTATATGCTCTCTCAAGAAGAACCTCTCGTATGGCGAAATTACCAAAAGGCTGCGATATTCACCGCAGGTAATATGATGGAGGCAGTGGATGTCTAGAACACATGGAAGTGAACGAGTCAGCATGGAACCTTGTTTACCACTGGCAGAGCTGCATAACCCACATTGCTGGGCAGTCGCGGGAACGCCTACGTGAATAACGGAGCCAACTGCATTGAAACTCGTCTTGCTGGCCATCACGTCGCTTGAGAACACCACCGCAGATCTTATCTGGTTCAATTCATCGGTTATGCGAATTCGCTCGGATCCCGGAATGCGACAATGTAACTGGAATATTGGAATGGGTACTTTGGGATGGAGAGCCGAAATCTAGAAAACTTAACGGCTGATGGACGGACAGAGTAATGATTTTGAGACGTACCAGCTCATACATCAATGACGCGGATCGGTCGGTGGGCAGAATTACAAGAATCTTTTCCTCCCTTCCGTTCGCCTCGGACACCTCGATTGATTTGTGAAGATATTTCGCAACAACGGCAAAGGTGTCCGAAAGTGGTGCAACGATATATTCATGCGTGCCATTCCATTGGATCCTAGGTCCTGTGTCTTGTGGTGTCTGGGCGGTATCAGTCCAACAATTCCAACAGGGTTAAGACGACGACACACACCTCCGTCGCCTCTGATGTCATCGATGGTACCGTCGGTTGACGTTGGGTCAGGCAGGCAAAGGTGAAGGCGGAGAAGTCACCACAAGGCGAACACGCCGCCGCGTTGCTCCGCAGCGAACCTTGTTCAAAAAGATTTACACACTATTCCAATCTTGTACGGCGCTTGTTTCGTGCTTCTCGATAGATCACGTATTTGCCGGAACAGAAACACATTATAATGTCATTCCATTGCTTTCTTATGATAAGGACACGTTAACCACACAGAGCAAGGTACAGAATAAATACACAAACCACTCATCTAATCTATATTTCAACCAGAAACGAAGTCCCGTCAGCTAGCTCGCTCACCCTTCCTCCTCGTCCTCATCCCAAATAACATCAGGTGGACCTCTCGTAGACCTCCCCAATTGCACTCTCATTCGCTTCATATCCCTATAACCCGCGTATATACTGAGGATGAGCGCCAACGAGCATGCAAAAGTCGTCATATGCAGACTTGATGTGTAGCATTGGCGGCCGTCAAGGCATTGCTGAGTTGATGGTAATCCTGCTCGTGTGAACAGAGATACATTCGTGGCCGATGATGATGGCGGTGCTAAGCTTGGTGGTAATGGAGTGGATGGGGACGGTGTTGCGTGTTTATCGAGGTTTATCCCGAATGCAAGGCTAAAGAGGTTTCCGCCGAACATGGGCGAAATGGAGACGTATCCCCAATTCTCCGAAAAATGCGCTGTCAGCAACCAATCAGTATGCCCATCCAAGGAACGCAACGAAAATTATTCGATGACATACACAGTCCGAACCACTCAATAACAAGCGTTGGGAACAGTCCAAAGAGTCCTCCGTACGCAAGTCCCAGCAGCGCGGAAGCTTTCCATAAACTGGAAACGCTCTCTACGTGCGTTGCGAACAATTGCGAAAAGATAAACAGCAATGAAACGAGTGTCATGCAGAATGATCGTGGAGCATTGAGTTTGTTCTTCACCAGGTCCGCGCAAAGTCCTGGGAATTGAACGGAATCACACGAGGAAATCAGCTTTTCAGCTAAATGGAAGTGTGAGATGGGACGGACCGATGAGAATCCGGCCGAGACAATTTGCAATGCTGATGGTAGACACTTGCATGTTTTGCCATTTGGATGCCTCCTTCTCGTTGTAGTTTGGTTTGTCCTTAGCGAGGAGGGCTTGAGAGATCGATCCTACATTGTTAATGTCTGATCAACCCAATCATCCCATGAGATCCTGCAACATAGGAAGAATAGATTCGACAGTTCTTACACATTAGTCCTGTGCCACTAACTACAAAATCTGGATCAGACTTTTGACGAGCGAAAGGAAGTTGGTGAACGTACAGAAGGACAAGACGAAGAAGAGCAACCAAAAGTCACGGCACATGAATAGAGCCTTCCCACTAATATCATTCATGACTTCGATAACGCGACTGGAGCTTCTATGACCAGCGACTCTAGATAAACTTCTGTGTCTCCGTGCATTAGGGGGTGGAGAAGTGGCCAACTCTACGGATCCGTCAGTGCGATCTTGGTTGGGTGAGCCGTGATCACGATGAGTGAACCCTTCGGCTCCTTCTTCTTCATCATCCTCCTGCTCAGAGTGGTGTTGGTCGGGGTGGTGGTGATGGTTAGAAAGTAGGGAAGTGTGACTATCAGCTGCAACGTGTTCATACGCCATCGCGTCTCCAACCACTGTGCGAGAAAATCCATCCGACGGAGCATCCGCGAAGCTCATACGGCGTTCTGCTGGTGGGAGATGGCTGTGGTTGTGGTGTGCATCGGACGAGGAAGGGAGCGGAATTGGTCGAACGAGGAAGAAGCCCATGATCATCGGAAAGGAGGTCCCGAGCGCCAGCAACAGCAGTAGAGCTGATGTGTCTCCAGGAAAGAATAGATGCGCTATTGTGGAGAAGAAAAAGGCGGAGAGCCCGAAGCCTGATATTACGAGCGCTGTCGCCGAAGCTCTCTACAGTTTCCGGAAAGAATCGTCATTTTCGAATTTTGCCGTGGGGAAAAATATAATCGCACCATTTGATCAGGGAAGCTTTTCGCAGTCGCGTTCATCCCGCTAGTTAATCCACCGTTGCCTCCTGCCCCCGTGAGGAACGAGCACAGGACAAGAATGCAGAAGCCGAAAGTCGATATTCTACTTTCATCGGATTCACGGGAGGAATGGAGCTCGGCGGGAGGAATGGCGGCGCTGTCGTAGAAATGACGTATACCAGAGTATCCAATTAATAGAAAGATAAAGGCTCCAGCTAGTAACCTATATTCGACAAGTGAGTTTTGGGTGCTGGACAGGAGTAAGCAATACGATACACGTACGGCTTCGGGCCTCTGCGGTCTACTAATTTTCCCAATAATGGAGCCGAGCTATATACGCCAACTATAACGAAACGGTAATTTAGTCTGCGTTTTCTTGATTCCTCGATGAGCAACGTACCATTTCCTGCAAGACCTGTGAACAATCCAACAGTATTCAGTCCCGTCCGGAGCATTAAATGGTATTCCATCGGCATACCGATGATATTCAACTGCGTATGCGTCATTCGCAGTTGTGAGCCCAGTTGTGGTGCGTACGCTGCATGGCGATAACGCGTGTCATCAACAAGTCCACAGGTGAGATTCAGCCGGAACATGAATCACCAGAATATACCTTTGTGATACAGGTCATCCAATGTGTTTTATTATCTGAGGCAGCACTCACATAGTTAGTTCCCGAACTTAACGAAACCACCAATGAGCTGATGAGAGTCGTGAGTCGCTGTGCAGACAGCAATCCCGGTGCTGGGCTCTGCAGTAGGCCACTTGAGCCCATTATCTTGTTTCTTCAGCACCTTTGGAGTCTTTGATGGTTGCGAGGACAAAAGATATTCAGACTTGTAACCTGGCTTGCAACATTTGTGGAGATGTGGCGACCAGAACTGAAATGCTTACATACTCGTGTGCTTATCCAAGGTTATTGATTACGCAATCAGCAGGCTTGTGTCCTGAATTGGTCCCGACAGTAAGTACCAGTGAGTGATTACCCTCATGATCAGACCCTCTTGAGCGGCTGATACTGAGCAGTTGTTGAAGCTTTGAAGTTTAAACACTATTGTATTAGTAACACTACAAGACACGACCATATTTTTGACTTCATCGCCGAGGACTCCATTCAATGTCGCACACGACGTCGTATCTTGGTACTCCCATGCAATCCATACCTCCTGAAATCCTTTCCCGGATTTTTGTAGAATGTCTCTCGGGGATTTGCTTCCCGCCGCCGGCCAAATCAGAAGCACCGCTCCTCCTTGGCTGTGTCTGCAGTCACTGGCGGAGGGTCGCGCTGTGGACTGGCGTTAGTTTGGGCGAGCGCTCCACTCGCGATGGCTTAGAAAAGGACGCAATTTCGGCGCAGCAATGGAGGATTCGTGCGGGACCAACCTCCGGGCTGTCATTCAATCTTAATTACCATGGCTGCGGAGATGATGACCATTGGACAAATTTGATGAACGCCATAATTCCTCTTCACCAAGTTTGGCGGCGCATCCAGTGTCTGCTTCCATTACCCCTTGCCAAACAAATTTTATCCGTCATTCCTAACGCTCCTATGTTGGAATACCTCAACATCGCTAATCGTAACATTTATGATCAGGAAGATATTGATCTACGTACTATACCTCGTTTACAGAAGCTTGTCCGTAAGATGGATCAACCTGTTGTTCAATTCGGCGCAAGCGGATCACAATCCCTCCGCGAGATCATAATTCACAAGGTCTGCTCCACACTGAACCTGGACGTTTGCTGGTTTCTTGTTACCCAATGTCCAAATCTCGAGGTTTTCCAGGCATACTGTTATTCCTGTGACCCTTTCACATTTCACCATGCTGAAGTCCACCGGCATCCACGCCTGGCATATCTCCATCTCGAAGGGCTGTATGGAAATCCTGGTCCTTTCTTCGACAAATTCGAAGCGCAGGGTTTAAAATTCATGTCATTGAAGTATTATGGCCCTCTAATAGAACGTGAACACGGATGGCGACATCTGACATCGTTCCTGAATCGGTCAAAATGCAAACTGACGCATTTGTGTCTCTACATTCCCCGGATGTCACAATCTGACATTATAAATTGCTTTCATGCTACTCCTGGCTTGAAGTCTCTTTGCGTGGATAAATATCCGCTCATGACAAACGCTACGATCGCAACCCTGAAATCCGGCGAGGATAATTTGTTCCCCGAACTTGAATCACTTTGCTTTCACGACTGCTTGCGTTGCTCGCCGAAGGCCTTGGAGGACATGATTGTATCACGCTGGTGAGTCATTTCAGCATATACGTTGCATTGATCTTTACAGCATGAAATAGCGCAATTAACACCAGGAAACTTCGAAAAGTCATTTTGTACGGCTGCGAATTTGCGCGATATGAGCAATTATCGGACGCACCGATGATCGTCCAATGCATTGAAGGAGGTTTACAGCTCGACAACGAACCGTCAGATTCCTACAAGCGACAGTATCGAACGGAAGATCCACTTTCAGTGGGCTGGACAGAATGAGTTGGAATGTGATGTTCACGGGGGGAGTCAATCACGCAAACATGACCTCGCATGTCTATGGACAGTATAGGGATGTAAAGGACCGCAACACCGCCACGTGGTGTCGAATCGCAATATTGATAACTTTAATGTCCTCTGCAGTTTGATTTGGCGTTGCTCACCTCAGTCCGGAGCGATGTTGTCAATTTAAGCGTACTATTTGAACCGAATCCCACAACTAATAAAATTACAGTAAAGTGAGTCGCCCCGCAACCTCTGTTTACTTCCAACACCAAGCCTCAAAGGAGTTATATCGCTAGCTATCATAGTATATAAACTTTATGTATGTTGCCCAAATTTGGTAGTTCCACTTGTCCATTCAACTTGATTCAAGTTGCCTTTTGTAATAAATTACCATATTTGGCCCAGATCAACTTGACCACGCCCCGGTGAGTGGTAACTCTCAGACCCTCGTAAACGCGTTTAATGAAATTACGCTTGTGGTGATTTGATTCGATCGAGGACGGGTTCGTTCAACGTATACACATCGTCGCGCAGGCGGGGGCATGGACGAGCGGGCGGAAACAGCGCGCGTTCAATCACGCATACAGAGAGTATATGCCAGATTACCCAACCAGCCTGGTGACGCTGCTGGGGGCGTCCGCGTAAGGCAACCGAGGTCACCACCCAAATACACGCCCAAGCGAGGGGGTGCCTCACATAAGCGCTGCCGGCGGTAAGTGCCGTAAGGTTCTTATTCGGCTCGCGTGGCGTGGCCACGTTGCTGCTTCCCGCGCCCACCAACAACACTCTCGAGACCATGCTCCCGTAGGCTGTCCGCGCAGCGCGGCCGAACGCCCTCTACGATACGAAGAATCTAATCAAGTTAAACCTCTGTAATACTCCTGCACGACCTTGACGACATTTCTGCGACCGCTCCGCTCCTTATCTCGCTACGACACTTGTTTCACATTAGCACCGACACGTCGAACGGCGTTCACGTTCGGCAATTACTTCAAGAACCACTCTAACACGTTTTTCGGTGCGTCGCTAATCTTTCAGCACCTCCCTGTGACATCGCAGCGAAAATTGACCATACAATTTTTGTTCCGCACGGTTAACCTATCAAGCCGCTGTTCACGCTAAAACTCGGCGCGCCGAGACGCCTCCTTGACGCTTTTTGCACGTCAAACCACTTTCTGTGAGTGTTTCTTCGTGATACATAACCCTGGGTCGATGCTGAACCATGTCGTTGCAGATTTATCCCCCAACTTGTTCTCTCGCCTCTTTCATGAACTGCCCCACTCCCTCTGCCCTGGTAAGCGCATATTTTACTGACCACCAATCATTCTAACCACATTATTTTAGCTCAACTTGGGCTCTCAGCCAACCATTCGGCCATGGGCACCCCCATCGTCGCCGTCCGGCCAAATTCGGTTGCGCAACGCCGCATGCCATGCTACAACCCAGCAGCCTCCCCCTCACACGGGCATGATTGTCCCCACTGCCCATGAAAAGCAAGACACAACGTACACCAATTCCGACGAGCTCATGATCACCTCTTGTGCCTCCTCATTTCCCCAACTCACTCGGTTCGTGCCGTGTCTGGACTTTGCCGTGCCGCTGCCCAGCGCCAATTCGTACGAAGCGCGTACCATCGCTTCTTATGAAAAGGTCAACCGAATCACCGATCACATCAATCGGGATAAGACCACAGAGCAGACTTACTTCCGCCATCTTCGGAACTACGACACGTTCTGGGACGACGACGCTCGTGCACCCGAGCGTGCTGCGCTGGGTGGGGAAGCGGGCCGTCCCATCACGGCTTACAAGGCGACGGAGTTCCTGGACGATGAAATGAACCGAGCCAAGGTAAGACCTTGTCATCATCCAAAAATCTTGAAGCTTACCTCTGGTTAGCGTAAGCGTGGGAGAAACGACGAGGCGGCGGGCATTGGAGTTGGGAAATCATCCCTCTCCCAGTCCGTCTCAGCGCTGGAGTACTACCGCAACCGGGATCAGCACTTGCCCGAGTACCAGAAAAATCCCGAGTCGCTCATCAAGCTTCGCGATGATCCTCGCATCCGAGCTCTGGAGAAGGCAGCGAAGCACAATGAACCACGACGCATTGAGGGTTCGCTTCTCTTGAAAGCCGCGGGGACATCATCTGGTGAGCCGCCTTGTATTTTTCCCCCCCAGTGGTATGCATCTAATAATTCTCCCAAAGACACTTACACCGTCGAGGAAATGCGCCGCATGTCCGGTTGGTATCTCTGCTTCCCAAAGAAGCGTCAGGAGATCGCGCTCTATGCCCGTGATCGCGCAATGACTCTCCTCCCTGGTGCACTGGCTTTTCGAGGAGACAGTACGCGCGCGATTCAAATGTCGGATATCTTCGTCGCCGACATCCCCATGCCCGAGCTTGGCATTGGCCGCGTAATCCAGGTTGGTTGATTCAACAGCCGTTAATATTGTATTGCTCATTACTTCATCAGGCTCTCGGCATTCTTGCTGACAATGCGAAGACCAACCAGCAAGGGCGTATTGATGAACACGCTGCTCTTCGTCATCGTCTCGTCGATCTGTGCCCCGTAGGCGCACTGGCCTTCCACCTCTTCGCGCACTTCCATATCTTGGAGAAGCCCGTACCCAATTTCGCTCCAGACTTCACGGACCACACCCAAGGAGAATTTGGGCTTCGTGAGTGGTACCATCATTACCTGTTCTCAACCAAAGATGCCACGATCCCGATGTCTTATGACAGTAAGGCTTCCTTCTCCCACGGTAATTCGTTCCTTGCTAATCTTCGATCCGCTAGACCATCGAGAACGCGTAAATCACGCCCACCTTAGCAACGACGTCTCGATTACCAAGGTCACACATGCTGGCCGCATTTACGCTGCCAACACCGCTCGCAAACATGGCGCAACTGCTGCTGGTACGAAGGCACTAGGCGGATGGGGTTCGGGCGAGGCATTCCGACAGTGTTACGATCGCACCCACCCAAAAGACGCCATGATCGCTGTTGCGATGTTTGATGGGAACAATCCTGTCACTTATTTCGTGGCTCGTGGCTCCTTGGGTATGTTTTCCTACAGTCTTCTACTGCCTAATCTAACGACAAACTATTGCAGTGGTTCCCACGGAGCTTTCAAAAACAGTCTTTCCTTGGATCGAAGCCGAAGAAGCGGCTCTTCGCACGCGAGAGCGCCAGAACAAATTCGCGCGAGACATTGCGCTTCGTCAATTTCTTCGAATGTTATTGTGGTTTCGTGAAGTCCTGCTTCAAGATGCGGCAGTTCTTTTCATCATGTATCCTGACGCCGCCATCTGGAGTTTCCCCCCTTTCAACAACGCCACATTTCGGCAGTTCGCCATTGATTCCGTATATATTATCAAATCGGCGGAAGAAGAAGCTCAACGGCAGTTCCAGAATCTGCCCGAGCATCTCATTACCAGCCTCCGCGGCATTGTGACTGGGATCTCGCTGTCTCACGAGCAACAGCGGCAAGAACTCGTTGCGCAATACTCCGACGTGGTGAACCAACTTTCAAAGGTTATGGCCCATCTGGAATTGCAGGGGACCTCGTCGAAACGCCGCAAGTCCACAAAAGGTTAGTCAATAGTTTAATACAATCACTCAATTATTGTCTGATCTGTCCATCGTCAGTCTCGACTCCTGCTTCGAGTTCGCAAGTATTCCCGCCCCCCAGCCTCCCAATCCCCCAGCCTTCGTTGTCATTTCCCTTTCCCAATTTCCCCACTGATATATGGGGAGCACCTGCTACGAGCATCCCCATCCCGCACTCAGCAGCACCATGGCCAATGTCAAACACCACGCCGCTGCCAATGGCTATGTTCCCAACGCAACAGTCGTCTCTCGTCATCAGCGTGCCTGGTGGATCAAATATCTCGTTGACGTCGCCACCGCTTTCTCCCACTGCACTAATGCCGTCACCGCCACCCACCCAATCTCCTGTCGTCTCTTTTATGTCCGCTCCGATGGCACCAACCTCTCCGTCACCTGCATACATCAAGTTGTCGTCGTTGATTGCAAAATATGGCGCCGAGCGTCTCGTCATACATGGTTGGAGGGGAAATATGGAAGAGGACTTCCTTCCACTCTACGCCTACCGCCCTTCAACAACAGTTGCAAATGCTTGGGCTGAGTGGGCTGATGGACTCGATGGGTACCTGGCTGTGCGCATCCTCGATGAGGAATGGGGTGCTGCGTGGCGTCGTAACATTAAAAAGCTCAGGACTGAGCACAGCCGGAAAAAGAAGCTTGTCGATCTCATCAACAAGCTGTCCTCAAAATCTCGATGGAGTGTCAAGCTCGCACTTCGGTTCCTTAATGACCGATACGGCAACCGCTCTGCACGTCAGTTGATCGATTACATTACGAATCCCGAAAATCTCGCGCTTGTCCTTTCGAACGCAACAACTTATCTGTAGTTTCCGGTTAAAAATTTCCTGTACATTATTTCAGTATCGTATGAATTGCTTCCCGATGAATTACACGAGCCCAAAGGCTTTTCGAATTAAATGAGTACATAGTAATTGTTCTAACACATGCCTGATGTTCAAATGTTTTGACTCTGTCAGAACATCATTGCATTCGTTTGAACTAATAGTAAGCTACAGGAATGGCGCCGGATGGCCTCATCAGCTCCCAATCAACCACAACCCTTTGTGACGTTGGCGAGAACCTGGTTGTCATTTCATCTGCACATGGCCGACGGCAACATCAAAGCACAAAACTTTCTTGAGCTGGAACTTGATCGTCGAGCGGACCTCAGTCAGATTGTTGTTCAAATCCTCAGCGTGTGAGATGGAAGTCGGGAATTTTCTGGCTAGAGTGACAATGAGCATATTCTGCTTGATGAGAGTCTCCGTGGCCATTAAAAGGTCATACTTCTT